>WNGS01142304.1:2082203-2104887 GCA_020271785.1 Procambarus virginalis
GGACAAGAGGAAATACAAAACAGAGCTTGATTTTGAGGGATTCAATGAAGAAAGCATTGATATTAGCAGTCTACACAACAAGTTGGTAAAATTAGATACTATAGTGAACTCTCATGTAGAAATAATTAGTAAATTGAAAGAAAGTAATGATCATTTGAATAGCAAAGTTTTAGGTCTTGAGGGTTTAGTGAAAGACTTGCGCAAGGAAAAGAGTCAATTGGAAACAAATTGCAAAGCCATGGAAGAAGAAAATATACTCTTAAAAATAGCTTTGGAAGAAGTTAGAGCAAATTTAAACATAAATGATTACAATAGGCTAGGCAAGGAAATTCAAGAGGAGAAACAGCTTTTGTCAGCACAGATGGAGGAAGTTACACAGGGAATAGAACAGTGCAAGAAAGATATGCAACTCACTTATGCACAAGTGGCCAAGGAGAAGGAAAAAATGGAAGCAGCAGTAAAGGAAGCCCAAAAATGCAGCAACCAAGATAAAACAAACATTAGGCTGGAAGTGAGAAAGGAATTGGCATCTAACCCGAGGTTGGTGCAAAACACAGTTGATCGGAGTAAGTCCCTGATAATTTTGGCTGCAAAGAAAAGGAGATAACATCTAGGTCAGAAAGAGCTGTAGAAGAAGCAAAAGTAGTAGATAAAATTGTTGGCCTCGTGGAAGGTCTTACAACCATAGAGAATGTGTGTGACTACAGGAGAATAGGCAGATATGTAAAAGGGAAAGATCGACCTTTGAGGATCACCCTAAACGGTGCCAAGCAGATGGAAGAAGTACTAAGGAATGCTAGAAAGTTACAAAGTGATGAGGATGGGAAAATGTGGTCATTAAGACGAGATCTTTCAAGAGAAGACAGAGAGAAGCTGAAACTGAACCTCGCTGAGGCAAAACGTTTAAATGAGAGCAGGAATGAAGAAGAAATCAATTCTTTTTTCTACAAAGTGTTAGGGGTAGGCAGACCAGTAAAGTGGTACATAAAGGCAAACCAACAAAATCAATAGAGAGAGGGGGAGTGAAGAATAAGGAGAGGGGGAACAAGTTCCTGAAGATTGCATACACCAACATAGATGGAGTAAGATCGAAGATATTGGAGTTAAGTGATGTAATACAGATGCAGACACCAGACATTGTTGCACTCACGGAGACAAAACTTGAAGATGATATTTTAAATGAGGTCATATTCCCAAGGGGCTACTCAATTTGGAGAAGGGACAGAAAAATTAGGAAAGGCGGTGGCGTTGCTGTGCTGGTGAAAGAACACATAAAGGTGAAGGAAATAATGACTGCCAATCCACAAGAGGTTGACATAATAGCACTAGAGATCTGCCATGAAGATGATAAACTAATGGTCATAAATGCATATAGTCCACCACCAAGCAGCACATGGTCAAAGGAGGAGCTAGATAGTAAACGAGAAGGTCTTATAACAATAATGAGAGAGATTATAGCGAGAGCGGATAACGATAGGTCACGACTGTTGATAGTTGGTGACTTCAACTTGAAATCCATAGACTGGGAAGCATATGAAGCTAAAACAGAAGATTTTTGGACCTGTAAATTTGTAGACCTCATCCTGGAAACATTCTTGTATCAACATGTTAAACAAGCTACGAGGATGAGGGAAGGGGACGTTCCCTCCATGCTAGATTTGATATTTACCAGGAAGGAGGAAGAAGTATTTGACATTCAGTACCTTCCTCCCTTGGGTAAAAGTGACCATGTCTTTTTGGGAATAAAGTATGCAATGCGTTATAATCTGGAAGAAAATAAGGAGGATGAAGCAGTTGAAAAACCTGACTTCAAGAGAGGACATTATGGCAACCTTAGAAATTTTTTTAGTGAGTATAATTGGACAGACTTGTTGCTAGGCAAGGAAGTGAATGAGATGTATGTCAAGTTTTGTGAAATATATGATAAAGGCACAAACAAATTTATACCAAAACAGAGATGCAGAACTAGGAAACAGGATTGGTTCAATAGGAATTGCGAGAGGGCCAGAGACCAAAAGACACAAAAATGGAATCAATACAGGAAGAGGCCAAACCCCCAAACATACAAACGATACAAAGATGCAAGAAACAACTACACAGCAGTGAGGAGAGAGGCAGAAAGAAATTTTGAAAAAGGGATTGCAGACAAATGTAAAACAGAACCAGGTCTATTCTATAAATTCATAAACAACAAATTGCAGGTAAAGGATAATATTCAGAGGTTGATAATGGGAAATAGATTCACGGAAAATGAAAAGGAAATGTGTGAAACACTAAACGAAAAGTTCCAAAGTGTGTTTGTACAAAATGAAATCTTTAGGGAACCAGACACAATAAGAATTCCAGAGAACAACATAGAGCACATAGAGGTGACTAGAGACGAAGTGGAAAAAATGCTCAAGGAGCTAAGTAAGAACAAGGCAGTTGGTCCAGATGGAGTTTCACCATGGGTTCTGAGAGAGTGTGCACCTGAGCTCAGCATTCCACTTCAGCTGATTTTTCAGGCATCCCTGTTTACAGGAGTTGTAGCTGATGTGTGGAAAAAGGCTAACATAGTTCCAATCTACAAAAGTGGAAGCAGGGAAGACCCCCTTAATTATAGACCTGTATCATTGACAAGTGTAATAGTCAAAATATTGGAAAAAATAATTAAAACTAAATGGGTAGAACACCTGGAGAGAAATGATATAATATCAGACCGACAGTATGGTTTTCGATCTGGAAGATCCTGTGTAACGAACTTACTCAGTTTTTATGATCGAGCAACAGAGATTTTACAGGAAAGAGATGGTTGGGTTGACTGCATCTATCTGGACCTAAAAAAGGCTTTCGACAGAGTTCCCCATAAGAGGTTGTTCTGGAAACTGGAACATATTGGAGGGGTGACGGGTAAGCTACTAACATGGATGAAAAATTTCCTAACTGACAGAAAAATGAGGGCCGTAATCAGAGGCAAGGTATCGGATTGGAGGAATGTCACGAGTGGAGTACCACAGGGTTCAGTTCTTGCACCGGTAATGTTCATTGTCTACATAAACGATCTACCAGAGGGATTACAGAATTACATGAACATGTTTGCTGATGATGCTAAGATAATAGGGAAGATAAGAAACCTAGATGATTGTCATGCCCTTCAAGAAGACCTGGACAAAATAAGTATTTGGAGCAACACTTGGCAAATGGAATTTAATGTGAATAAATGCCATGTTATGGAATGTGGAATTGGTGAACATAGACCCCACACAACCTATAAATTATGTGAGAAATCTTTAAAGAATTCTGATAAAGAAAGGGATCTAGGGGTGGTTTTAGATAGAAAACTGTCACCTGAGGACCACATCAAGAACATTGTGCGAGGAGCCTATGCTACACTTTCTAACCTAAGAATTGCTTTTAAATACATGGATGGAGAAATACTAAAGAAATTGTTCACGACTTTTATTAGACCAAAGCTGGAATATGCAGCGGTTGTATGGTGCCCTTATCTTAAGAAGCACATCAACAAACTGGAAAAGGTGCAACGACATGCCACTAAGTGGCTCCCAGAAATGAAGGACAAGAGCTATGAGGAGAGGTTAGAGGCATTAAATATGCAAAAACTAGAAGATAGAAGAAAAAGAGGCGATATGATCACTACGTACAAAATAGTAACAGGAATTGATAAAATCGACAGGGAAGATTTCCTGAGACCTGGAACTTCAAGAACAAGAGGTCATAGATTTAAACTAGCTAAACACAGATGCCGAAGAAACGTAAGAAAATTCACCTTCGCAAATAGAGTGGTAGACGGTTGGAACAAGTTAAGTGAAAAGGTGGTGGAGGCCAAGACCGTCAGTAGTTTCAAAGCGTTATATGACAAAGAGTGCTGGGAAGACGGGACACCACGAGCGTAGCTCTCATCCTGTAACTACACTTAGGTAATTACTTAGGTAATTACACACACACACACACACACACACACACACACACACACACACACACACACACACACACACACACACACACACACACCTGTTGATTGACGGTTGAGAGGCGGGACCAAAGAGCCAGAGCTCAACTCCCGCAAACACAACTAGGTGAGTACAACTAGGTGAGTACACATCGAGAATTTGGAACATGAAATATCTCTAGGGGCCAGTGACCATTGTGTCCTAGTCTTTGACTACATGATGGAATTCAAACTTGTGACCAAGGGACAAGAGATCTGGGAAAGGAGAGTCGACTACAGAAAAGGGGACTACAGGAGGATAAGGGACTATCTGGGAGAAGTGCAGTGGGAGGAAGAAATTAGAGGAAAAACTGTCCAAGATATGATTTACCTAGTCATACGGAAATACTAAGAGGCCGAAGAGAGATTTATACCAACAGTAATGGAAAAAAGTAAGAGGGAATATAATAAAACATAGTTTAATAGACAGTGTCAGGAAGCAAAAGTGAGCAGCAGGCGGGAGTGGAGGAAGTACATAAGACAAAGGACAGAGGACAACAGGATCAGATGCAATAGAGCAAGGAACGATTAAATTAACATAAGAAGATCATCGGAAAGAAATTATGAGAACGATATTGCAATCAAAGCGAAAAAACAACCTAAATTACTACACAGTCATATAAGAAGAAAAATGTCGGTAAAGGACCAAGTGACAAGACTAATTAAAACACAAGGGGGCATATACAGAAAGTGACAAGGAAATCTGCGAGGCACTGAATGCCAGTTTCCATGGAGTGTTCACAACCGAGCCTGAGCAGCTCCATTGTTAGAAGAGATTACTAGATGAAAGACTATCAGATATAAAGGTGACAGCAGAGGAGGTAATGAAACAGTTGACAACACTGGGTGCAATTAAAGTGGTTGGACCAGACAAAGTATCCCTGTGGATCCTAAAAGAGGCAGCATAGGCTATCAGCGTGTCTCTGGCAAGATCTTCAATGAATCACTTATGTCGGGAGAATTGCCCAATTGCTGGAAGAGGGCAAATGTTGTACCGATTTTTAAGAAAGGTGATAGGGAGGAGGCACTTAACTATAGACCACTGACAAGCAACCCCTGTAAATTACTTGAAAGAATAATTAGGATAAGACTGGTTGCACACCTAGAGAATGTTAGGTTCGTAAGCAAACTTCAACATGGGTTCTGGAAAGGTAAATCTTGCCTAACAAACCTTTTGGAATTCTATGATAAAATAACGAGGATAAGACAGGACAGAGAAGGTTGGGCAGATTGCATATTTCCGGACTGCCAGAAAGTCTTTGATACAGTACCACATATGAGGCTGCACTTCAAACTCAAGAGGCAGGCGGGGGTGGGAGGAAAGGCCCTAGCATGGAAAAGGAACTACCTAACAGGAAGGAGCCAGAAATTTACGGTAAGGGGAGAGAAGTCGGACGGGCGAACAGTAACCAGTGGAGTACCTCAAGGATCGGTGCTGGGACCAATTCTATTTCTAATATATGTTAACAACATGTTTACAGGAATAGAGTCCTACATGTCGATGTTCGTGGATGACGCAAAGTTGATGAGAAGAATTGTGACAGATGAGGAGTGTATGATCCTCCAAGAGGACTTGAACAGGTTGCAGAGATGGTCAGAGAAATGGCTACTGGAGTTCAACACGACCAAATGTAAAGTTATGGAAATGGGACTAGATGATAGGAGACCAAAGGGAAAGTACACAATGAAGGGGAACTGCCTACCTGTGACGACGCGAGAAAGAGACCTGGACGTGGACGTAACACCTAATCTATCTCTTGAGGCACATATAAATAGGATAACGACAGCAGTGTACTCTTCACTGGCAAAAGTGATAACATAATTCAGAAACCTAAGTAAGGAGGCATTTAGGGTGCTTTACACTGCCTATGTGTGGCCAGTCTTAGAGTGTGCGCCTCATCGTGTTCTCATCTGAAGAAACACATAAGGAAACTGGAAAAGGTTCAGAAGTTTGCAACGAGACTCGCCCCAGCGTTACGAGGGATGGGGTATGAAGAGCGCCTGAAGGAACTGAGCCTTACGACACTAGTAAAGAGAAGGGAGAGGGGGTGGGATATGATAGGAACCTATAAAATACTCAGGGGAATTGACTGAATGAACATAGACGAAATGTTCACTCGGAATAGTAACAGAACGAGGGGATATGGGTAGAAGCTAGAAACTCAGATAATTCACAGAGATGTTAGGAAGTTTTCTTTTAGCGTGAGAGTAGTGGAAAAATGGAATGCACTGAAGGAGCAGGGTTTTGGAAGAAAATTCTTTTCATAATTTTAAAACTAGGTATGATAGGGAAATAGGACCGGAGTCGTTGTTGTAAACAACCAATGGCTCGAAAGGCGGGATTCAAGAATCAATGTTCGATCCTGCAGACACAAATAAGTGAGTACAAATAGGTGAGTACACACACACACCACTGTTGTGGATCAGGTATAAGTAACCAACATGCTTATTCTGTATCAGCTATTGTCGGTTTTTGAGCTTGGGTCAACTTGATTGTTTGTTGGGGTAATAATGCCTATGAATAATTATTTTTCTTTGTATTCAAGATATTCAACAACACTGATGTATAATAATATATGTTTGATGGTGGAGGATAGACTGCATTTTCCAAAATGCATATAGTGTATATACGATATTAATATATATATGCGCATAGTGTTCTTTTACGAAGCTCGTGTGATCCTCTACAGGGTAACGATGCCGCCTTATGGAGACAGGTTTCAGCAGTTCTTTCAACAATCGGAGTCAAAAGTGCTTCAGACCCTTTCTCGCCTTATGGAGATGATCCCTTCTGCTGAAGAAGGACTGAGACAAGCTGTTGAAAAGAAGTAGGTGGACATTTCAGTGTTTATTTAGAGAAATAGTCATACATTTCCTGTATTTATGAAACGTCTGTGAAGAGCATTACTCCAATTCATGCATGTCTGTTTTAGGTGAATTGTGTCATGATTGCACATTGGCTGGAAGCATAGGCTGCTTCCGGTATGAGAGCTGTTCCCATTTATCAGCCGTTGCTTTGTGGTTTGTTCGTTCGTGCCCACTTGTTCTAATTAGACTAAGTATATTATGAATCAGTTCTAGTGTGATTGTGTGTAAGTTTAGGAATGATTACATGGTGAGAAGATCTCAGGAAGGCGAGAAAATGTTCCCGCCTGAACCAGCGACGTGCCAGAGCATCTAGAAGCTGTCAGATTTCCATGATAGCCAAGAAGAACCCTACCTGTAGGAGCCAATCAGCATCGTGACGTCTTCCAATGCGGCCAGGAAATTAGCCGAGACTCGTCACTCAGCCTCGAGATATTAGAGGGAAATATTTTGTCGCCGGCGCTCCTCCCCATGTTGGACCTGCTTTCCTAATTCGATGCCCCGTCAGTAGGACTGACCTAAGTATGGGTTGAGACGACAGCTAGCAGTAAGAGTTCAGGAGTTGGTCTCCAGAAAGCAGTTCGTCGGAGGCTTTTCAGTACAGTATAACAGAACGACGAGACAAGTCGCGGCGACCGCGAGCAGCAGACCCGTGAGGTGCTCAAAGTCGACTGTATGAGAGCCGACTAGTTTACAAGATCGAGAACGTGCCAAAAAAGAACGTCGATCTTCGTGTACCTGAGGAAGGTGACAATTTTGAAGGAGCTAGCAGAGGAAGCCGTGGTGATCCTTCAACAGCATCTTCGAAGGCATTACTATCAAGATGGAGTGTCCGATGAGCAAATAGGTCTGGGCAGCTCGCCAGGAGTCGTGTGCAAACCATCAGCTGTGAGACAGACACCAAAAGTTACACATCACCGATAGTTTGGTGAACCCTGAAGGTAAGGGCAGTTCGTAGTGCGTCTTTTGTGTAAGCACCGGGACCAATGTGTTTGTCCCTGGGACCCAGAGGGGTAGCCTAAGTTACAGTGAAAAACACACTTCAGTGAGGCAGCCGTGAGGTCCAGTACCTTAAGACCCCAGGCAGTTATGAGAAGACTGTTTTTATATTAGTGAAATTGTACACAGCAGTTTGAGGTGCTAGAGTTTGATGCCCCCAGGCAGTCAATGAAGGACTGGCCCATATATGTAATGACAACAGTGACAATAGTTCTTTATTAGGTCCCATGTGTGAGGTGGATCCCAGGAACTTAACCAAAGGCGCAGGAAGTGTAGTATTATCGTCCTGAGACCGTGACTACTTCAACAGGTAGTGGTTTCCGACTTCCACTAGGTGGCTTACACCCAGCCAGAGAAAGAAAAACCCAAAAATTAAAAAAAGGAAGGTCGCACCCACACCCACCCAGATTATTCCTGTTTTGGTAAAACAAGAACAGTCCAGTAACGTCGGCTCGTGGTGCCTACTTTAGTGATATTCCACAAGACGGAATCAAAGTGAAAACCATGGTTTTAAGGACAGTTCCCATGAGTTCTTAGCTGGGAGGTATTAATGTGCCATGAGCCAGGCAGATTATTGTTGTTTTTGTTTCAGATTCAGCTACTCGGAACAAAAGTTCCAACCAGCACAGGGTATGGCGAGCCCGTAGAGCTCTAGATATTGGACGGTGAAATATGTAGGCCAAAGACATCCTTTTTATTTTATTGTGTTGGAACTATTTACATCACTATACGTACTAATGTATTTTGTGGTCTACTGTCTGAATTATAAAATGAGGGACGAGAGAAATGAATACCGCAATGAATGAGCAGGAAACATTGCTTCGTGAGTAATGAGTTTTTGAGTGATAATGGTTCAGAATTTATGTTAACATACATTATTTTTTCTTTCCTATTTCAAAGAAATGTTCATATCAGTATTATTGCATGAATAATAAACAATTATAAAGTATTAATATTTCATTTGATTGTGAGATACATATTTGGATTTTTAATATTCTGTACATGTGATTTCCTTCTGTTGATATATCTGAACAGTGGAAAATATTATGATACGTATGAATTAAGTAAAAACTACAATTAATTTCGGGGGTTTGGCGGGTGCATGGAATCACTTTTGGATCTTTGTTTGGAGGACGGGCTGATTGCAGCCCGTCCTCCAAACAAAGATCCAAAAGTGATTCCATGCACCCGCCAAACCCCCTGTTTATGAATGAAAAGCGGTTTACACACGACTCACAACTGCTGATGTTCGAACATATCCGGAACAAGTGCTTCACTGACGAATTTTGTTCGAACCACAACGCTATAAATGCTTCACCCACGTACTACAAATACAAATAATCGCCAGCAGAACCTAAACACCTGACCTAACCTAACCTATGCCTATATATACACAATATGCCAATATATTATAATATTAATTTATACTTGAGAAAATTCCCGTTTTGAATGAACAGCATGTTAAAATTTATGAATGCGTCTGTGGGGTTGACCGCTGAATGTAATGGACTTGAGTCGAGGACGGGTTGTAGCCAATATATTATGTGACGTCACCACCTGCCAAACCCACTCGCCTCTCGAGCCCAGTATGATTTTGGGGGGACTGTGTTATTTACCTGCAATTGTGTTTACACATGATGCCTCCTGCGGTCAATATAAACACACAGCACGCCTCCTGTGAGTTTCAAGTATGGCTATGACGGGAAAGGCTGTCATCGTACTGTGCTCTCACGCGTGAACGAGCGTGATATAGTTATTATGTATGGTTATTGTCTGTCCTATTGACAGTGCCATTGTTAATTTATTGTGCATGATTATTGCCCGAGTATCCTGTTTAGAACTCCTGTGTCCTTTCGCACACCAGCGTCGTCAAGTGTGCGATGCTGGTGTTAGTGATTGGTGATCAACCGTGTTCAGTTAGGGTTTTGTCCCAGAGTGGATCGATTAATAAGACGCCAGGAGTCTTGCTAATGCGATAATAGCTTTGCTGACACAAATTTAAAATAAATCAAGCACCCGTTGTACTAGTGCTTAAGTTATAAATAAACTACCGTTATGCTTTATGCGGTGGTTCCTTTGAACCACTTCTAAATAAAGCCATTGCTCGCACATAAGCCTTCAGCCCCCTGGTGTCTTCAACACCGAACTGCCAATCAATAAACTATAAATTTTATTAGGACCCAGAGGAGTCTCTTAAAGTGATTCAGTTGCATTGATTAGATTCCCACGACCAACGTGGATCAGGACCCGGTGAAGCAAGTCTCAGAGGAGACCGCCCAGGACTCTTAATCAACCGTGCTCCTAACACGCTTGCTCTCTTGTTGCTGGATATAGACAGCTTTGTGAAGCGTCTGCCACATGTACATTAGTGACGTTGCATGCAATTGCCGTCAGGGAAAAGCTAAACCCTACACCTAACCTGGTGAGGATACTTGGCCTGGCCCCCAGGAAAGAACCTCGCAAAGCATAACGCCAAGAAGAACGCTGCTCCCTCACCAAGCCCACAGAATATAGACTTATTGGTAACAATCTATTAACAAAATGCCACTCTCACAGTCATAAAAGATTATCTTGCCTCTTGATATGTACGTTAAGATCTAATACTCCCATTTGATAGAAGCAAGGATTGACACCCACAATATGCTAGGCAGGAATTACCACTCTGGTGAAAAAACTAATAACCAAACAGCATTAAACACCATCCTATTGTAAGTGACTCTTCCTGAATAAACTCTGAATGAACTGTAAGTTGCATTTATAATTCGCAATTCAATAACAAAAGCATGGTGGCAGATACATAAGAGAACAAGACAGAGGAAAATGATGCAGGCAAAACTAATGCGACCGTCCTCACAGACCACCAGGGTAAAATTGAATCTGCTTGCCCCTCAAGGCAGAATACTGTATAAAGCCCGTCGTGTAACCATCCAAGCTCTCTAATGTATTATGACCAAACACTTAACAAAACACTAAGAAATATCTAATCTTAAAGCTTAAAAACTAAAACTAACTTTTTTCAAACTTAAAAAATTAAACTTAATACTTAGTCAACCACTAAGTTCAAATACTTTAATACAGCTAGTAGTTTACATGTTAAATAATTTATCACGCAGCTAACAGCTCTGCAAGCCAATAGCTCGACGCTACCATCAAACTCCTCTAATTCTATGTAAATTTATTATTTCTTATAAACAAACCACCCTGGTCGTAACAACGCAGCCGAGAAATTAGGCTACTCAATTCTAGAGATTGAAGACTCAAGAGGACTAAATCACTGTAGCCACGATTAATAATGAATTGTTAATTTACTTAAATAGAAGTATTCACATTATTTTGCAGTAAACCCATGTTGAATTTAGAGAGGGCTTTAATTACCCCTGCCTTGAAACAGTGAGGTGAGCTTACACGGAAATCTGACAAACTGTTTAGCCCAGCCTATTATTACACTCGAGTTTATTACAATATAGTGGTGGTGATTCACCACTCTGCTACCTGAGGGCGCTGACGTTCGGCTTGAGCTGCCAGTGCTAGCCTGTAGCTGTTCCGTGGTGGTTCGTTGTTGACGGTGTGGTGCGGCCGTTGGCCGGGGCCGGCAGGTGTTATGGCGACGGCTAGTGGTGGCCGTGTTCGCCGTGTCGACATCGTATGGCTCGACTTCTCGGACCCTGTTGACTGGGCCCTAGTGGAAGTTGCACTCATGGACGTACTGGGCGTGGAGTTCCCTGATCTCCTCAGTTTGGAAAATCTTTCATCTACCCGTTGTAACAATGACGTTCTCCGCGTCAAGTATCTATCAGCTGTTTGTGCACCGCTGGGATGTGCAGACGCGTGTTCTCCAGGTTCTGCTGTGACAGTGGAGGTCTCGGATCCGTGGGGACCCTTGACCTTTGTGAGCGTCCATGGCGTGCGGTGCATTTTCCTGCAGAGGAGCTGTGTGCTGCATTTCGTATATATGGTGTGGTGTCGGGCATCGTCATACCTGTCTTCATAGTGGACGACTGCGGGGCTCCGAATGGGTGCGGAATTTTATAAAGGATGATTTCCCGCACTTGCCGAGATTGGGCCGTCCCGGTCGGTCCGGGCTCTGTGGGTGTGCCTGAGGAGGTCTCTTCCCTTGCCGTGCCTGCCTCTTCGTCTGCTTCTGTTTGTCTGAATTGCCGGTTGGCTCTGCAGGTCTGGCGGTTCCTGCTCCATGTGCTCAGTTGCTGGTAGCGGCGGAGGTGCATCGCGATCCGTGTGTCTCCATGGAGTTACCTGCTGTTGTGTGTGGGGCCGGGGGGTCTGCCATTGTAATGGGGCCGGTGCGCTTCACAGGACTGGGGGTAGTGTGAGTCCCGTGTCTCCTGCTGGTGAGCCCAGCAGTTTCCTGATGCTGTGCAGTTGCACCGCCGTCTGATGTTGCTGGTGCTGTGCCTCTCGTGGATGTGCTGTGTTCTTCTGTCCCTCGCCGGAAGCACGCTCCGAGGGATCGGTCGCATAGCAGGGGCCCCCCTGGGAAGAGGATCGAGGCTTTGGGTGGTGTGGCTTTGGCTGGCGCTCCTCCCGCTGATCCTCCACTCCCTACAGACGCGGGGTCTGGCGGTGTGCAGGGAGTTGAATGTGAAGTGGGCTCGAGGCGGCAGAGGACGAGAGGGCGACGTGGATGGTGACGTCAGTGCCTAGGAGTGACTCGTCGCGTGGTGTTTCCCCCTTGAGAGTTACGAAAGTTTCTGTACGGCCATCTTCCGGGGTGCAGCAGGTGGTTGAGCCTGGTGGTGTGGGTGCGGCTCCCGCTGGGGGTGCAGGTGTTTCCCTGGGGGATGTGTCGGGTTGGGGGTGTCCTGAGGTTCTTCAGATGGTGCCCTCTGTTGTGTGTGCGTCATTGAACGTTTGGGGTTTGAATGATCTTGGGGTCCAGTTGGGCCTGTTGGATGTTCTGCAGGAGCAGCATGTGGATGTGGCTCTGATCCAGGAGCATAATGTTCGTGATGTGTCTGTGCTGCGAGTTTGTGTGCCCATTATCATGTGTTGAATCCGCCGAGGACGTCCTTTAGGGGACGCTTATGTTTTTTCTAGAAGGGCTTTCCATGCTTCACACGGAGATGGACGAGGATGGGCAGGTTTTGTTGTTAGGGTGGAGTTTTTGGGGGTCGTAGTTCCGTTCCTGATGGTGTACGCCCCCTCGGGGGTGGCACGCGTCTGGAGTGAGAGGAATTTTTTCGGGTGGGGCTTCTCCCCTTTCTGCATCATGAACGGGGGTATGGTTTTTGGAGGGGATTTCAATTGTGTAATGAGTGTGCGAGACTGTACTTGTGCCCACCCGCAAAATCTCGGGTGTGCTGTTGGTGGTGGTGCGTATGCGGTTTCAAGGATACTGCTGTGCTCTGTGGTGGGTGGTGAGTTGAATTTTACCTTTGCTGCACGTGGGGCGCATTCTCGGATTGATCGGGTGTATGTACTGGTAGGAGTGTTCCGTGTTTGCTTTCCAACTGTCCCAGTAGCCTTCTCGGACCATTGTTTGGTGGTGGTCCGGTTGGTGTGCGCAGTCAGGTGCGAGTCGGTGCGGGGTGGTGGGGAAACTCAATTGTAGGTAGTTCAGTATTCCGTGGGTTTGTGGATAGTTTCGGGTCTGGTGGGTCAGGATTCTTGCCGGCGGCCTGAGTTTCTTCTGTTTTGGATTGGTGGGAGTGGTATAAGGTGCGTGTCGATCGTTTTTTGGGTGGTTGCCAAGCGGGAGGCTGCTGGGAGGTTTGGGTTGCTGCAGGCTGCAGGCCGGCTTTCACGGTTATATGTGCGGTTGAATGCTGGGATTGACTGTTNACTGTCCTGTAGTTCAGTGCCTTCTGTCTGTCACCTTTCTTTTATATCGGGACTACATTGGCCGTCTTCCAACTTTTGGCAGTTCACCTGTTGCTAATGATTTGTTGTAAACCATGGATGGTAGCAGGCACAAAGCTTCTGCTCCTTCCTTTAGTATCCATGGTGAGATTCCATCCGGGCCTATAGCCTTTGTCACATCCAAATCTAGTAGATGCTTCCTCACCTCACCACTGTTAATCACAAACTCCTCTAGTGGTGTCATGTTAGATATTCTCTCTCTAATCTCTGGAACTTCTTCTTGCTCCTCTGTGAAGACTTTTTGGATTTTATGACTGAGTTCTTCCCACACTTCCTTGTCGTTTGTAGTGAATTTATTTTTGCCCCTATCCACAGTTTCATTACCTGTTCCTCCACTGTTGTTTTCCTCCTGATGTGGCTATGCATCAATTTTAGTTGAGTCTTTGCCTTGCTCGCCATGTCGTCCTCATATTGTCGCTCTACCTCTATTCTCACTCTGACGTATTCATTCCTGGCGCTCTGGTATTTTTCTCTACTCTCTAGTGTCCTATTATTTCTATAGTTTCTCCACTCCCTTATACTTAGTTGTACTTAGTTAGCTGACATCTCTGATTAACCCATGGGATTCTTGTCTGCATTGTTTTTTTTCCTTTTGGACTGGCACGAACTTGTCTTTGGCCTTCTTATACTTCTGTGAGATGTAGTCCATCATGTTTTGGGCCGTCTTTCCTCTCAACTCTGTTTCCAAAGCTATGACAGTTAGGAATCCTTATCTCCTTATAGTTTCCCTTCCTGAATGCCGACTTTTTGTTTTTAATTCTACTTCACCCAGATACTCAAACATCAGAACACTGTGATCACTCATTCCCACAGGGGGCTTCGAAACCGATTTCCCTTATGCATGAGTCGTTCAGAGTGAAGACTAGGTCGAGTTTCGCTGGTTCATCGTTGCCTCTCATTCGTTTAGGCCTGCCACTATGGAGAGTGGCAGGCACAGTGCTTCTACGCCTTTCTTAAGTATCCAAGGGGAAATTCCATCTGGGCTGTGTGTGTACTCACCTAATTGTTCTTGCGGGGTTTGAGCTCTGGCTCTTTGGTTCCGCCTCTGAACCGTCAATCAACAGGTGTACAGGTTCCTGAGCCTAATTGGCTCTATGGAGTGTGTTTTTGTGTATGTGTGTGTGTGTGTGTGTGTGTGTGTGTGTGTGTGTGTGTGTGTGTGTGTGTGTGTGTGTGTGTGTGTGTGTGTGTGTGTGTCTGTGTGTGTGTGTGTGTGTGTGTGTGTGTGTGTGTGTGTGTGTGTGTGTGTGTGTGTGTGTGTGTGTGTGTGTGTGTGTGTGTGTGTGTGTGTGTGTGTGTGCGTGTGTGTGTACTCACCTAGTTGTACTCACCTAGTTGTGCTTGCGGGGGTTGAGCTCAGGCTCTTTGGTCCCGCCTCTCAACCGTCAATCAACAGGTGTACAGTTTCCTGAGCCTAATGGGCTCTATCATATCTACATTTGAAACTGTGTATGGAGTCAGCCTCCACCACATCGCTTCCTAATGCATTCCATTTGTCAACCACTCTGACACTAAAAAAGTTCTTTCTAATATCTCTGTGGCTCATTTGGGCACTCAGCTTCCACCTGTGTCCCCTAGTGCGTGTGCCCCTTGTGTTAAACAGCCTGTCTTTATCAACCCTGTCGATTCCCCTGAGAATCTTGAATGTGGTGATCATGTCCCCCCTAACTCTTCTGTCTTCCAACGAAGTGAGGTTTAATTCCTGCAGTCGCTCCTGTGTGTGTGTGTGTATGTGTGTGTATTGACCTAGTTGTGCTTGCGAGGGTTGAACACTGCGCCTTCGGCTCGTCTCTCAACTGTCACTCAACTGTTACTAACTACTAACTAATCCCCCCCCCACACACACATACCAAGGAAGCAGCCCGTAGCAGCTGTCAAACTCCCAGGTACCTATTTACTGTAACAGGAACATCAGGGTAAAAGAAACTCTGCTCATTTGTTTTTCCGGCGGTGCCGGGGATTGAACTCCGGTCCCTAAGTCTAGAGCGCTGTCCACTCAGCCACCAGTGTGTGTGTGTGTGTGTGTGTGTGTGTGTGTGTGTGTGTGTGTGTGTGTGTGTGTGTGTGTGTGTGTGTGTGTGGTGTGTGTGTGTGTGTGTGTGTGCGCGTGTGCGCGTGCGCGTGTGCGCGTGCGCGTGTTCACGTTAAAATTTCATTGGAACCATGAAAGCTCCCATGTCGTCGTCACGGAATGAGATTTTGTGTTCTCAAGTACACACACACGCACACACACACACACACTATCAATCCTAAGTATTGTAGTACAGGTTGAGGATAGTGAGTGGTGTCCCAGAGATCATAAAGGTATAGTGCTTTTGAAAAATAGATGAGATAACAGGAATGTGGTAAGGGAAGTGAAAAATTGGGTGAGAAAAAGTTGCCCCTAGTGTTTACAGTGCAGAGAAGAACATTCAAGATGGCCACTGACAAGAGGAAATACAAAACAGAGCTTGATTTTGAGGGATTCAATGAAGAAAGCATTGATATTAGCAGTCTACACAACAAGTTGGTAAAATTAGATACTATAGTGAACTCTCATGTAGAAATAATTAGTAAATTGAAAGAAAGTAATGATCATTTGAATAGCAAAGTTTTAGGTCTTGAGGGTTTAGTGAAAGACTTGCGCAAGGAAAAGAGTCAATTGGAAACAAATTGCAAAGCCATGGAAGAAGAAAATATACTCTTAAAAATAGCTTTGGAAGAAGTTAGAGCAAATTTAAACATAAATGATTACAATAGGCTAGGTAAGGAAATTCAAGAGGAGAAACAGCTTTTGTCAGCACAGATGGAGGAAGTTACACAGGGAATAGAACAGTGCAAGAAAGACATGCAACTCACTTATGCACAAGTGGCCAAGGAGAAGGAAAAAATGGAAGCAGCAGTAAAGGAAGCCCAACAATGCAGCAACCAAGATAAAACAAACATTAGGCTAGAAGTGAGAAAGGAATTGGCATCTAACCCGAAGTTAGTGCAAAACACAGTTGATCGGAGTAAGTCCCTGATAATTTTTGGCTGCAAAGAAAAGGAGATAACATCTAGGTCAGAAAGAGCTGTAGAAGAAGCAAAAGTAGTAGATAAAATTGTTGGCCTCGTGGAAGGTCTTACAACCATAGAGAATGTGTGTGACTACAGGAGAATAGGCAGATATGTAAAAGGGAAGGATCGACCTTTGAGGATCACCCTAAACGGTGCCAAGCAGATGGAAAAAGTACTAAGGAATGCTAGAAAGTTACAAAGTGATGAGGATGGGAAAATGTGGTCGTTAAGACGAGATCTTTCAAGAGAAGACAGAGAGAAGCTGAAACTGAACCTCGCTGAGGCAAAACGTTTAAATGAGAGCAGGAATGAAGAAGAAATCAATTCTTTTTTCTACAAAGTGTTAGGGGTAGGCAGACCAGTAAAGTGGTACATAAAGGCAAACCAACAAATCAATAGAGAGAGGGGGAGTGAAGAATAAGGAGAGGGGGAACAAGTTCCTGAAGATTGCATACACCAACATAGATGGAGTAAGATCGAAGATATTGGAGTTAAGTGATGTAATACAGATGCAGACACCAGACATTGTTGCACTCACGGAGACAAAACTTGAAGATGATATTTTAAATGAGGTCATATTCCCAAGGGGCTACTCAATTTGGAGAAGGGACAGAAAAATTAGGAAAGGCGGTGGCGTTGCTGTGCTGGTGAAAGAACACATAAAGGTGAAGGAAATAATGACTGCCAATCCACAAGAGGTTGACATAATAGCACTAGAGATCTGCCATGAAGATGATAAACTAATGGTCATAAATGCATATAGTCCACCACCAAGCAGCACATGGTCAAAGGAGGAGCTAGATAGTAAACGAGAAGGTCTTATAACAATAATGAGAGAGATTATAGCGAGAGCGGATAACGATAGGTCACGACTGTTGATAGTTGGTGACTTCAACTTGAAATCCATAGACTGGGAAGCATATGAAGCTAAAACAGAAGATTTTTGGACCTGTAAATTTGTAGACCTCATCCTGGAAACATTCTTGTATCAACATGTTAAACAAGCTACGAGGATGAGGGAAGGGGACGTTCCCTCCATGCTAGATTTGATATTTACCAGGAAGGAGGAAGAAGTATTTGACATTCAGTACCTTCCTCCCTTGGGTAAAAGTGACCATGTCTTTTTGGGAATAAAGTATGCAATGCGTTATAATCTGGAAGAAAATAAGGAGGATGAAGCAGTTGAAAAACCTGACTTCAAGAGAGGACATTATGGCAACCTTAGAAATTTTTTTAGTGAGTATAATTGGACAGACTTGTTGCTAGGCAAGGAAGTGAATGAGATGTATGTCAAGTTTTGTGAAATATATGATAAAGGCACAAACAAATTTATACCAAAACAGAGATGCAGAACTAGGAAACAGGATTGGTTCAATAGGAATTGCGAGAGGGCCAGAGACCAAAAGACACAAAAATGGAATCAATACAGGAAGAGGCCAAACCCCAAACATACAAACGATACAAAGATGCAAGAAACAACTACACAGCAGTGAGGAGAGAGGCAGAAAGAAATTTTGAAAAAGGGATTGCAGACAAATGTAAAACAGAACCAGGTCTATTCTATAAATTCATAAACAACAAATTGCAGGTAAAGGATAATATTCAGAGGTTGATAATGGGAAATAGATTCACGGAAAATGAAAAGGAAATGTGTGAAACACTAAACGAAAAGTTCCAAAGTGTGTTTGTACAAAATGAAATCTTTAGGGAACCAGACACAATAAGAATTCCAGAGAACAACATAGAGCACATAGAGGTGACTAGAGACGAAGTGGAAAAAATGCTCAAGGAGCTAAGTAAGAACAAAGCAGTTGGTCCAGATGGAGTTTCACCATGGGTTCTGAGAGAGTGTGCACCTGAGCTCAGCATTCCACTTCAGCTGATTTTTCAGGCATCCCTGTTTACAGGAGTTGTAGCTGATGTGTGGAAAAAGGCTAACATAGTTCCAATCTACAAAAGTGGAAGCAGGGAAGACCCCCTTAATTATAGACCTGTATCATTGACAAGTGTAATAGTCAAAATATTGGAAAAATAATTAAAACTAAATGGGTAGAACACCTGGAGAGAAATGATATAATATCAGACCGACAGTATGGTTTTCGATCTGGAAGATCCTGTGTAACGAACTTACTCAGTTTTTATGATCGAGCAACAGAGATTTTACAGGAAAGAGATGGTTGGGTTGACTGCATCTATCTGGACCTAAAAAAGGCTTTCGACAGAGTTCCCCATAAGAGGTTGTTCTGGAAACTGGAACATATTGGAGGGGTGACGGGTAAGCTACTAACATGGATGAAAAATTTCCTAACTGACAGAAAAATGAGGGCCGTAATCAGAGGCAAGGTATCGGATTGGAGGAATGTCACGAGTGGAGTACCACAGGGTTCAGTTCTTGCACCGGTAATGTTCATTGTCTACATAAACGATCTACCAGAGGGATTACAGAATTACATGAACATGTTTGCTGATGATGCTAAGATAATAGGGAAGATAAGAAACCTAGATGATTGTCATGCCCTTCAAGAAGACCTGGACAAAATAAGTATTTGGAGCAACACTTGGCAAATGGAATTTAATGTGAATAAATGCCATGTTATGGAATGTGGAATTGGAGAACATAGACCCCACACAACCTATAAATTATGTGAGAAATCTTTAAAGAATTCTGATAAAGAAAGGGATCTAGGGGTGGTTTTAGATAGAAAACTGTCACCTGAGGACCACATCAAGAACATTGTGCGAGGAGCCTATGCTACACTTTCTAACCTAAGAATTGCTTTTAAATACATGGATGGAGAAATACTAAAGAAATTGTTCACGACTTTTATTAGACCAAAGCTGGAATATGCAGCGGTTGTATGGTGCCCTTATCTTAAGAAGCACATCAACAAACTGGAAAAGGTGCAACGACATGCCACTAAGTGGCTCCCAGAAATGAAGGACAAGAGCTATGAGGAGAGGTTAGAGGCATTAAATATGCAAAAACTAGAAGATAGAAGAAAAAGAGGCGATATGATCACTACGTACAAAATAGTAACAGGAATTGATAAAATCGACAGGGAAGATTTCCTGAGACCTGGAACTTCAAGAACAAGAGGTCATAGATTTAAACTAGCTAACACAGATGCCGAAGAAACGTAAGAAAATTCACCTTCGCAAATAGAGTGGTAGACGGTTGGAACAAGTTAAGTGAGAAGGTGGTGGAGGCCAAAACCGTCAGTAGTTTCAAAGCGTTATATGACAAAGAGTGCTGGGAAGACGGGACACCACGAGCGTAGCTCTCATCCTGTAACTACACTTAGGTAATACACTTAGGTAATTACACACACACACACACACCACACACACCCACACACACACACACACACACACACACACACATCTAAGGATAGTGCTGGACAGTCTAATGTCATCAGTGTACCACATAAAAGATTGTGCGATTAGCCTCTACTGTACGATGTTTTCCAACTTCAAAATGGCTTTTAAATATATGGACGGTGAATTCGCGAGAAAAAAAAATCATGACTTTTGTGAGACAAAATTGGAATAAGCAGAGTTTGTCTGGGGGCCCGTATCTCAAGAAGCACATTGTTGACCAGAACCACACACTAGAAGGTGAAGGGACGACGACGTTTCGGTCCGTCCTGGACCATTCTCAAGTCGATTGTGTCGGTTAAACAATCGACTTGAGAATGGTCCAGGACGGACCGAAACGTCGTCGTCCCTTCACCATCTAGTGTGTGACGCCTTCACCTTCTAGCTCAGTCGATTAAGGCAGTGTCTGGGATGCTCCCGACGCAGGTTCGAATCCTCGTCACGGCCCTTGTGGATCTGTTCTAGTGTGTGGTCTGGTCAACATACTTAGCCACGTTATTGTGACTCATCGCCTGCATAAGAAGCACATCAGTGAAGGTGGAAAGATATAGCAAAAATGCATTTCATTGCCAAAATGCTACGAAATGGCTTCCGGAATTGAAAACAAGAGCTTCGAGGAGGGCTAGAAGGTGTTCAGTTGTCAAAGCTAAAAGATAGAAGAAAAGTGATGATATGATCACTACATACAAAATACTTTAGTATGAGGAATCGATGAAATAGACAAAGGAATTCTTGAAACCGGCAACGTCAAGAAAAAAACTCACGGATTCAAGCTAAGGAAACAAAGGGAAGGGAACTATCAGGAGAAAGCACCAAGTCATTACGACTATATAGCACTTGGAAGGGGTCGGGATAAGGATTTGGGATGGGACCGGGGAAAGGAATGGTGCTCGACCACTTGTGGACGGTCGGGGATTGAACGCCGACCTGCATGACGCGAGGACCGTCGCCCTACCGTCCAGCCCAAGTGGCTTAGGAGCCGAGAAACGTATAGAAAGTCTACCTTGCAAACAGAGTGGTAGACAGGTTGGAACAAGTTAAGTGAGAAGGTGGTTGAGGCCAAGACCGTCAGTAGTTTCAAAGCGTTATATGACAAAGAGTAGCGTAGCTCTCATCCTGTAACTACACTTAGGTAATTACACAGGTGTGTGTGAGTGTGTGTGTGTGTGTGTGTGTGTGTGTGTGTGTGTGTGTGTGTGTGTGTGTGTATGTATGTGTGTGTGTGTGTGTGTGTGTAACGGGAAAGGAGGCAATGCATGCATTAATTTAAGGAAATATATTGACAATGAAATCAGTTTTATATCTCAGGTGATTCGACAGATTGTGACCTTCGTTGACCTTAACACTAACTACAACTCCCCGAGGACCGTGCATGGCAAGGAGTAAATTTCAGACCAATATTATAGTGCCAGGTTTTGGGTTATCGCTGATATATATATATATATATATATATATATATATATATATATATATATATATTATATACTATATATATATATATTAGTTCACAGATGATATGGTTAAGTTTGTGTTTTTAGATTACCTCTGATACGGCTAAATTGCTCCATTAGCTCACACTGAAGCGGTTGAGTTGTTGTATTAGTTCATCCTATTCGAGGCTGAAGAAATTTGCTAACCTGGACAACGTGCAAAGATCTTTATACTGGTAGAATCCACTCCCCCCAAAAATCTAAATTATGTGGAAGTTTAAAATTGTTAAATCTGTGTTTCCAAGAGCGCAGACGAGAGATACTTAATACTTTACACCTGGAAAATATTAATTAACAGGGCTGATTTCATATGTGCACTCAGAAATAACACCACTTACAATTTACACGCTCAGAAATAACACCACTCAGAAATAAGAGACCAGTAGGCATGTCAGAATGTGCAAAACAGCCCCTTTGAAAAACAAAGGTACAATAGGTACTTTGAGAGAGAGAGTTCTATCCAGCCCGTCCTTAGGAGGACGGCTGGATAGAATTCTCTTGACGTTAGAATTTCCCAACGTCAAGAAACTGTCGTACTAAGGTGCCCTTATCCTAACCTACCAGAGGACCCAAAACAGAAAACGGGCCAGTATGTCAATTTCGCGAGCCGCTACCACTTTCTAGTACGACGATTTTTGCCCTTTGGTCAAATTGCCTTGACGAGTATACGTCAAAATGCGACGTTCTATTGGGAGAAGTTCGTTGGGTTGATCTATTTAACATCAAGGGCCCAAGACTGTTCAACATTTTCTGGTAACATAAGAGCCATAACTAGTCAACCTCTCGTGATGTTCAAAAGAGAACTTGATGAACACCTCCAAAGGATATCTGATCGACCGGGCTGTGATTCACTCGTCTGGCTGCGAGAAGCTACGTCTAACAGCCTGGTTGACCTGTCTACCAACCAGAACAGCAGGTCAGAGACAGGGCCGCGGAAACGTTGATCCTAGGAAACATTGCAAGGTAACCCGCAGGGGAACTGTTGTATTAGATCATCGCCGATATGGTTATATTTGGTGAATTAGTTCATCGTCGATATAGTTAAATAGATGTA
>WNGS01142304.1:2111038-2121795 GCA_020271785.1 Procambarus virginalis
TATTTCTGCAAGTGTGTGAATATTTATCAACGGCGCTCAATCTTACCCCTCTTAGGTAATTAGAATTGGGTGCACAATCGATAATTTGTACACAAAATAATTTAATACATTGTGTTGGGGGACAGGAAACCAGTGTATTTATACACGTTTTGGCTGTTGGGGGACAGGAAGCCAGTGTATTTATACACGTTTTGGCTTTCATCGAGGCTCTCCCCCTTCCCCAAGACCGAATTACTGACCCCGCCCAGGATGTAACCCCACAACAAGCTGACTAAACTCCTGAGACCTACTCACGGCTAGGTGAACAGATGGACTAGGTGAAAGAAAACGCGCCCAACCCTTTCTGTTCTCATCATAGCCCGTGCTACTTGGAACTTTGTTCTAGGTAGCGAATCTTTAACAACAACATTTCTGTTCCGCCTGGGAATCCGAACCCGGAATTCTCAGATTGTGCGTCGAGAACAAACCCCACTGTACTACCGGCTCCCCCCTCCCTCCCCCAACCCCTTTTAAAATGTAACTGAGAAACAGGAGAAATATTAAATAACGACTACAAAGCCTTATTGAATGATCCCAGCGCTACGCATTACAAGAATACTGTACTAACACAACCCCTAAGCCTGTGTGCCTTTGAGAGCCCCCTCCGGCTCCACCAGGTCAGATTACTCGGTAGCACAATGAGCTTTCAGTTATGTGGCCGGCCAAATTTTTACTGAAGCTTTCGTTTCCTATTGTTTTTAGAATTTTTGTCGTCGCCACACACACACGCGCGTGCTTAACCATTTATGTGTGTGCTTTCCAGAGGCGAGTTGTGCTGTTGGATAGCCGGAGCTTAGGTGGTATGTTACCACTGACGGGGGTGGTTTTGAAGGTGACGGGGGTGGTTTTGAAGGTGACGGGGGTGGTAAGTGTGTGAAGGTGACGGTGGAAGGGAGGGGTGTAGTGAAGGGATATTTTGAAGGTGACGGGGGTGGTGTGAAGGTGACGGGGGGGTGTGTGGGTTGAAGGTGACGGGGGTGGTGAGGAAGGTGACGGGGGTGGTTTTGAAGGTGACGGGGTGTGAGTGGTGTTTTGAAGGTGACGGGGGTGGTTGAGGAAGGTGACGGGGGTGGTTTTGAAGGTGAGGAGGGGAGGTGACGGGTGGTTTTGAAGGTGACGGGGGGTAGTTTTGAGGTGACGGGGATGGTGTTTGAAGGTGACGGGGGTATTTTGAGGGTGAAGGAGGTAGATTGAAGGTGAAGGGGTAGATTGAAGGTGACGGGGTAGATTGAAGGTGACAGGGTAGACTGAAGGCACGGAGCCGTTGCTCAACAGTTGTCTCCACTACTAACTACCAGTCCCCGAGCATTATGAAATAAAAGTTGATCACATTATGTCCCGAATTATTAATATATGGTCATTTATAATTACAGATTGCAGGTATTATTATTAACAAGCAATATGGTTTGAAGTTTGTCTTTAATAAGGTTTCGGCGGTCCAAGACGTATTAAGACGTCCCAAGACGTCTCAATACGTCCCAAGACGTATCCCAAGACGTATCAAGACGTCTCAAGACGTCCCAAGACGTATCAAGACGTCTCAAGACGTATCAAGATGTCCCCAGACGTATCAAGACGTCCCAGGACGTATCAAGACGTCTCCCCATAGCTGCGATTTATTTCTGCCAACGCTTACCTAACAGAATTTACCATTACCTCATTCATAGGTAAGCAGGAAAGGGAACTATCAGGGAAATAGTCAAGTCATTACGACTATATAACACTGGGAAGATATCAGGAGAATTACGGGCTCACCATAGCCCGTGCTACATGGGACACGTCGTTCTGAGTAGCTAAATCTAAAACAACAACACAACATCAGGAGAAGGATTTGGGATGGGACGGGGGAAGGAATGGTGCCCAACCACTTGGACGCTCAGGGGATTGAACGCCGACCTGCATGAAGCGAGACCGTCGCTCTACCGTCCAGTCCAAGTGGTTAGACTTCATTTATAAGAGAAAACTGCGTTAATTCAGTGTCTGTTTATGTCTCTTAACAATCCCCCCCCCTACTGAAAATCTACAATTCATATTAAAAATGATACTGTGCAATAGGCTGGCTGACACTAAGAACTAGTCAGTAAATCATGAAAACTCTTAGTGATTAATGAAATATATAAAAACAAGCCAGCTAGGTCTATTTCCTGACTAAACCTAGCCGTATACTTACATGTATATATATACTTACATGTATACAAACTGTCGTATATGCGACTACGCACACATACACGCAATGAATGATCGGTTAAAGAATATATGTAAAGGTGACTGTGCCTCTAAAGTTAGATCAACATTCTACTCTGGGCAGCAACTAGGCTAGTAGCCTCGCCTTGTGGTCGCCTAGTACTCGCCCTGTGGTGGCCTAGTACTCGCCCTGTGGTGACCTAGTACTCGCCCTGTGGTGACCTAATACTCGCCCTGTGGTGGCCTAATACTCGCCCTGTGGTGACCTAATACTCGCCCTGTGGTGGCCTAATACTCGCCCTGTGGTGACCTAGTACTCGCCCTGTGGTGACCTAGTACTCGCCCTGTGGTGGCCTAGTACTCGCCCTGTGGTGGCCTAGTACTCGCCCTGTGGTGGCCTAGTACTCGCCCTGTGGGTCGCCTAGTACTCGCCCTGTGGGTCGCCTAGTACTCGCCCTGTGGTGGCCTAGTACTCTCCCTGTGGGTGGCCTAGTACTCGCCCTGTGGTGGTCTAGTACTCGCCCTGTGGTGGCCTAGTACTCGCCCTGTGGTGGCCTAGTACTCGCCCTGTGGTGGCCTAGTACTCGCCCTGTGGGTCGCCTAGTACTCGCCCTGTGGGTGGCCTTGTACTCGCCCTGTGGGTGGCCAAGTACTCGCCCTGTGGTGGCCTAGTACTCGCCCTGTGGTGGCCTAGTACTCGCCCTGTGGGTGGCCTAGTACTCGCCCTGTGGGTGGCCTTGTACTCGCCCTGTGGGTCGCCTAGTACTCGCCCTGTGGGTGGCCTTGTACTCGCCCTGTGGTGGTCTAGTACTCGCCCTGTGGTGGCCTAGTACTCGCCCTGTGGGTGGCCTTGTACTCGCCCTGTGGGTCGCCTAGTACTCGCCCTGTGGTGACCTAGTACTCGCCCTGTGGGTGGCCTAGTACTCGCCCTGTGGGTCGCCTTGTACTCGCCCTGTGGTGGCCTAGTACTCGCCCTGTGGTGACCTAGTACTCGCCCTGTGGTGACCTAGTACTCGCCCTGTGGTGACCTAGTACTCGCCCTGTGGTGGCCTAGTACTCGCCCTGTGGGTCGCCTAGTACTCGCCCTGTGGTGGCCTAGTACTCGCCCTGTGGTGGCCTAGTACTCGCCCTGTGGTGGCCTTGTACTCGCCCTGTGGTGGCCTAGTACTCGCCCTGTGGTGGCCTTGTACTCGACCTGTGGTCGCCTAGTACTCGACCTGTGGGTTGCCTAGAACTCGCCCTGTGGTGGCCTTGTACTCGACCTGTGGTCGCCTAGTACTCGACCTGTGGGTTGCCTAGAACTCGCCCTGTGGTGGCCTAGTACTCGACCTGTGGTCGCCTAGTACTCGACCTGTGGGTTGCCTAGAACTCGCCCTGTGGGGCGCCTAGTACTCGACCTGTGGGTTGCCTAGAACTCGCCCTGTGGGTCGCCTAGTACTCAACCTGTGGGTCGCCTAGAACTCGCCCTGTAGGTCGCCTAGTACTCGCCCTGTAGGTCGCCTAGTACTCGCCCTGTGGTCGCCTAGTACTCGCCCAATGGGTCGTCTAGTACTCGACCTGTGGGTCGTCTAGTACTCGACCTGTGGGTCGCCTTGTACTCGCCCTGTGGGTCGCCTTGTACTCGCCCTGTGGATCGCCTTGTACTCGCCCAATGGGTCGTCTAGTACTCGACCTGTGGGTCCCCTAGTACTCGCCCTGTGGATCGCCTTGTACTCGCCCTGTGGATCGCCTTGTACTCGCCCAATGGGTCGTCTAGTACTCGACCTGTGGGTCGTCTAGTACTCGACCTGTGGGTCGCCTTGTACTCGCCCTGTGGGTCGCCTAGTACTCGCCCTGTGGGTCGCCTTGTACTCGCCCTGTGGGTCGCCTAGTACTCGCCCCGTGGGTCGCCTTCTACTCGCCCTGTGGGTCCCCTAGTACTCGCCCTGTGGATCGCCTTGTACTCGCCCTGTGGGTCGCCTAGAACGCGCCCTGTGGGTCGCCTTGTACTCGCCCTGTGGTCGTCTTGGGCTCGCCCTGTGGGTCCCCTAGTACTCGCCCTGTGGGTCGCCTTGTACTCGCCCTGTGGTCGTCTTGGGCTCGCCCTGTGGGTCCCCTAGTACTCGCCCTGTGGGTCCCCTAGTACTCGCACTGTGGGTCGCCTTGGGCTCGCCCTGTGGTCGCCTTGGGCTCGCCCTCACACAATTTATTCTGTCAGAACGCTTCCTCAATTACTTCTGATGCGTTTTAAATTAAAGCGTCAAACGAAATCAAAGTTTATCAAATATGCCCCACTTTAAAAAATTCTTGATTATTTAAATTTAATTACTAGCCATGTTGGCTATAAAAAATTAAAGAATTGTTACGGCAAATTTCTAACCTCTAATATTCTTGAAATGAAATAACGAGAATAATTTAAAAACAACAATAAAATATTTATTTTAGGATTTACAGTATCACATTTTTCACTCTAAAATGACAATCTAGTAATAATTTTAATTATTTTTTTGTTCTATTCTGTCGGGGGACAGGCAGCCAGCGTATATTCATACATAAGGTTTATTTATATTAATCGATGTCCCCGCCAAGGTGGAACTTACTGACCTAATAAGCTAATTCTTGGTTACCTATTTAATAGGTGAACTGGTGCATTAGGTGACAGGAAAGGCGCCCAACCATTTATGTCCAGCCCGGGATTCGATCCCGGAATTTCCGACTGTGGGTAGTTAATCTTGAGGTTATCTTGAGATGATTTCCGGCCAATCGAACCCGGAACCTCAGGACTACTACGAATTCGAAGCGCTGTCCACTCAGCTGTCAGGCCCCTGGGAAGAGAACGAATAAAGAACCCGGTTTTTGGGTAAAGAACGAACCCGACTAGATTGTTTCCTCCAAAGAGTGCCGGACTAGCCGGGCTGTGGTGAGTATGTGGGCCTGCGGGCCGCTCCAAGCAACAGCCTGGTGGACCAAACTCTCACAAGTCAAGCCTGGCCTCGGGCCGGGCTTGGGGAGTAGAAGAACTCCCAGAACCCCATCAACCAGGTATCAACCAGGACTGAATTACCGATATGACGTGGTCATGAAAACACTATAAAAAATCATTATGAATGAATACTGGATAAAATAATTTCGACACGAGAGAAATATTAAACACTAAAACTAACTTATCTGGACAACTATTCATTTAAGAAGTGAACAAGGCTTTCGTAAATACTGTACCTTTTAATAGCGTAAACGAATCAAAGACAAAGACAAACATACAGTATATATATATATATATATATATATATATATATATATATATATATATATATATATATATATATACATACATACATATAGTAGCAGAGGCTACCATCATCTTTTGTACGGTCGTGATGGACGAGCGGTTAAGGTTTCCTGTACACCAGTTGCATAGTGTTCCTGGCAGTATGGGTTCGAGTCACTTCTGGGGTGTGGAGTTTTCAGTTGCATATATGCAAATGCAAACTATATATATATATATATATATATATATATATATATATATATATATATATATATATATATATATATATATATATATATATATACTCTTTTAATTTAAGCAATTATAAAAAAAAAACTATGATAAAGTGAAATGGATCATCTCAAATACAGCAAAACACATAATTTGCTTCAATAATATATATATATAAGGTATTTAACAAATTAGGGATTTTTATTGCCATTGCTACTTTTAAAATTGTTTTACTTTTTAGATTCTGTTTTTCTTTCATGAATTTTTTTCCACTTATATTCTCATGATGAATGAACGTAAAATCATTTGAAATCTTTCCTGTACACAGTTATTAAACCTAGTGTAATATTCTGAAGTACTGCATATAGTGTACAATCTCTCTCTCTCTCTCTCTCTCTCTCTCTCTCTCTCTCTCTCTCTCTCTCTCTCTCTCTCTCTCTCTCTCTCTCTCTCTCTATCTATATATATATATATATATATATATATATATATATATATATATATATATATATGATTCCAAGGCAGCTAACCATTACCCAATGGAAATTGTCTTCAACAACAACAATAGGAGAAGGTAAGGAACCAACAGCTTATACGTAGAGAGATGCATTTACACTGAGTTTATTTTAATCAGTAATCCTGTGTTATATATATAGAGAGAAGGGTAGACACAAGGAAGAAGGCCCGCCTTACTATCTTATCTCGCGAATCAATAGTTATCGTAAGCCTAATATTTGATTTTCAAGCACATCGCATTTAGATCCAAACTATTCAAATAGATTGAAGTGGATAGAATTTGACTGATTAAAAATCACACACACATACACACTATTTATGTGAGATTTATGTGAGAAATCTTTACAGAATTCTGATAAAGAAACAGATCTTGGGGTGGTCCTAGATAGAAAACTATCATCTGAGGACCACATAAAGAAAGTTGTGCGAGGAGCCTATGCCATGCTTTTTAACTTCATAATTGCTTTTAAATACATGGATGGCGAAATACTAAAGAAATTGTTCTCGACTTTTGTTAGGCCAAAGCTAGAATATGCAGCGGTTGTGTGGTTATCTTGAGATGATTCTTGAGGTTATCTTGAGATGATTTCGGGGCTTTAGTGTCCCCGCGGCCCGGTCCTCGACCAGGCCTCCACCCCCAGGAAGCAGCCCGTGACAGCTGACTAACACCCAGGTACCTATTTACTGCTAGGTAACAGGGGCATAGGGTGAAAGAAACTCTGCCCATTGTTTCTCGCCGGCGCCTGGGATCGAACCCAGGACCACAGGATCACAAGTCCAGCGTGCTGTCCGCTCGGCCGACCGGCTACCCTGGTGGTGCCCATATCTTCAGAAGCACATCAACAAACTGGAAAAGGTGCAAAAAACATGCTACTAAGTGGCTCTCAGAACTGAAGGGCAAGAGCTACGAGGAGAGGTTAGAGGTATTAAATATGCCAAAACTAGAAGACAGAAGAAAAAGAGGTGATATGATCACTACATACAAAATAGTAACAGGAATTGACAAAATTGATAGGGAAGATTTCCTGCGACCTGGAAATTTAAGAACAAGAGGTCATAGATATAAACTAGCTAAACACAGATGCCGAAGAAATATAAGAAAATTCACTTTCGCAAACAGAGTGGTAGACGGTTGGAACAAGTTAGGGGAGAAGGTGGTGGAGGCCAAGACCGTCAATAGTTTCAAAGCGTTATATGACAAAGAGTGCTGGGAAGACGGGACACCACGAGCGTAGCTCTCATCCTGTAACTACACTTAGGTAATTACACTTAGGTAATTACACACACACACACACACACACACACACACACACACACACACACACACACACACACACACACACACACACACACACACATTTTATGTCGAGCAGGTAAAAAAAAGACATAAGAGATGATATAATACAATGGAAAAAGTGGTGTGGCCCAGTGAACTCAGAACAAAAAATAAATGAGGAATCAGGTGAGGCGATAGGCTAGGCTACGATATTGGCTCTTAGGAGGGTGTGAGGTTGAAGGGGAAAGTGGAGGATATTTTTTATCATTAACTGCTATGTAAACAAGCAAAAATTCGTATTAAGATTTTTTTATTTAATCTGTCGATGAGTAATGTTACAAATAATAATCATTTACATAGTATATTAGGAAAAATAACATTAAATATTTGTAAGTGTATTAGTGAAAAAATAATTAGCCAATGTATATACAATGGCTAATAGCAATGGCAGAATAGCATCTGGTGCTAGTGTTAACCTCTCACCATTACTTACTAGTGCATGCAGCCCCGATTAAGCATTCGTAAGGTGAGTCCAGCCACTGCTTAGGGGCTCCGTGGTCAATATTAACATCAGAGACAACCAAAACACACACACACTGACATTTGGAGAAAGGCAAATAAAGTTCCAATCTATAAGAATGGAAATTGGGAAGACTCTAAACTACAGACCAGTACAGTTGACAAGTGTGGTAGTAAAAGTACTTGAAAAAAATATTAAATTCAAATGGACGGAGAACCTAGAAATTAACGACTTAACAGACTAACTTTGGATTTTCGAATGGGAAGGTTTTGTGTAACAAATATGCTTAGTTTCTATGATAAAGCCACATCAAACTTGCAAGACAGGGAAGCATGAATCGACAGTATATACCTGGACTTAAAAAGAGTCTTTGACAGATACCACTCAAAGGATTCTTCTGAAGTTAGAAGAAGGGTGACAGGCAGACTTCTAAATTTGATAAGAACGCTTTATAAAAACAGACAAATGCGAAAAGTGATAACAAACAATGTATATAACTTGGAAAATGTCACTAACGGAGTACCTCAAGATTCAGTTCTTGCAATGGCAATGTTCATTATCATATAAATGATTTACTAAAGGAATATAAATACATGAACATGTTTGCAGATGATGCTAAATTGCTAGGGAGAGTCAGTGACTTAGATGACTGTATTGCCCTCCAAAATGACCTAGACAAAATAAGTGAGTGGAGCAACACAGAAGAGAGCCACACTTAACCTAAAAATGATGTGAAAAGATACTAAAAGCCTCTGACAATGAAAGATATCTAGGAGTGGTTCTGGATTGGAAGTTGTCACCAGAGGACCACATAAAGACCAAAAATTGGAATACGTAGTAGCGGTGTGGTGCCCATATCTCAAGAAGCACTTAAACTTCAGAATATGAGCTACGAGTGTTACTGTTTTGTACAGGTTTAAGTAGATAGATAGATTTCAGATTAAGTGGATTGGTTAAAAGATAGGAGGAAAAAGTGGCGATATGATCACTATGTACAAAACATTAACAGGAATTGACAAAAACAGACAATAGGGGAATTTTTGAAACCCGCAATTTCAAGAACACGAGGTCATAGATTAAAATTTAGGGGGAAACAAAGGTGCCGAAAAACTATGAAGTTCTCTCTTTTGCGAAGAGAGCTGTAGACGGTTGGAACAAGTTAGATGAGGTGGTGGAGGCCAAAACCGTCAGTAGTTTCAAAGAGTTATAAGACAAAGAGTGCTGGGAAGACAGGACACCACGAGCGTACCTGTAACTACACTTAGGTAATTACACACACACACACACACACACACACCCTGCCAAAGAGCCGAAGCTCATCCCCGCAAGCACAACTAGGTGAGTACACAATATATATATATATATATATATATATATATATATATATATATATATATATATATATATATGGCCCTAAATTCAAACATAATATAATAAAACATTAACTGAATTCAAACTCATACACAAACAACATACATTAAATAACAAAAAAGTGAACACACTAAAAAAAAAAAAACTCACCCAGACTAACCACATATTTAGGCAATTACGTAAAAATGATTGGTCCTGAAGCCATATTCATATATAATAATTAGAGACAGCACATTTCCTCCCTTCTAAACGAGCGATATCATCTCCCAACAGCACCCCTAACGTTACTGCAGAAACAAATGTGTGTGTGTGTGTGTGTGTGTGTGTGTGTGTGTGTGTGTGTGTGTGTGTGTGTGTGTGTGTGTGTGTGTGTGTGTGGTACGGGAAATGGTATTCCGTCAGCTCCACCTCTCTCCCTCCTCCCCGCCAGGCAAGATATAATGGGGAAAACACCAAGATAGCCAGCAAACGACGCCACCCTATCTCTACACTCTTCCCCCTTCGCATTGGCTGTATTTGTTCTGTACATGAGGACTGACTGACTGACTGACTGACTTGACTGACTGCTTCGTGTAACGATTGTATTCCTCTCGTGTGGCTCGTTTTCATTTAACAAATGTATTATTTTTTTAAGCATTTTGCTTGTACTGGCTGTATGTCGTGCACATGTGTGTGTTTTATGTCATGTGCTGACTGTCAATGAACTGCTCTGCATTCTATTTATCTCATATGCTGACTGCGTTTGTTCTTATTTCAAGCAACGACTTTATTTGTTCGACGTACACCGGTTTATTTCGTAAACTCTTTATTTTGTTCGACGTATACTGGTTTATTTCGTAAACTACTTTATTGTTCGACGTATACTGGTTTATTTCGTAAACTACTTTATTTGTTCGACGTATACTGGTTTATTTCGTAAACTAAGTGCAAATATTTTCATTCTCGTTTGTTTTCTCCCACCTGTATAGCATCTTCTAATTTACTTTGCATGAAAAATGTTTATTATTATGCAAGTTCTTTGTCTTGCCCCCTGTGCTTTCCTGTGTCTGGTGTGTGATTTTTATTAGTGTATTCCCTTTGTTTCACCCCTTCCTTTATATCTTTGTTATCTCATTTTCATATCCCCTAACCAACTGTATCCGTTTCAAATATTAGTTCGTTTCCACACGTACAAATTACAGCAAGCTCTCATAGCCACGTGGCTGTAAGATCTTCTGTAACATTTCTAATATGACACCTAAACATGCATTATATTGTTATTCATTTAGTATAATTTTTCGCTTTGTTTGTTCTTTTATTCTTTGCCATATGAATATGCATGCTTGCCTACCCTCTTTTTATCGACTTGCCTTATGGCCTCTCGACGTGTGGCA
>WNGS01142304.1:2128887-2141641 GCA_020271785.1 Procambarus virginalis
AAAGTCTTCGAATGACATGAACTAGCGAAATTTGGGTCTATAGTTATATTTTTAACATTTTGAGTATATGGTGCAATGATCAAGTGATGAATAAATTATGCATTCCCAGGTAATATTTAGGGAAATAAATAAATTTACTGGGATCAATGCCTTATATGGCATTTTTATATTCCCTTACATAGAAAAAAAATGTGTAATACAATCTCGAATATGATAAAATGAAAATGACCGCGGTATTCCTTGTGAAAAAAAAAATCTAAATTGTGTTTACAGGGCAAGAAAATGTATAGCTTCATGATTGCAAGAGGAAACGGCGCAGAGAGATGGTGATACCAGCAAAAGTAATCCCGGTAGTCACATCCGACAAAACCAAGACCCACACCGTCAACTACACGCGGGATACATAGAGCATGATACATACTTGGTGAAGTATACAGAGAGCGTGACACATACTTGGTGAAGTATACAGTATACAGAGAGCGTTGCTAGGTATTCATATTATATATATATACTGTATATTTTAACATTTTGAGTATATGGTGTAATGATCAAGTGATGAATAAATTATGCATTCCCAGGTAATATTTAGGGAAATTATATATATATATATATATATTATATATATATATATATAATATATATATATTATATATATATATATATATACAGTATATGTGCTGAGTGAGGAATACAGTGTGTTCGGAGGTACAGTATGAATGTAACAAGGCGAGATACTAGTATACATAACTGGGCTGAACATGCATGTGAAGTACAGGCGGGTATGGGTCGAAAAATTCAGCCTACAACATTTAAACATTTATAAATATTCTACTATAAGGTATAGTTTTCGCTTCTACACACACACATCGTATGCGTATTTGGTGGCGTATAATGTATATTTAAGTAGAAAGGCTCGCCGTAAATTGTACCTTACTCAAGGATAGTTTTAATTGACGGTGAACTAATTGCCATGCTTCAAAAACAAAATTAATTATATTTATGCATTCAGAGACAAACAACAAGATTCTCTCTGAATGCTCTTTATTGCTTTCTAATATATATATATATATATATATATATCCCTCCAATGCGTTATGTGTGGTTCCTCCGAGGCTAAGGGTCCCCTTCCAGCCAGAGGTGGTACTACTCTCTTCCCTATTCACTATATAATACCACTATTTTAAAAACACGAGGAAAGATACACTGTTTATATTTGAGGCTACATTCCCTTATTTTCAAAATAGTGGGTTAGTATTTTCATTCATTAGTGCGCTATTGCACTTCAATCCCATATGCTATAATATATATATATATATATATATATATATATATATATATATATATATATATATATATATATATATATAAGTTGGGTAACAGAACTGCAGAAGGCCTATTATCCCATATTTCCTGATGTTTGTATATTGGAGCGGAGTCTTGAAGTGGGTTACTTCAAGTGGGCTACGTACCCACTTCAAGACTCCGCTCCAATATATATATATATATATATATATATATATATATATATATATATATATATATATATATATATGATAAGAGTGGCTTACGAAAAGTCTGCCCATTCTCTCCATATATAGTTTGCGGAAATAATCACATAGATTAGCCGACAATAATTCCCAGCGCATTCGTGTACCAAGAAACAATTATTAAGTATTATTTTTGTTTAATATATATAGTCGGCAATCTCCATACAAAATTATATATATGTATAATATATAATGCTTAATAGACGTTCACTGTTACAGAAGAAATAGCTCCGACAACCGATTTTATGAGGAAAATACGAAGAAATAACGCTCGCCTAAAATATTTTGGCGGTCGAAAAATATTTCCCGAACTGCTATTTCCCACCAAATAATTATATATATATATATATATATATATATATATATATATATATATATATATATATATATATATATTTCCTGGTTCCTTTTAGATGGATGTACCTAATAAGTTGAATTCCCCTGATCTTAACGTTGATAATTTTTCCTCTGCGTTGATATATATGCAGTACACTGAACTGAACACTTGAAGACATACTGTACATTTTGTATATTTTGAACCCATACTAACCTAGTAAGTAACTAAATAGATTATTCCTTATTACAGCCTTGCTTAAATATCATTTGATCGATATTAAATAATTAAATAACCATTTAAATATATCATTAGTGATATATAAACAAAATTAAGTGAAGATACAAATAAAAAAGACTACCTAATCACACTTAAGATATACTGTATTGTATATTTTGTATATTTTGAACCAAGGCTAACCTAAATTGTTATTCCTCAGTACAACTTTACTTAAATATAATTTAATCGATATTAAATAATTACTTAAGTAACCATTCAATTATATCAATATTGAAATGTAAAAAAATTATGCGTAGATTCAAATACAAAAAAAAAACTAATCACGCGACATGCTTGCTAACTACAGTTAGGCTTGTATGAATTAAATTAAAAATTTAATATTATTGCACACTGACAACTCCATTCAAAACTGGAGAAATTGCTGACCTGGAGAGCGTGCAAAGCTCCTTTCCTGCTAGAATCCACTCCTATAAAACATCTAAATTATTGGGACCGATTAAAATTGTTAAATTTGTATTCTCTAGAGCGCATGGGAGAAATACATAATTTACACCTGGTAAATATTAGACGGGCAGAATCCAAATCGGATTGAATCCAAATATTAGAAGGGCAGAATCCACACGGAAATAACATCACGTGAGACCAGGAAGCATGGCAGGATGTGCAAAATAACCCCACTAAAAAGCAGTGGTACAATAGGTACATTAGAGACAACTCTATCAATATCAAAGGCTCAAGACTTTTCAACACTACATATAAGGGGCATAACTGGCCGGCCCCTCGCAGTGTTCAAGAGAGAACTTGATAAACACCTCCAAAGGATACCTAATCACCCAGGCGTGATTCATACGTCAGGCTGCGAGCAGCCGCGTCCAACAGCCTGGTTGAGCAGACCACCAACCAGTAGGCTAGGTCAGAGACCGGGCCGAAGGGACGTTGATCCTCGTTAATCAAGCCACCACAAAGTAAGCACAAGGTTGGGTATGAACTGATGAACAAGTCATTTTTTTTCTAATTTAAAACAAAACTATCTTAGTAATCTGACCTAAATCTAAATCTAAATATGCTCTTTATTTCTCCACTCTAAAACCTAGGCATACATAAATACCAATTAAGGTAACCAATATAATATACCAATTATATTTAGTGCAGACAAAAATGTTGAAAATTAATAAAACCACCGAACTATTAGATATACTGTACCATACATACATACACCATACTTAGGAAAATTAAAGCTTCCCAGGAATTGTTTTTAATTTCATTTTCTCATGAAATAGCTTAAACCAATTTAGGCCTAAAGTTAAAGTGAAGGCTTGTGCTAATATTTAAATAAACAGATTTGATTATAATGGATCTTTACAGAGAAAAAAAGACGCATAGCTTTGATATTTTATTTAATTCTATTTTTTTTAATTCTTGGCAAACTTTATAATATCTATAATATATAAACACTGAAATTACACTCAGGCATAGTGCACTGAAACATACCTAACATTCGTATGATACACTGACACTAAAATCAAACCTCTGTACGATACTGTGAAATTAGAACCAAACATATGTATGATACAGTGACATTAGATCAAACATCTGTAAAATACAGTGATACTAGAATCAACCTTCTGTACGATACTGTGAAACTAGAACCAAACATATGTATGATACAGTGACACTAGTTCAAACATCTGTAAAATACAGTGACACTAGAATCAAACCTCTGTACGATACTGTGAAACTAGAACCAAACATATGTATGATACAGTGACACTAGTTTAAACATCTGTAAAATACAGTGACACTAGAATCAAACATCTGTACGATACTGTGAAACTAGAACCAAACATATGTATGATACAGTGAGTAAAATCACAGGTCTGTATGATACAGCGAAACCGATAACTATACTGCGTGTGTGGTTAGAAACTAAATTTTACAAACTACGATTTAAAAAAACAAACAAATAAGTATATCACAGGATTTCTTTAACTTGCCATAACCGCTCGCTGATGATACTAATATTACAAACACAATGTTTAAAGAAAATATGCCTATTATATTAACAAGCGACGCTTGAGCTACAGAAAACAATTATTGTATTACAAAGTTTAGAAAACTTGCGTTCTATGGCGCACTCTTTTTTTTTGTATTCAATATTATACTATATTCAGATGGGTTTAAGGCCAGGTATAGGAAATATTGTCTTAATTATACAAAAAAAAAACACGTCGTAGCATAAATTAAGTACCAAATATCGTATAATGTATTTATCCCCCAAAAAATCTACAAGAAAGATATTGAAAACATATATATATATATGTACTTACCATTTATGATGTGTAAAGTGTGTTCAAATGACCACCTTGCTGCACTGTAGACTAAACATTTGACATGGAGGTTAACATGTGAACAGCAGTAGTCTTAAATGTATCTCCTGTCTCCACTTATCACCTAAGAATTCACTTTTCGTTGCTCATCGTGTACCTGTATCGTATGTAACGCGAAAACAATAATGCTGAATAATTTTAAAACTATATATTATTTTAACACTGTTTTAACATATTTAAATTTTCTTTGTAACACTTTTTTACACGATGTAACGTAAATGCTAATTCGGATTTTTCGTAAAATAAAAAATAGAATAGTGAACTGCTTCCCGTTTCACATAACAAATTTCAGCCAGAAAAGATATTCAAAAATAACCTCACAGAGCAGCCACCGAGTTAGGACACAACACAAAACTGGATTCGAGTATTTTATCTCCCAATTCATAAACCAGTTTTTAGAGATTTAATAACAAAATTTTCCAAGTAATACCATATTACGAAACTTACACGAGTAATTTCAGTGCTGTGTTAATTTAAATTTTCACATGTATTGCATTAAAGAGTGGAATTATGTGCTATATTACGTACGCGCATCGGGGTACAAGAGTAGTTCACTGACTACTGTTCCCCATATCAACCATTAAATTCCTCCAGCGCATTAAAACACCATCCCCCGCTATTCACTAAAGTCTCTACTACACTTGTGAGTCAGCCGATAAAACCGAACACTGACACATTTCTTCCCAGACCATCTGGGTAACACTTTCAAGCCGCATATCCATTCTGGGGCAGTTATGCGAAGACTTTTGTTTTTCACCATTAATTCCTGTTCGATTAAGTAGCGTATATTCGAAGCAACCAAGTTAGCGTGGGTCAATAAATTATTCAGTATCACAATTGATACAAAAAAATAACTGCACAGACGTGTTAAGACAAAAATCAAAAGTCGATCAAATATGCTTTAATGAACACAAAAATATAAAAAACACCCTTTTCTATCACGTGACTTTTGTATCCTCGTGCTCTCAACACGGAAAATATATTTCTTAATTCACACTTTTGCAGAAAAATTGGATTTCAATTGAGACGTAGTTTCTAGAAAATGTTACTAAAACACTTCGTGTAATTCATTCAAACACGTTATACATTGCATGTACCACGAAAATACAGCGAATGAAACTACCATCACGCTAAAACATCACTCGGATAAGCACTTTTGTAGATGAAAATCGAATTTGTATGAAGTACCGCTAATAAGAGCGTTCGGAGCTCCCGCATAGTATGTCCGACCAGCGTAGGAGTAGAGACTCGAATGAGACCATCCAGTCATCCACCAGCGCCCCTCCCCATCTCCAATTCATCCCCCTCCCCCGCGTCCCCTCCCTATCTTCCTCCCCCATCCCGGAGCGCTCCTCCCATTCCACTCCACGAGCCACCCTCTCTCTCTCCCTCGTGTTCTCCTGCCCCTCCTCCTCCTCCGCTGGGACCCCTATCCCTCCTGCCGTTGCAACGAGCCCCTGCATATCCTGACGATAGCCCCATTTTTTCCCCCTCCACCCACTTGGGATAATGTGGCCTCTGGCACGTCTATCAGGGGCTGGTAATTGTAATTTCTTCACGTGTCAAGCAAGATTCCGGCGGTGGAGCGGCCGCCCGGACCCAACTGCGTCCTGTGATTCATAGCCAAAGGAAAGTTTTCCGCTTACGACCTTCGACTGCGCATAATTTATTGGTATTTATTAAGAATGTTTTTTTTTTTTACTGTTTACTCTTAAGTATTGAACATGACGTCTTCTTGACTGGCTTAGCATCTCAGTGTCTGGAAATACTTCCCTACCGTCGCAACTTCTTCAAGTCGAGTTCGATGTATACCGGGCCTTTCTTACGAACCTCCTCCCCCTTCCCCCCATCATCTGCTCTAATTAAGCGTTTGGGCAGCCACTCAATTAAATACAGTATAAGGAAAAGTATCGATAAATTAGGGAGCGCGCTGACTGGCTGTGGGGTCCCTATGTCAACCAAATACCGATAGGGCCGGAACCGTCGGAAAGTAAGATGCACTCCACACAGAAAGTCTTTCAATTAACACTTGTCATTTCCTTATCGCTAATGTGATCACGCTAACCGCTCGCGTATATTCTAAAGACGTCAACATTTTGATATTTCGCGCATAAATATAAATATTTATTCGCATGTGAGTTTATATCGCTTATATGATATATATATATTTAATTTTCATTATTTTCAAATGTTTCTTTTCAAAAATTGGTTTATTCCAATTAATATTATTGTCTTAAGAACATGAAATGCTGACAGTCATATTAGGTTAAGATAGATTTTGTTAGGTTAGGTTTGATAAAATGTTTATCTTAGCTTTAACTCAAATGAAAAAAATCAAATCATATAAATTGTAGTGGAAACCCTTATTATTTCCAAAGATTTTTTTCCCAAAAATATATAAAATATACATTTCAGTAAAATTCCGCTTGTTAGGCCACTTGGCCTATTAGGTACGATATATATATATATATATATATATATATATATATATATATATATATATATATATATATATATATATATATATATATATATATATATATATATATATATATATATATATATATATATATATATATATATATATATATATATATATATATATATATATATATATATATATATATATATATATATATATATATATATATATATATATATATATATATATATATCAGTGTCAGACCACGGAGGAAGAATTGAAACAGGAATTTCCTTAAGTACTTTCGTATTTAATAATACATCTTCACAAGAATGGTAAACTATTTTTGTTGACATATTCCTTCTGAAGATGTATTATTAAATACGAAAGTACTTAAGGAAATTCCTGTCTCAATTCTTCCTCCGTGGTCTGACACTGTCAGACCAATACATATACATGTATATATTAGTACATTTTGGAGGATTGTAGACAAACGTTTTAATATGACAGAAAGGGTTAGATCGATAATTCTTGCACGAATCTAATGCAGATTTTTTTTGACGTTCTGTTCACTTGGTAAAAAGTTAAAAAATTAACAATAAAGTTGATAAAAATAACAACGTGGCTACATTATGTTCCTTACGGACTCACTATAGCCCGAGCTACTGGAACATTTTGTTCAGAGTAGCTGAATCTAAAATAACTACAACAACAATATTATGTTCCAAACACAAACTAACCTAACCTAACGTTCCTAGCTTAATACACGCTATCTGAGGCCTAATATAAACATATATGCCCTATACTAGGCCTAGGAATATTTAAGTTAGTTTTTTAGCTTCATATATTTTTATGGGGGCACCCTAAAAGTGACTATACAAATCCGACAATCTAATTGCTTAGTACGTCAATATTGTACTATGGGGCACATAGTTTACAAAAGCATACTATCTAAACAAGAGGAGGGGTTGATATAGTAGTATATTTGTTGTTGTTGGTCAGAGGAGGTATATTTGGCACATATATGGCATAGCCAGAGCGTTTGTAGCTATACACACTTCTTGTCAATTTCACCACCTACTCCAACCGCTTCCATTTGGTTCATCTGTCGGGTAACGTCTTAGTTCATTTAACATTATTACGCGGAGGCCAAGAACCAATACATCATTACAGTAAGAGAAATATATAAATAACAAGTACAAATATCCCATCAATCTATTTATAACATCTTAACACGAATGTAAATTGTATACTGTATATGTACACCCCTCAAAGTAAGTTATATACAATACACACACACACACACACACACACACACGCAAACATTGATATGAAACACATGCATAATTATTCTGTTCTGTTCTTCGCCAAACGATATATATATATATATATACATATATATATATATTATATTATATATATATATATATATAACTGAAAACTCACACCCCAGAAGTGACTCGAACCCATACTCCCAGGAGCAAAGCAACTGGTAACTACAGGGCGCCTTAATCCGCTTGACCATCACGACCGGACATAAGGAAGTGATAGCCTGAGCTATATGACCACTTCCCCGCCGGCACCTGGATGGTTATCTTGGGCATAGCATTTTATCAAATCACCTCATTTTTTTGGGGCAACACGTGAGGAACACAAATGCAAACAAGCCTGAATGGTCCCCAGGACTAGATATATATTACTTGTTTGCATTTGTGTTCCTCACGTGTTGCCCCAAAAAAATGAGGTGATTTGATAAAATGCTATGCCCAAGATAACCATCCAGGTGCCGGCGGGGAAGTGGTTCATATAGCTCAGGCTATCACTTCCTTATGTCCGGTCGTGATGGTCAAGCGGATTAAGGCGCCCTGTAGTTACCAGTTGCTTTGCTCCTGGAGTATGGGTTCGAGTCACTTCTGGGGTGTGAGTTTTCAGTTGTATCTAGTCCTGGGACCATTCAGGCTTTTTGCATATATATATATATACAGTTATATTATATTTATATATATATATATATATATATATACTATATATATATATATATATATATATATATATATATAATGCACTCAAGACAACGAAAATGTGCACTTAAGACAATACCAAATAAGTAGGTGTTTCGTTAATTTTAATTTCATCTTATTGTCTTTATTCCTTAATTTTCTGTATACGCTATCTAGATAATAATAATGTCTCTAGACACTTGTTGTTTTGCTGGGAAGCTAAGATGAATATATTAAATGCTAACATACATTGGATGGTAAATATTATTGTTAAACAGAAGCAAGTGACCACATACTGACTGCACTATATTATCGGTATTGAACATACCACGCCATAATATCGGTATTGGACATACCACGCCATATATTGGTATTGGACATACCACGCCATAATATGGGTATTGGACATACGCCATAATATCGGTACTGGACATACCACGCCATAATATCGGTATTGGACATACGCCATAATATCGGTATTTGGACATACCACGTCATAATATCGGTATTTGGACATACCACGCCATAATATCGGTATTTGGACATACCACTCATAATATCGTATTTGGACATACCACGCCATAATATCGGTATTTGGACATACCACCTATAATATCGGTATTGGACATACCACGCTATAATATCGGTATTGGACATACCACGCCATAATATCGGTATTGAACACACCACGCCATAATATCGGTATTTGACATACCACGCATAATATCGGTATTGGACACTACCACCCTTAATATCGGTATTTGGACATACCACGCATAATATCGGTATTGGACATACCACGCCATAATATCGGTATTGGACATACCACCCCATAATATCGGTATTGAACACACCACGCCATAATATCGGTATTTGACATACCACGTCATATATCGGTATTGGACATACCACGCCATAATATCGGTATTGACATACCACGCCATAATATCGGTATTGGACATACCACACCACAATATCGGTATTGGACATACCGCCATAATTAATCGGTATTGCCACACACACTTAATATCGGTATTGGACATACCACGCATAATATCGGTATTGGACATACCACGCCATAATATCGGTATTGGACACACCACGCATAATATCGGTATTTGGTCATACCACGCCATAATATCGGTATTGGACACTACCACGCATAATATCGGTTTTGGACATACCGCGCCATAATATCGGTATTGAACACACCACGCCATAATATCGGTATTGGACACACCACGGCATAATATCGGTATTGGACACACCACGCCATAATATCGGTATTGAACATACCACGCCATAATAGATATATTGACACACCACACTTAATATCGGTATTTGGACATACCACGCCATAATATCGGTATTGAACACACCACGCCATAATATCGGTATTGGACATACCACGCCATAATATCGGTATTGACACATCACGCCATAATATCGGTACTGGACATACCACGCCATAATATCGGTATTGGGCATACCACGGATAATATCCTTATTTGGACATGCCACGCCATAATATCGGTATTGAACATACAGTATACACTAAGAACTGCACTCTAATGTATTATACATTGAATGGGGTACTACTAGTTACATAGGCCAGGACACGTTAATACTAATATATTTGCTGGATTGTAGGCAAGCTCTTGTGAGGAGCCTAATAACCCTCCCCCAAGTAATAGGCTCAATAGGCTCAATACCAATAACCACAAAGTAAATTATGTACTACACCGCCTATAAAATACAAGCGGTGTAAGTTACACATACATAATTCATTTAGCCTTGAACTATGTCCAGGATAAAAAGTATTTTTGTTAATTGGTCAGTTTAGTAAGTTAGTGGTGGCCGTCTTTACCCTCGAGGTTTGCAGGTATCATGTAAAGCACTCAACCAAGTTAGCAAAATGCTCGGTTGATAACATTGGTTATACGGCTACCGATTGATAAAGATTAAGCCACCCCAAGAGGTGGCAGGGCATGAATAGCCCGTAAATACGGCTACCGCGGTGGCGGTGATCTTATGACAAATGTTTGGTCCACCGCCTGACCGCTGGGTGGACAACGCTTCGGATTCGTAGTCCTGAGGTTCCGGGTTCGATCCCCGTGGAAGCGGAGACAAATGGGCAAACTGTTTCTGTCACCCTGATGCCCCTGTTACCTAGTAGTAAATAGGTACCTGGGAGTTAGACAGCTGTCACGGGCTGCTTCCAGGGGGTGGAGGCCTGGTCGAGGACCGGGCCGCGCGGACACTAAAACCTCGAAATCATCTCAAGATAACCTCAACAAGATAACCACCATCCAGACACCAGAAAATATAAAACACCAATCGCCCGAGTTCCATCTAAGCAGAAAATAGGATTCACTAATCTCCCTAAATAAACGAAAATACATTCCCTCTGGCATAGCACTTGTAGCCGTTCGAGTTTTAATACATATACTAGTATTATAGGCGTATACATAATGGGTATATTCACTGAAGCGTATTTCTAAAAGGTCATACAAAGACTGTGAAGTATTTTAAAGGATTCACAAGGTGTTCAATTTTGTTATCTCAATAATTATGCACTAGTTTGGTCTTGAATTTTCGCGTGCGCCTCGACCTTACCATTGAGGAACTAATACATTAATATAACCATATTGATTATGAATTAATACATCAATTTAACCATATCAGCGATGAACTAATATATCAATTTAACCATACCAGCTATGAACTAATACATCAATTTAACCATATCAGCGATGAACTAATATATCAATTTAACCATACCAGTGATGAACTAATACATCAATTTAACCATGTCAGCGATGAACTATACCGCTGGTGGGAGGCGCAGGACACAGAGGGTGTTGTGTGGATAGAGGCCGCATCCTGGTGGAGGATCTGTTAGTTGTTACAAATACGGAAGTTTCAAGCGGAGTTCCGCAGGGCTCGGTACTTTGACTAACCACTGTTCCTGATTTATGTAAGTGGGCCTTCCGGTGGAGGATAGGATTGTACCTGTCAATTTTTGCAGACATAGATAGGGGGACAGAGGTGACCGGAAGGACAGGGTAGGTTAGTATCGCTCAAAGAGGTCTGGGGGGGGGGGGGGGGATGTTACAAAGAGTGGAAACATAATTTTGACGGGAGTGAAAAACAAGAGACGAGCCAGCGTAGCCGTTCAAAACCTTATTCCTGAGTCTGGAAGTCACAACCACAATGAGGTAATAGAGCGAAGGGTAATACTAGTTATGCATGAGAGTGGTGAACGTTATGCATGAGAGTGGGTGAACGTTATGCATGAGAGTGGTGAACGTTATGCATGAGAGTGGTGAACGTTATGCATGAGAGGTGGTGAACGTTATGCATGATGAGTGGTGAAACGTTATGCATGAGAGTGGTGAACGTTATGCATGAGAGTGGTGAACGTTATGCATGAGAGTGGTGAACAACTGGCATGGTCCTTGAGCCAGAGGTTGCAGTAGCCACCAACGTGGTGTCGGAAGATATAGGCACCTGGTATAATAGGTACAAGAACTGGTTGTCAGAGTTGAATCTTTCTGGCCGCAGACACAATTAGGTAAGTGCTTGCTCACCCCACACTTACACAGGAGTCTAGTAGTTGAGTGGACAGCGCGCGGGACTGGTAATCCTCCGGCCGGGGTGGATTCCCGGCGCCGGCCGAGACAAAAATGGGCAGCGTTTTCTTTCACCCTGATGCCCTCTGTTACTTAGCAGTAAATAGCTGAGTTGAGACAGTTGAGAGGCGGGCCGAAAAAAGCAGGAGCTCACCCTCCGCAAGCATAACTAGGTGAATACTTACTTGGACC
>WNGS01142304.1:2176954-2190046 GCA_020271785.1 Procambarus virginalis
TTATTGAGAATGTTTATTGCATTTTATTGAGAATATGATTACTGCAATATTATTACAGTGAATATTATTATTGAGAACAGTATTATTAAGAATATATGTATATTGAGAACTATATTAGGAATATTATTATAACACATTATTAATACTAAAAATATTATTTTTATTGAAAACATTATTATTTTATTAGGAGCATAATTATTATTAACAATATTATTATAATTATTATTTATTATGAATATATTATTAGTATCATTATTATTATTATTACCTGTATTGAATATTATTATTGAGAACATTATTATTATTGTTATTATTAGTGTGAATATTACTACTGAAAACATTATTATGTGAATATTAATATTACTGTTAATATCATTTGAGAATATTTATTATTGAGAATAATATCATCATTAGGGAATATTATTATTTGAGAAATTTTATTACTCTCATAATTATTATTTTGAATATTATAATATAATTATTATTGTGATATTTTGAGATTACAATTATTATTGTGAATATTATGAGAATATTATTATCATTGTGAATTATTATAAAATATAATTATTATCGTGAATATTATGAGATAATAATTATTATTGTGAATATTATAGAGAGTATAATTATTATTGTGAATATTATGAGATAATAATTATTATCGTGAATATTATGAGATAATAATTATTATTGTGAATATTATGAGATAATAATTATTATTGTGAATATTATGAGATAATAATTATTATTGTGAATATTATGAGAGTATAATTATTATTGTGAATATTATGAGATAATAATTATTATTGTGAATATTATGAGAATATAATTATTATTGTGAATATTATGAGAATATAATTATATGTGAATATTATGAGATAATAATTATTATTGTGAATATTATGAGATAATAATTATTATTGTGAATATATGAGAATATAATTATTATTGTATTATATTTATTATTGTGAATATTATCAAATATAATTATTATTAATATATAATATATTTATTAATGTGAATATAATATATTTATTATTGTGAATATTATAATATAATTATTAGTCAATATTATAATATAATAATTATTGTCAATATTATGAGAATAAAAATATTATTAGTCAATATAATTACTATTGAGAATACCAGTAGGAGCCACGAGGAGAATATTATTATTGAAGTTGAAGGAAAGAGTCAATAAATGTGTGAGCGTCTTAGAAGCCAGATTTTTGAGGATGTAACCTCCATCCTTTCTCAAGGTGCTGAAGAAAAAAAAGATTGTGTTGCAGTGCCTGGAGAAGAAAGCATGGTGGTTACATCAGAAATATATATATATATATATATATATATATATATATATATATATATATATATATAATATATATATATATATATATTATATATATATATATATATATATTGTAACAAAGTTCAAATAAGCAAATATATATGTGTACATACAAAAGAATGGGGGTGGTAGGAGAAGAAAATATTAGTGTTCAGTGAGAAACCACAAGGTCTCCTCTGAATACGTTTTATTTTCTTCTCCGAGGCTATGGGTCCCCACATGGCACCAGAGGTGGTACCCTCACAAATAAAAAAAATATTATATATATTATATATATATATATATATATATATCATATATATATAATTATATTATATATATATATATATATTATATATATGTATATTGGTTTTTTCCTTCACCTTCATTCAAGCATTAAGGCATTGTAGTGTCTCAATATTTCAATATATTATTTTATTGTGAACATTATTATATAGAATATTATTATTGAGAAAATATTATTATTGTGAATATTATTATTGAGAACATTATCATTATCATTATTATTATTATTATTATTATTATTATTATTATTATTATTCTAGTAAATAGTATTGTTATTGAGAAAATTATTATTAGTGACATATTATTGTTGAGAACATTATTATTGGGAATATTATTATTACTATTAATATTATTGCTCTTGAGAACATTATTAAAGATAATATTATTATTACTGTGAATATTATTGGAGACAGTAAGTCACAATAACGTGGATGAGACCCCTATGCCACTGAAACGAAGAAACAACGTTTCGGTCCGTCCTGAACCCTTATAGGTCCGTCCTGAACCCTTATAGGTCCGTCCTGAACCCTTATAGGTCCGTCCTGAACCCTTATAGGTCCGTCCTGAACCCTTATAGGTCCGTCCTGAACCCTTATAGTCCGTCCGTGAAACCTTATAGGTCCGTCCTGAACCATTATAGGTCCGTCCTGAACCATTATAGGTCCGTCCTGAACGCTTATAGGTCCGTCCTGAACCCTTATAGGTCCGTCTTGAACCCTTATAGGTCCGCCCTGGACCCTTAAAGTCTGCCCTGGACCCTTAAAGGTCCGCCCTGGACCCTTAAAGGTCCGTCCTGGACCCTTATAGGTCCGTCCTGGACCCTTATAGGTCCGTCCTGGACCCTTATAGGTCCGTCCTGAACCCTTATAGGTCCGTCCTGAACCCTTATAGGTCCGTCCTGAACCCTTATAGGTCCTGGGACCCTTATAGGTCCGTCCTGAACCCTTATAGGTCCGTCCTGAACCCTTATAGGTCCGTCCTGAACCTTATAGGTCCGTCCTGGACCTTATAGGTCCGTCCTGGACCCTTATAGGTCCGTCCTGGACCCTTATAGGTCCGTCCTGATCCTTATAGGTCCGTCCTGAACCCTTAGGTCCGTCCTGGACCCTAATCAAGGCGTGTAAACAAAGAGTTGTTGTTGTTGGTGTTTTAGATTCCACTACTCTGAACCAAAAGTTGCAAGTAGCACGGGCTATGGTGAGCCCGTAGTGGACTTACCTGGCACAGGAGCGGGGCTGTAACTCGGTGTGCGTATTGTTTGGATGTTGTTATTTTAGATTTAGCTACTCAGAAAGAAATGTCCATGTAGCGCAGGCTATAATGAGCCCGTAATGTTCTACAACAACAACAACAGTGTGAGATAATATTAGAGATAATGTGATATAATAAGTGTGAGATAATAAGTCAATACAGTATATAAGATGAGAATGTGAGGTAAAAGACGAGAAGGTTGAAGTAGACGATGGGAGTGACTTGGAATAAAGAAAATTGCAGAAGGCCTAATGGCCAAGAGAAAAAGGTGAAATGGAAACAAAATGGATAGCAACATAAGGGAAAAAAACAAAAAAAAAAAGAAACTGAAGGGGATAAAGTTAAGTCAGACACGTTTCTTAAGGAGGTTAGAACATTTCAGTATGTACTGTGAAAAACAACAACAGCAAAGCCAAAGACTAAGGATCATGTTGTGTATGAGAGCCGATTTTAGAAGAGCAATCTATAGGACGATCAGCGTTCCTGACATGACAGAAGAGAGCAGTGTTCGTGTCTGCAGACTTAACACGTCTTTTGCGTTCTTTTACTACTTTGTCATTAAGCGCTGGTCCCAGTTTCACCAAGGTATCGGAGAGGACAAGACGAATAGGAAATAGATAAATCAATCATCGGAAGCATTGGTGGGAGGCGGAGGAGCACTGTGAACCAGATTACTACTAAGTGTGTTGGTTTGCTGATAGGAGAGTGTTATATCAAGCGGGCGAAGGGTATCAATGAGATTTCTGAGTTCAGGGTTCATTTTGAGTTTCCCAAATTGTGCCGGGAAGGCCCAGCACAGTGCTTCTAGCGTTGGGGCCCAGGTTTCGGATGAAAGTTCTTTTAGCTTGAGAATACGCACAGATGATCAAATTTAATGGATAAACAAGACAATAGAGATTGACTTGTAAAAGAGCGGAAATTTCAGAATCAAGAAACTGGGGTCACTGATGCATAGGGCCCGGAGGGAGGAGGCGAGAAAACTTTTCTTAGCTGATGAGGATGGTAGGAAACCACATGAATGTACATACCACTGAGCATAAGCTTACAGTAAAGAGAAAAAGAGAAACTAGACACAGAGTTGTGAACATACACATCTAGGGAAGGAAGGAGAGAACTATGATTTCCATTCGACTTTAGAATGTATAGGAGCCAGCCTGGAGCATACCTGAAGAGGGTTCTGGGAGTTCTTATACTCCCCGAACCGTTCTACTTCTACTTCTACTCGACTTGTGATAACTTGGTCCAACAGGCTAGCGCTTGGAGTGGCCTGCATATAGTTTAGAGAGGAGAGGAAAGGCTGAAAAAGACTAAGAATCATGAGGCCAAAAAGCGAAACTGTGAACAGCATCGCGAAGCCAGAGAGTGCCGAATATCAATAGTGGGAAGAACAGTTCTAAAGTATTCACAGAGACTGGCCAGAGAAGGGAAAGACAGGAGATTCAATAGCGACACCGAAAAGTTCGAGAGAAATATTTACTATTGAATGAGAAGGAGTTAAAGAGTCAACACAAGAGTCTGATGAGATGGAAGAAGACGTCAGAAGGAAGCGGGAGTTGAAGAAGGCCCCTCATTCGCCCTTTGACTAAGGAAAGAGAGATCATCATCAAGGGGAATATTAGTATAAAGAGAACTAACATCAATACTAAGCATCTTACAGGAGAGCTGCAAGCGCAATCTTTCGACGAAATCCTGAGAGTGACGAAAGTAGCAGGAGAAAAAGTACCAAGATAAGGCGTGTGTGTGTGTGTGAGATTTCGGCAAGCCAGGAGGCAAGAAGACAACCGACAGCGTCTCATGAAGAAATAATTGGACAAGGAGAAACACTTGTGAGTTTTAGGTAGACCTAAGAAATACGGAAGAGAAGGGCAAATCCCACGGAAACGTGTGACGAGATCAAAGTCAGGCGGACAGAGGCTAGAAATCTGTCTTAGTTTACGGTTAAAGGAAATTGTAAGGCGATCCAAAGGGTTAGAATCCAAAGGAGCATAAGTCAGAGAGCAAAACTTCAGCCTTCTTGAGGTATTCCACATAACGAAGTTACCTTTGTCAGAAGGAAGGATAAGAATAGCGTTGTTAGTTTCCAGCGAGGAACAGACAAGCTCATAGCGAAGAGGAAGGTGGTTACTTTTAGACAACATACCGTCAGGATGTGTGGGTTGCGTGTCTGAACATTATTAGTATTATTATTACCTGGTTGGTTGATTACCTGGTTGATGGGGTTCTGGGAGTTCTTCTACTCCCCAAGCCCGGCCCGAGGTCAGGCTTGACTTGTGAGAGTTTGGTCCACCAGGCTGTTGCTTGGAGCGGCCCGCAGGACCACATACCCACCACAGCCCGGTTGGTCCGGCACTCCTTGGAGGAATAAATCTAGTTTCCTCTTGAAGATGTCCACGGTTGTTCCGGCAACCGTGGACTTATTATTATGTTATAATTATTATTATAATTAATAATATTATAATATTATAACTGATAATGCTATTATTATAATTGATAATATTGGATAAAAACCCACACTTGTTTATATGTGAAATTTATGTAAGGAATTTGCACCATGTCTTTCGCACTCTCCTGAGTGCTTCATCAAGGTGTGAGTGTGTGTGACTAGGACGAGACTAGCATCTCGACGACTAATGAGATTCTCATTAGTTGTTGAGATGTTATTCTCGTCCTCACTACACACTCAGACCTTGACAAAGCACTCAGGAGAGTGCGAAAGACATGGTGCAAATTCCTTACATAAATTTCACATATAAACAAGTGTGGGTTTTTATCCAATTATTAATATGTCTGTGAGAAGACATTACCATTACTAAAATTGATAATATTATTATTATTGAGAATATAATTAACTAATTATATTATATAACAGTTTCCATCTCAACTTCTAAAACAGCAAAATTCGCATAACTCCCAGAATAGTTAACAAATGTAAACCAGGAGATCAATACTGGTTTGAGTATTAATTAATATAGAAGGAGACAGCCCATGACCAGTCAAGGGTCTGGGAATAGTTATAATATTCGTTGCCTTCTTTGGTTGTAGTTATACACAGTAGACACTTCAGTAGTTTTATTGAGTGGGGCAACAAAGGTGTTTATCTGGCCAGCCGAGGTCCAACCCACTCTGGGTCTGTGAGAAAACTGCCGCCTCCTGGGAGCATGGCTGGTGCCGGCTCTGTCTGGCCTGACGTCAGAGGCCTACTCGCCTGTGATTGGTTATGTCTCAACCGTCATACGATTTGAGTATTAAAGTAATATAACAATAAAAGACGACCAAAGCACTGAAACAAAAGTTATGTATGGTAATTCAAGAAATCATATCAAACAGGTGTAAAAGTAGTCTGTTGACAGGTGGCAGCACGAGGACTTGTGACGCTAATTATTAGGTGGATATCACAGGGCAGTGAAGCTTTGAGGTGTATACAAGACGATGGTGAGTCACAATAACGTGGCTGAGGATATCATGACCAAAACACACACATCAGAAAGTGACAGGATGAACAGCCCAGCGGGTTTTCTTTCTATTGGGGAGTGTTGTACATGGTGCATGCTTGCTTGATACCTGCTTGACGGGGTTCTGGGAGTTCTTCTACTCCCCAAGCCCGGCCCGAGGCCAGGCTCGACTTGTGAGTTTGGTCCACCAGGCTGTTGCCTGGAGCGGCCCACAGGCCCACATACCCACCACAGCCCGGCTGGTCCGGAACTTCTCTTAGAAAACAGTCCAGTTTTCTCTTGAAGATGTCCACGGTTGGACATACCGCTGCTATGGCGGTGTGTCCACTCACAGGATGAGTGGCGCTGCCCAATAAACTCGCCCCTCGGGGCAAAATTAAATAAAAAAATAAATCAGAAAATGAAGAAACGACGACGTTCAAGTCCGTCCTGAACCATTATCGAGACATGTAAAATAATTTGCGCCAAGGCACAGGTAAATGTATGGTAAAGAGTGTGAGATGAGAAGGTACATAATAAAAGAACAAGAAGGCTTAGACCACGCGCTTCACGGGCTCACCACAGAGCCTGTGCTACATGGAAATTTGGTTCCAGTAGCTGAATCTAAAGCAACAACAACAGCGAGGACTAGCATCTGATGACTGCACACCTCCACTACACCGCACGGCTCCTTAGCTACCAGTGCCACGGAGAAAGTTAAGCTTCTTGCTTCTCACGTGGCAAGTAAGATGCAAGTTATTGAGCCGGATCGCTCTCTCCCTGAGTTTCCCTTCCCTTACTAATTCCCGCTTATCTTCCAGTAACATCACAAAAGAGAAAGAAAACGTACGCTTGAAACTCACGTTAGCTAGGCCCTTGAGCGAAGCTGTGTAAGTCCGTACATCTTGGATGTGCATCTCTCCCTTGCAGCCCTCTTCCATGCTTACATTGACCAACAAACCTGGCTATTAATATCGAAGCTGAACACAAAACGAAAAATCAACACATCTGTAGAAAACTATTGCCACTATCCGGTCGCTGAAAAGATATTACAAAATTAATCCTTGCTGAGATAATACCTGGATGAGGTTCTGGGAGTGCTTCTACTCCCCTGATAGAACTTCTGATGCCTGTTCAACCAGGCTGTGATTCATACGCCAGGCTGAATCGCGTCCAACTGCCTGGTTGACCAGTCCAGCAACCAGGAGGCCTGGTCGACGACCGGGCCGCGGGGACGCTAATCCTCGAAAACACCTCAAGGTAACCTCAAGGTAACCTCCCCAAGCCCGGCCCTGGAGCCAGGCTTGACACTATTAAAGTCCCTTGATACAAACTACATGTACTTATTAAGTAACAAGTAATTTAGGTTTACAAGTAAAACGACATCAGGTCTGCTACTTTACAGTTGACCGTAAAATAGACGAAGAGCCTTGCATGTGGAAAGGATTCACATGTCACAGTCTTGGATACTGTTGGTGTTTGATAGGATCTGACTAGTGAGTGTAATAAAAGAACAACAAGAACTAGAATGACTAGTCCTAGTTATTTCGTTGATTCCCGCGTCCTAGATTCCCACCAGACTAGGAGCTGGTGGGAATCTTTTGCTCCTCTTTGAAAACTACTTAAGTAACTGAACCTTTAAGATCGTCGTAAGTAATCATTGCTCCTGCGAACATGTCATACAGGTCAGTGTACCCCAGGGCAGTGTGACCGGACCACTCCTGTGGACCACCAATTTCGATGGCATCATGTACCTAACACTAGAGGCTAGAACCATTGCAGATATTTGTACGCTGACTTTCCCAAAACAAAAGAAATTGTAAAGTACGTCAATGAAACTCTTAAAACTATCTTATCCGGGGGATGACGGAGGAATTTCTATCCACAATTAATAACCTAACCCCCCCCCCCGTCCCTTCTACCTTCTCTACCAATCGCTCCCTTCAAAACACCACACAAAAGGTGCGATAGTTTGGAGACGAAAGCGCTAAGCCAGCATGACTATATAGCACATCGGAAGGAATAAGAGAGAGTGAGATATACGAAACGCCGGCATATGAGGGCGGAGTGAAGGAACGATATCCACAACCACTTGGGATTATCGGGGATCGAACGCGGGTCACGTCAGAAAAGAGAGAACGTCATTCCACCTACCAAGTCGTAGTGACTGGATGAGATGACTACCTGATATATGTTCCCCGAGCACGAACACGACAATTCCGACGCTCTTACCACCCGTAATTCCCAAAATAATGGAACGCATTTTGGCAACGGGCTGCGGCCAAACAGTTACTTCAATAATTCAAACACAAATGAACAGCTAACAGCACAACAGTACCCCCTGCCCCCCACCCCCCACAGCCTTGCTACATATAACGGTACGGGAACATTATATCTGTAGCGTGCTAACTCTTAAGTAACTCTAACCCGGAGTTTCAAAAAGCGATGGAATGTGTGCGCTTACGAAGCCTAAACTTTACCCATTGTCAGGCAACACCAGAGGCTCCTCTCAGTGAAGCAGCAACACCAGAGGCTCCTCTCAGTGAAGCAGCAACACCCAGACTCCTCTCAGTGAAGCAGCAACACCCCAGACTCCTCTCAGTGAAGCAGCAACACCAGAGGCTCCTCTCAGTGAAGCAGCAACACCCCAGACTCCTCTCAGTGAAGCAGCAACACCCAGACTCCTCTCAGTGTAGCAGCAACACCCAGACTCCTCTCAGTGAAGCAGCAACACCCCAGACTCCTCTCAGTGAAGCAGCAACACCCCAGACTCCTCACAGTGAAGCAGCAACACCCCAGACTCCTCTCAGTGAAGCAGCAACACCCCAGACTCCTCTCAGTGAGGCAGCAACACCCAGACTCCTCTCAGTGAAGCAGCAACACCCCAGACTCCTCTCAGTGAAGCAGCAACACCCAGACTCCTCTCAGTGAAGCAGCAACACCCAGACTCCTCTCAGTGAAGCAGCAACACCCCAGACTCCTCACAGTGAAGCAGCAACACCCCAGACTCCTCTCAGGGAAGCAACCCAAGGCAACATGAAAAGATTCCCAAACACAAAGCCCGTGCTTGGAACGGTCTCTTGTGGAGGTATGGATATGGCGCCGAGGTTGGGGCTGGGGTTAGGAGGAGGAGGAGGAGGAGGAGGAGGAAGGGTAGTCAGAGGAAGGTAATGGGGGGAAGGTAATGGGGGAAGGTAATGGGGGAAGGTAATGGGGGAAGGTAATGGGGGAAGGTAATGGGGGAAGTGACGGGTGTGGGGGGAGGGGGGTGGATATTGCTCATGGAGTAGCTGGTGACCTTTGATACCCCGGGAACATGACTCAAATTGCTTGTCTACTGGGGATGAGGGTAGGATGGAGGTGAGGGGGGGAGGGAGGGGCACTTACCTATTAGTGGCAGCTGTGTGAGGTGGAGGAGGAGAGAGAGGGGGGAGTGGGAAGGGGAAGGGAAATGGGGGGGGGAGTGAGGTCTAGCCCTCTGTGCCCCGCCTACTAGGCTTGTTGTACCTGTTGTGTGTTAGTTGGGCTGAGGTGGTGGTGGTGGTGGTGGTGGTGGTGGTGGTGGTGGTGGTAGTGGTGGTGGTGGCCAGACGCACGTATCTCGTAGTGTTTGAGTGGCCTTACTACCACCATCGCAGCTACCATACTACGAGACGGTTCCTTGGATCAATGTGCACCGCGACTCGGTTTCTGGCCAGGTCTCATTGGTTGACAAGTTGGCCAAGCCGACTGCCAAGACGCTGCCACACACACACACACACACACACACACACACACACACACACACACACACACACACACACACACACACACACACACACACACACAGTCTAACGCATGCATCACAACTGTTGACCAGATAACCTTTAGAGGTGTTTATCAAGTTCCCTCGTGAATGCCGAAAGTGGTCGACTAGTTATGCCCTTTAGCCTATATTTTAAAGAGCAAGAGAGTTGAAAAGTCTTGGGCCCTTGATGTTGATAGAATTCTCTCTCAGCACACCCATTGAACCTTTACTTTAAAACGGAGCTAATTTGCACTTCCTGCCATGCCTCCTGGCCACTTAAAAACAAAAATAACAATTTCGTTTTGCAAAATCTGAAAGCAATTTCTCTTAATATTTTCCAGTTGAAAATTACGATGTATTTCTCACCCGCATTCCAGAGAGTTCAATTTGAGGGATTTTATGAGGCTCCCAAATTGTGAGGCTTTATTGAATAGATTCTTGGTGTAGTAATGTGTCTGTTATCCTGATCCATTCGTGCGTCTCCATACAGTTAGTACATCGTAGAACCAGCATTGTGCTTGTCCATCATGGAACCAGCCAGCATTCTGCCTGTCCGTCGCAGAACCAGCATGATGCTTGTCTGGTGAGGTTCAAGTGTCAGGTTTAACGCTGAGTCCAGCTAGAGAACTGATTTTTGCATCCCCAAAACAATAAAATAGTTTTAATTGAGAATAAAAATGACCGAACGCGTAAACCTTTTTGTTTACATTACACTTAAACCACCAAATGTAAACACCCGTATGAGTGTACCTCTTCTTGACCCAAAGGCTTGATATTCATTTATTTGTTTATTAACCAGACTAAGTTTTTGTCTATATAATATTGTATTATACAGCAGCAACACCCAGACTCATATGTAATATTGTATTATACAGCAGCAACACCCAGACTCATGTAATATTGTATTATACAGCAGCAACACCCAGACTCATATGTAATATTGTATTATATAGCAGCAACACCCAGACTCATATGTAATATTGTATTATACAGCAGCAACACCCAGACTCATATGTAATATTGTATTATATAGCAGCAACACCCAGACTCATATATATATTGTATTATATAGCAGCCTCACCCTATAATATTGTATTATATATATAATATTGTATTATATAGCAGACTCACCCTATAATATTGTATTATATAGCAGCAACACCAAATGCGTTTCCAGTCATCAAGATGTATTATTCTGATCAGAATAATTCTGATTCTGATCAGATTAATTCTTATTCTCATCAGAATAGTGAATCAGAAGCAACTGGATTTTTTTAACAATTTTGGCTGGTCTGAACTGGTATACAGCCGAATATATCAAGCATACATATATTTAGACAAATTAAACACCGTTTAGCTTACAATTTAAGTGGTGATGTATACATATATTTGCAAAACACTGTGTAGTATTATTAACAATAGTAATAGCAGTAAAAATAACAATACAAATTATCACGTATTAACTATGTACTAAACGTTCATTTCAGAATTGTTTATAATTGGTTTATATATTCAGTGCGTTAATTTCGCATTTCTTTCTGCTGGGAATAATATCACGCGCGTTCCTTTTCCATTTTCTTTAATGAGATTAATATTAAAGAGAGAATCCGTCGCGAGATCCACGCCTCAATCAACACCTTCGGGCGCTTCTTGGTGGCCCAAAACCACTTGACGAACTGGAAAGAGACAGGTCTTAAGGCTGTAGAGGAGCCAGCCATCCAGCCAGCCACAGCCAGCAAGCAACAACATACTGAATCAGACGGCACGCTGAAGACCCGGCGAGTAAGCAGTCTGGAGGCGGCTGCGGCCGTGGGATTTCCAGTGTGTGCTCATGCTAAACAAGTGTCAACACCGGGACTGCAGCCACACAAGCTTTTCTATTTTGTTTTCACACGGCCTTTTTTTTTGTTAATATAGGTGCATTTGCATTTATACAGCTACTCTAGAGTATATGAAGGGTTATATAGTTTGTGTCAAGAGCTAGATGTACATAACTAGTTGTGCTTGCAGGGGGTTAAGCTTTGGCTCTTTGGTCCCGCCTCTCAACCGTCAATCTACTGGTGTACAGATTCCAGAGCTTCTCGAGCTCTATCATATCTACATTGGAAACCGTGTATGGAGTCAGCCTCCACCACGATACTTCCTAGTGCATTCCATTTACTAACTACTCTGACACTGAAAAAGTTCTTTCTAATTTCTCTGTGGCTCTCCTCGCTTCTCTTGGGAGCCGGTCGGCCGAGCGGACAGCACGCTGGACTTGTGATCCTGTGGTCCCGGGTTCGATCCCGGGCGCCGCCGAGAAACAATGGGAAGAGTTTCTTTCACCCTATGCCCCTGTTACCTAGCAGTAAAATAGGTACCTGGGTGTTAGTCAGCTGTCACGGGCTGCCTCCTGGGGGTGGAGGCCTGGTCGAGGACCGGGCCGCGGGGACACTAGATAACCTCATTTGGGTACTCAGCTTCTACCCTGTTTCCCTTTGTGCGTGTACCATTCGTGTTAAATAATCCATCCTTGTCTACCCTGTCAATTCCCCTGAGAATTTTGCATGTGGTGCTCATGTCTCCCTGAGTTCGTCTGTATTCCAGCGACGTGAGGTGCAGTTCACTCAGACTTTCTAGTCTGACATACCTAGTGGCAGACCTCTGAATTTTTTCCAGCTTCGTCTTGTGCTTGACAAGGTACGGGCTCCATGCTGGGGCCGCATACTACAAGATTGGCCTTACCTACGTGGTATACATGATTCTGAAAGATTCCTTACACAGGTTTCTGAAGGCAGTTCTGATGTCAGCCAGCCTCGCATATGCCGCCGATGTTATTCTTTTGATGTGGGCTTCAAGAGACAGGTTTGGCGAGATATCATCTCCTAAATCTTTCTCTCTGTCCGTTTCGTGAAGAACTTCATCTCCCATTCTGTATCCAGTGTCTGGCCTCCTATTTCCTCCACCTAGTTTCAATACCTTACATTTACTTAAGTTGAACTTTAGTAGCCATT
>WNGS01142304.1:2234887-2248398 GCA_020271785.1 Procambarus virginalis
ACTAACAGCCCTAATTCCCACAATCAAATAACGCAATAAATTTCAAATAAGCCTATAAAATAAAGCAATAACACGCCAATAAAAATGACCAGCGGGTAGCAAGGAAGAGCGAACAGGCGTGGGTGATGGGAGAGACACAAGAACGATGATAAGTGGCGCAGGGAAAGAGAGAGAGAGAGACAGAGAGAGAGAGAGAGAGACGGGAGAGGAGGGGAACAAGTCTGGGTAGTAAAGGACCTGCTTGTTAAAATTGGAAAGTGCAGAGGACATGAGGCAGCTAGCGGCTCCAGAACCAGGAAGTGCAGAGTAACGCCCACGCCTGATGCCACGCCCACCGCCCGCTAAATCAATGCCAAGCTTCTAATACTGGTCTACCCCACCCCCCCCCCCCCCATCAACCCCCGTTCTCTAAATGCCGGCCCCCCTCCCCTAATGTCTAAATTCTGTTTCACCCCCTTTTTAAAATCTAAATTAGCGCCAAACGTCTATGTCTAAACCAACCACCCTCTAAATCAGCCCCTTTGCGTCTACTAATTCTATATCTATGTATATGCCTATCTATATCTATTGTCAGGGCGCCTGACAGCTGAGTGGACAGCGCTTCGGATTCGTAGTCTGGGGTACCGGGTTCGATCCCGGTGGAGGCGGAGACAAATGGGCAAAAAGTACCTTTCACCTGATGCACCTGTAACCTAGCAGTAATTAGGTACCTGGGAGTCAAATAGCTGCCACGGCTGCTCCTGGGGGGTGTGTAACAAAAGGAGGCCTGGTCAAGGACCGGGCCGTTGGGACGCTAAGTCCCGAAATCATCTCAAGATAACCTCAACATATGCCTCTTAGAATTCTAAATCAATCTAAAATCTAAATACTGAGTAAGTAAACGTCAGCCATTAAATCAGCCCGAAGATCTCAATTCTTGTGTGTTCAACAACTGACCACCCTCTAATTCTAAATAACATCAAACTTCTAAACAGTATATCTAATATCTATATTTAGTATATCTATATCATCTACTAACTCAACTCCAAAAATTATACATATGGCGACATAACTCCAAAAATTATACATATGGCGACATAACTCCAAAAATTATACATATGGCGACATAACTCCAAAATTATTACATATGGCGACATAACTCCAAAAATATACATATGGCGACATAACTCCAAAAATATACATATGGCGACATGAGAAGCTTTGCAACAGCCTAAAGTCTTCATTTTCCTCGGCATATGTACTCAATTAGGCCTAGAGAGCGGCCTAATTTAAGAGAGGCCTAACACGTGCCTGGAGGAACTGTGTATGTTTATCTCTCAGAATGTTCGGTAATCCGTTATTGCTTGTGATGTGTGTCTATGTATGTATTAACACGATGTACTGACGGGGTGAGAATAGCTTGAGCTACCTCATCCCTTTGTGTTTATTTTACCTCATAAGTTATTTCAATTTCAATTTCAATTTCAACACGTGCCTTGGTCTGGACCTGGTCTGGGAGGTTTGGGATCGTCTCAAAGCTCTCCAAAAGTACTCACTAGAAAGGAGACGAGAGAGAAATACCAAATATATATACGTGGAAAATACTAGAAGGGACAGGTCCCAAATCTATCAAATCAACATTCGTGTCACTGTCATCATACACAACATGCGTGTCACTGTCATCATACACAACATGCGTGTCATTGTCCTCAGAATCATTTAGCGTATCACCGCCCCTTCTAGAGGTCAACATCCGCCCTTGTGCGTATACGCCAAGAACACACGCAATACCGTTTAGAGTGCATTTGTAAACCAAAGCTTTTACGCACACGAACCTAACACACACACACACACACACACACACGCCTTAGGGGCGTCGGTGGCTGTGTGGATTGCACGCTGGGCACGTAATCTTGTGGTCGGGGTTTGATTCCCGGCGCTGGCGAGAAACAAAAATGGGCAGTTTCTTTTACCCTGATGCCCCTGTTACCTAGCGGTAAATAGGTACCTGGGAGTTAGGCAGCAGTTACGGGCTGCTTCTGGGTGTGTGTGTGTGTGTGTGTGTGTGTGTGTGAAAAAATTAGTCAAAATCACACGCACTAGGGGACACCGGTGGAAACTGAGTGCCCAAATGAGCCACAGAGATATTAGAAAGAACTTTTTAGTGTCAGAGTGGTTGACAAATGGAATGCATTAGGAAGTAATGTGGTGGAGGCTGACTCCAAACACAGTTTCAAGTGTAGATATGATAGAGCTCAATAGGCTCAGGAACCTGTACACCTGTTGACTGACGGTTGAGAGGCAGGACCAAAGAGCCAGAGCTCAACCCCTGCAAGCACAACTAGGTGAGTACACACACACACACACACACAGAAGAGCCAAAGAGCCAGAGCTCAACCCCTGCAAGCACAATTAGGTGAATACACACACACACACACACACACACACACACACACACACACACACACACACACACACACACACACACACACACACACACACACACACACATATTCAGGAGATCTTCACATTAGAGCAAGGAGAAGTTCCCGAAATAAGAGTGATAACCAGGCACCGCTGGAAAAAAAAGGAGTTTGGGATTACCAGTGGGGAGGTAAGGAAGCTTTTGCTGGAGTTGGATGTGACAAAGGCCCAGATGCAATCTCGCCATTGCTACTAAAGGAAGGAGCAGAAGCACTGTGCCTGCCACTCTCCATAGTGTATAACAAATCACTGGTAACAGGGTAGCTGGACTTCCTCATCGACGGCACCGCTCCTTTGCCAAGTAAGTCCACTACGGTCTCACCATAGCCTGTGCTATTTGCCCCGCTCCTGTGCCGGGTAAGTTACGGGCTCACCATAGCCCGTGCTACTTGGAACTTGTTCCGAGTAGCTGAATCTATAACAACAACAGGGTAGCTGCTTAAACATAAATTGTTTAACACGGGGGCTACTCGAATAAGGGGACACAGGTGGAGACTGAGTACCTAAATGAGCCACAGGGACGTTAGAAAGAATTGTTTCAGTGTCAGAGCAGTTAACAGATGGAATGCATTGGGCAGTGATGTGGTGGAGGCTGACTCCATACACAGTTTCAAATTTAGATATGATAGAGCCAAATAGGCTCAGGAACCTGTACACCAGTTGACTGATAGCAGAGAGGCGGGATCAAAGAGCCAGAGCTCAACCCCCGCAAGCACAACTAGGTGAGTACACCGGCGTAAGACATCTTGAGGTTATCTTGAGATGATTTCGGGGCTTTAGTGTCCCCGCGGCCCGGTCCTCGACCTGGCCTCCACCCCCAGGAAGCAGCCCGTGACAGCTGACTAACACCCAGGAGCCTATTTTACTGCTAGGTAACAGGGGCATAGGGTGAAAGAAACTCTGCCCATTGTTTCTCGCCGGCGCCTGGGATCGAACCCAGGACCACAGGATCACAAGTCCAGCGTGCTGTCCGCTCGGCCGACCGGCTCCCTCCCGACCGACCGACATACCACGGCCAGATAATAACAGAAGACAGTCGCCCACAGCAACACAAAGCTCTCCAACTACACAATATATCGATGTCGACCGGACAAAAATCCGTTATAATAAAGGATCTGCGATAATATAAAAACAATTCTTAATTTTAAATCACAGTATATTGGAACGCTCAAAATCATCCAGCTTGCAATGTTAGGAACGCTGGCGAGAGAGAGACATGTTCCACACCTGAAAAATACTGGAGGGACTGGTTTCTTTCCAGGTCAGGCGGCGTGTTAGAATGTGGACAAGTACCCCCCCCCCTTGAAAAAACACGTGGAATGCAATATGTACAGTGAGAAAACTCTGTAAACATAACATACCCAAGGCTTTCCAATTCCCTTACCTCAAACTGCGAGCTGCCTGCACTAACAATTTTACAGATCAGGCTATCAAGCATGAGAGATGGTCTGGGTTGGTGGGGGGGGAGGGAGGGAGGGGGGGGAATGTCTCCCACAGCCCCACACAAGTCTCGTAGGTAGTCCCTTCCCACCCTTCCTCCCCCTCCCCCTCCACCTCCACCTTCCCAAAACAGACACACACACACACCAACCACGGGGGGACGCGAACAAGGGGACACAGGTGGAAACCGAGTACCCAGATGAGCCACAGAGACGTTAGAAAAAACTTTTTCAGTGTCGGTAATTAGCAAATGAAATGCATTAGGAAGTGATGTGGTGGAGGCTGACTCCATACACAGTTTCAAATGTGGATATGATACAGCCCAGTCGGCTCTTGAATCTGTACAATGGTTGATTGACAGTTGGGAGGCGGGACCAAAGAGCCAGAGCTCAACCCCCGCAATAACATCTAGGTGAGTACAAACACACACTGCCGCCCCATCGCGGAGCCCCCATCTAAAAAACACATAAGGAAGCTCGAAAAGATGCAGAAGGTTGCAACGAGACTCGTCCCGGAGATGCGAGGAATGAGGTATGAAGACAGACTGAAGGAACTAAACCTGACGACGCTAGAAAGGAAGAGGGAGAGGAAAGGATATGACACAGACGTATAAAATACTTAAGAGGGATTGACAAGGTGGGAACGTTTACAATGGATAACAATAGAACAAGGGGGCATGGATGGAAGCTTGAGAAGCAGATGTGTCATAGAGATGTTACAAAAGTTTTCATGAGACATGAATACTTTAAAGAAGTACCTTTAAAGAATACAATAAAGTAGCCATCACAACTGGAAGTAAAATGACAGGCTGGATAACAATAAGTTTTCAAACCAGAGATGCTATTACGTGCTGCCTCGTATGGGCCAACAGGCCTTCTGCAGTTACTTTTATTCTTATGTTCTTATGTACCGATGATGTGCTCTCTAGAGTGGAGTACTGCTGCACAATGACAGCACCTTTCAAAGCTGTAGAAATTGCTGACCTGGAGAGCATGCAGAGATCCTTTACTGCTAGAATCCACTCAATAAAACATCTAAACTACTGGGACCGACTAAAGAGCCTAAATCTGTATTCTCTTGAGCGCAGGCGGGAGAGATACATAATAATATACACGTGGAAAATAGTAGAGGGGCTGGTCCCAAACCTGCACACATAAATAACATCACATGAGACCAGAAGGCATGGCAGGATGTGCAGAATACCCCCGTTGAAAAGCAGAGGTGCAACAGGTACTCTGAGAGAGAACTATCAACATCAGAGGCCCGAGACTGTTCAACACGCTTCCACTACACATAAGGGACATAACTGGCCGACCCCTCACAGTGTTCAAGAGAGAACTATCAACATCAGAGGCCCGAGACTGTTCAACACACTTCCACTACACATAAGGGACATAACTGGCCGACCCCTCACAGTGTTCAAGAGAGAACTATCAGCATCAGAGGCCCGAGACTGTTCAACACGCTTCCACTACACATAAGGGACATAACTGGCCGACCCCTCACAGTGTTCAAGAGAGAACTATCAACATCAGAGGCCCGAGACTGTTCAACACGCTTCCACTACACATAAGGGACATAACTGGCCGAACCCTCACAGTGTTCAAGAGAGAACTATCAACATCAGAGGCCCGAGACTGTTCAACACGCTTCCGCTACACATAAGGGACATAACTGGCCGACCCCTCACAGTGTTCAAAAGAGAACTGGATAAGCACCTCCAAAGGATACCTGATGAACCAGGCTGTGACTCATATGTCAATTCATACGCCTGATATTCATACGTCAGGCTGCGAGCACCCGCGTCAAACAGTCTGGTTGACCAATCCAGCAACCAGGAGGCCTGGTCGAGGACCGGGCCGCGGGAACGCTAAGCCCCTGAATCATCGCACCGTAACCGCAAGGTAAGGTGGCGTTGTGCTTTCCCCTCATAATTTCCTGTCTTTTCATTCCATACAGAGAAGATGCAGACGAGAGACAAATCAATAATACAAGAGCCAACAAGAGATAGTTACAAGAAGGCGGGTAAAACTACAGCACAGAGGAGGATGCTGGACTGAGCGTAAGATTGATGAAGATTAAGCCACCCAAAAGGTGGCACGGGCATGAATAGCCCGTAAGTGGTGGCCCTTTTGAGCCATTACCAGTATCAATAGATGATACTGGAGATCTGTGGAGGTGCGACTGCACCCTGCGTGACGAGAGATTTCTCCCGTGCGAGCGCAAGAGTCACCAGTACGCTATAATTAACCCTTAAACTGCGCACACCTGAAAAACCGTAAACAAAATAAATACGAAAAAATCGCATACGACGAATGTTGCCAAATACGCAGAGAAACAGTTGGAAAATTAGATATGATTTAATCATGGCCACAAACCGTCTTTTCAACAAATTTCTAACTAATCACATTTTAAACAGAATCGAATAATCCGTTCAAAATGCTAAAGGATTGGTAAACTTTAAAAGCACCGCACTACTGACAGTCTTCTACCATTTCTTCTATGTCTCGGCCTTGACCAGTTGGGTGGGGAGGTTGGGTACGATACGATTCAGACAAAACAGTTTCATTTTTTTACGGAGTTGTAAATCTGGAGAAGGTTCAAGAGGGCCCCCCCCCACCCCACCCCACGGTCCCTGAGCCATATGTGTGCTGGCGCCTCCCACAACACATATGCCACCACCATTCTTATAAACACATATAGTTATATATGTGTGTATATTAATAATATATGTATATTACTCCTACTACGAAGAGGCTACCATATGACTCTGTACGTCAAGACTTTTGTCCGTCAAGACTTTTGTCCGTCAAGACTTTTGTCCGTCAAGACTTTTGTACATCAAGAAATCAAAATACCAAAAACCGTTGCCATAAACGCCATCACTAATTATTCAGATGCAGCTACATGGTCTGTGTCAAAGTAACGTAACTCAAGTTTCAAGTCATGAAACTTGAGCGCCCCTGGAGACACTGTGCCGCCAATCATCGATACGGGTTGACAGGTGGCCAGAAGTGTCTGGCAAACCTTGTGGGCTTGTCTCAAGGTGTCAATAATGACGCAGGGAACGAGAAAGACAGACTAACTGCACCTTACTGGACTGCCAGGAAGCCTTTGACACTGTTCAATAGCGACTTATTTTCCTCTATTATATCTACTACTACTGCTAGTACTACTACTACTGCTTCCCTGTAGACCAGTTACAGCGGCCTACAGTGAAGGAACACTGTAGGCCAGCTACAGCGGCCTACAGTGAAGGAACACTGTAGGCCAGCTACAGTGGCCTACAGTGAAGGAACACTGTAGGCCAGCTAAAGCGGCCTACAGTGAAGGAACACTGTAGACCAGCTACAGTGGCCTACAGTGAAGGAACACTGTAGGCCAGATACAGTGGCCCACAATGAAGGAACACTGTAGGCCAGCTACAGTGTCCTACAGTGTGGTAAACAACTATCACCCCCCCCCCCCAGAAGCAGGGCATGAAGGCCAACCTCCTCCAGACGTCCCATTATAATCCTGAGAGTAGCTGCACTAACCTAACCAGGGCTCAGAGGCGGCGGGTCGGGCGAGGAGAGGGGGAGGCCAGGAGCTAAACCTACCTCCCCCCCTCTCTCTCTCTCCTTCCCCGCCATCAACAGAGACGTAAGCGCACATGGAGCTTCCTAGCGTGGCTTCCCGTCTTGCTGGGTGATGTATATTCCCAGTGACTGGTCGAGGACCTCGCTCCTCCTTCCTGGTAGGTGGTGGGGGAGGGGGGAGCAGGGGCGGGGGGCGGCAGGGAGGTGGGGGGAGGAAGAGGGGATGGACAGAGGAAGAGGAAGAGGGAAAGGGAGAGGGAGAGGGGGAGGGGAAGAAGAAAAACGAATATCCTACGGGTGGAGAGAGGGAGAGAGAGAGGGCAACAGGACAGGAGAAACGGTCAAGAGAGCCACGATACACAAGACTGGAAAGAGAGAAAAGGAGCAGATGGAAGAGAAGAAGAAGAGGGCAATACCTAAACAACGCGAGGAGAGAAGGTAACGAAGGGGGAGGGAAGAATTACACGAGAAAGACTACTACTAATCACAGCCACCCAATTCGTCCCGGGCTGCTGGGTGATCTGGGAGCGGCCCAAGCAGAGAGACTACCTCACTTGTGTCTTGGGAGGGATGACGAACACCACCAGGATGGTGGTGAGGGTGGTGGTGAGGGTGGTGGTGGTGGTGGTGGTGGTGGTGCTGGTGGTGGTGGTGGTGGTGGTAGTGCTGATGGTGATGGTGGTGGTGGTGGTGGTGGTGGTGGTGGTGGTGGTGGTGGTGGTGGTGGTAGTGCTGATGGTGGGGTGGTGGAGGTGGTGGTGGTGGTGGTGGTGGTGGTGGTGGTGGTGGTGGTGGTAGTGCTGATGGTGGTGGTGGTGGTGGTGGTGGTGGTGGTGGTAGTGATGGTGGTGGTGGTGGTGGTGGTGGTGGTAGTGATGGTGGTGGTGGTGGTAGTGATGGTGGTGGTGGTGGTGGTGGTGGTGGTGGTGGTGGTGGTGGTGCTGATGGTGGTGGTGGTGGTGGTGGTGGTGGTAGTGCTGATGGTGGTGGTGGTGGTGGTGGTGGTGGTGGTGGTGGTGGTGGGGTGGTGGAGGTTGACTCCCCCGCCCACCCCTACCATACTCTATCCCCCCCCCCGGGACCATTACGGCGCGAAAAAAGATTTGGGAATCCAACGTGAAAGGACAATAAAAAGCTGTCTTATTGCTTCTTACTTATAATAATAATGATATATATATATATATATATATATATATATATATATATATATATATATATATACACACACATAANCTCTCAAGCCACAATATAACCAACTACTATTTCAAACACCTACGTCAATAAATGAAACTTCTTCTCGGCGATGTATTCTGTTACCAAATGTTAATGCAAAGACCAAATTGCGCACTCCAGCAATGAGACATCATTCGTAACAGCGGTAACACTATACAGTATATGTAGCCTCGCATGGCATGTATATGAGTTATGACCGCAGAGAAACACGAATAAGCACCCAGCATGGAAATAGAAATCCAGCAACGACTGTAAGGAGCACAGCAACGCTAACAGTCACGAAGGAATTACGGGAAACTAACTGGTAAAATGAAAGGACAGTCGAAGACTACGATTTCAAACACCTACGTCAATAAATGAAACTTCTTTCTCGGCGTTGTTGTTGTTGTTAAAGATTCGCTACCTGGAACAAAGTTCCAAGTAGTACGGGCTATGGATTTCTCGGCGATGAATTCTGTTACCATATGTTAATGCAAAGACCAAATTGCGCACTCCAGCATTGAGACATCATTCGTAACAGCCGTAACACTATACAGTATATATACAATATATACTGTATATAATATATATATGAAGAAATATATACGTGTTCATTGAGAATCCACAAGGTCCTTTCGAATAATCTTTATTTTCTTCTCCGAGGCTATGGATCCCTACACTTGCGCCAGTGGCGGTACCCTCACAGCTTTATTTATCTTTTTATTATCTTTTTTATTATCTTTTGACAATTTATTTATCAGGTATACTATATAAAATATATTTTTTATATTTATAATATACATTTTATATTATTTTGTTTTATATTTACATTAAATTAATATACATTATATTCATATATATTATTTTATAGCATATTACATAAATAAATAAAGCAATAATTTATTTACTCAGCAATAATCCAACTAGCATACCAAACACATGACAAGAATCATATAATACCAGAAGATAAAGAACTGTCAAATATTTAACGGGTACAGTTCTAAAACTCAATATTAGGGCCACGCAACAGTCCTAATTAGGAAGCTTTTTTTTTGTCTTGGAACCACACAGAAGTGTAGACAGACACCATCCCCCACCCTGGTGCATTACACACACCATCTTGAGACATACAAGGGGGGAGGTAAAAGCAAGTTACAATGCAAGGGAGGAGCCATCTGCGAGGCGCTCCCAACAAGGCAGGAAGGAGGCCTGGAGGCGTGACTGTGGGCGCTCCAACAGCGCGCCCTTGAGCGGATTTGGCAACACCCTTAAGTGTTTGTCCCACATTCTATAGGAAGAGAGAGAGAGGGAGAATGTGAGAAGAGAGAGAGAGAGAGCAGGTGTATAGTACATGCAGCACGTTTCGGGTTAAGACTCCTAACAAACCCATCAAGTTCTGAACCACGCGTGGACGAGCGAGATGCAGAAGGTAGTTAATGGCGGAATAATTTTTGGAAGCGTCACACTTTAACGAGCTCCGTGCCGGGCCTAATTTGTATACGAGCCGCGCTTGGAGGTACCAACGCAGCCCTTGTCCACGGATATGCATGCAAGCACAATCGTGCTCTACAACCTCAACTGTTACGTGAAACACTGAGGTTTAGATCTAGGCTGAAGACTCATTGTCCATTATGCCTCCCGAATTTAAGGAGAAGTAAATCATTAATACTTTAACAGAAACTAATACAAAAATAATATAAAACCCAACAATAACAGTAATAATAAAGATTAATATTACGGTTATAATCGTTATTCATTATTCAATTATTACTACACAAATAATAATACAATTAATACGAAAACAGAAATAATAAAGATGTAAAATCAACTCTTGTCCCACTGACAATAAAAAAAATTACCCAAACACTTGTTTACTCTGCAAATTATATATGCAGTCATAAAACAGGTGTACAAGACTAACATCAACGCGGACGTAATGAGACCAACCTCCAGATTTGGCGGCAAAAAAAAAAAAAACTTCCCGCCAACACCTGGCCCTCTGGCGGCCACTTGACACACTCCGAGACGTAAACAAACTGGGGAATGACTGGGTCCGCTGCCACCATTACTTCTTACTCACTCAAAGCTTTACTACCAATTTTAATTTTATCATTCTGTTGTCTCCGAATCAGTTTTCGCGGCATTTGCTCTCGGGAAATTGGTAAATTGAATTACTTATTTTTTGTTTCACTGTATTCCACATGTCTTCAATTGATATTTTTAATTTTAAATCAACATATATATATATTTTTTCTTGACAATGGAAAATGCCTTGCCTCTACTCATTCTATTTTGTAAAATTCCACAGTTACTCAAAGAATTCTTCTCAAATCCTGAATATTTTATATTTACAGGGGAGTAAAAGAAGAATTTAAACAAATTGGAAGTCAAATTAACCGGGGCATTTGCAAACACAATGAGACCCTGCAAATACAGGTAAGCAAGAAGTCTGTATTTACTCCTTTATTATAGGTGTGATAGCTGTTTTAGTACTAGTAGAAGTACCAGCAGCACTGGCTAGTAGTAATACTTGTAGATTAGTACCAGCGGCACTAATAGTAGCAGTAATACTTGTAGATTAGTACCAGCGGCACTAATAGTAGCAGTAATACTTGTAGATTAGTACCAGCGGCACTAATAGTAGCAGTAATACTTGTAGATTAGTACCAGCAGCACTAATAGTAGCAGTAATACTTGTAGATTAGTACCAGCAGCACTAATGGTAGCAGTAATACTTGTAGATTAGTACCAGCAGCACTAATGGTAGCAGTAATACTTGTAGATTAGTACCAGCGGCACTAATAGTAGCAGTAATACTTGTAGATTAGTACCAGCAGCACTAATGGTAGCAGTAATACTTGTAGATTAGTACCAGCAGCACTAATAGTAGCAGTAATTCTTGTAGATTAGTACCAGCAGCACTAATGGTAGCAGTAATACTTGTAGATTAGTACCAGCGGCACTAATAGTAGCAGTAATACTTGTAGATTAGTACCAGCAGCACTAATGGTAGCAGTAATACTTGTAGATTAGTACCAGCGGCACTAATAGTAGCAGTAATACTTGTAGATTAGTACCAGCAGCACTAATAGTAGCAGTAATTCTTGTAGATTAGTACCAGCAGCACTAATAGTAGCAGTAATACTTGTAGATTAGTACCAGCAGCACTAATAGTAGCAGTAATACTTGTAGATTAGTACCAGCGGCACTAATAGTAGCAGTAATACTTGTAGATTAGTACCAGCAGCACTAATGGTAGCAGTAATACTTGTAGATTAGTACCAGCGGCACTAATAGTAGCAGTAATACTTGTAGATTAGTACCAGCAGCACTAATAGTAGCAGTAATACTTGTAGATTAGTACCAGCGGCACTAATAGTAGCAGTAATACTTGTAGATTAGTACCAGCAACACTAATAGTAGCAGTAATACTTGTAGATTAGTACCAGCAGCACTAATAGTAGCAGTAATACTTGTAGATTAGTACCAGCGGCACTAATAGTAGCAGTAATACTTGTAGATTAGTACCAGCAGCACTAATAGTAGCAGTAATACTTGTAGATTAGTACCAGCAACACTAATAGTAGCAATAATACTTATAGATTAGTACCAGCAGCACTAATACTTGTAAAGTAGTACCAGCAGCACTAATAGTAGCAGTAATACCTGTAGATTAGTACCAGCAGGGCTAATGGTAGTAGCAATACTTGTAGATTAGTAGAAGCAGCATGAATAGTAGTAATACTTGTACATTAGTATCAGAGGCACCAATAATAGCAGTAATACTTGTAGATTAGTACCAGCAGCACTCATAGCAGCAGTAATACATGTAGATTAGTACCAGCTGCATGAATAGTAGTAGTAGTAATACTTGTAGATTATAATATAGTAGCAGCTTGAATAATAATAGTAATACTTGTAGATTTAGTGATAACATCACTAGTAATATTACTAGTAGCAGCAGCAGCAGGAATAGGTGTAGCATACGAGTATTATTTGTAGCAAAAGCAGTAATACTTGTGACAACAGTAATAGTTGTAGCAGAAGTAGTAATAATTGTAGAAGAAGCAGTAATAATTGTAGAAGAAGCAGTAATAGTTGTAGAAGAAGCAGTAATAATTGTAGCATAAACAGTAATTGTTGTAGCAGAAGCAGTAATAGTTGTAGAAGAATCAGTAATAGTTGTAGAAAAATCAGTAATAGTTGTAGAAGAATCAGTAATAGTTGTAGAAGAAGGAGTAATAGTTGTGGAAGAAGTAATAGTAGTAGAAGAAGCAGTAATAGTAGTAGAAGAAGCAGTAATATTTGTAGAAGCAGTAATAGTTGTAGGAGAGTAGTAACAGTTGTAGCAGAAGCAGTAGCAGCAGCACTAGCCTCATCAATATCATCAGAGTAGCAACACAGTGACATTAGAAATAATAGCACAGTAGAAGTAACTGCATTAATAGTAGTAGAAACTAGTAGTAAAATTAATGTAACTAGTAATAGTATTTAAGTTATTGTAATGATAATGAAATTTTAGTAGAATCTTTGGTAATAGTAATAGTAGTAAGCAGTAATAGTTGTAGCAGAACTATTAGTAGTAATTGTTGCTGTGACCCCCTTATGCTACACCTTAAGCGGCCCCATAAGTGTTGTGTATGCCCCCCCTTGTGCTACACACAAGGGGCATAATTGGCCGGCCTCACATACGTCAGGCTGCGAGCAGCCGCGTCCAACAGCCTGGTCGGAGACCGGCCGCAGGGCCGTTGTTTCCCGGAAGCTACACAAGGTAGGTAGGTAGTGGTAGTAGTAGTAGTAGTAGTAGTAGTAGTAGTA
>WNGS01142304.1:2253423-2266634 GCA_020271785.1 Procambarus virginalis
ACATAGGGTAACCTCTAATATCCACACTTCTTTTTAACACAGTCTACCTATGTACAGATTTCTCTCTCCAATCCACTATCTGGACTTTGGATTTTAAATCAGCAGTAACATCATATAGATATCACTGCATCATATCTGGAAAAATAGTTATTTCCAGATCATTTTTGCTCACTATTTTCACTATTCTTGTTCTTTTTGAAGTAAATTTTTTTACTGGCCAAATACTGTAGTATAAATGGTAAAATACTGTATAATTAATATACAGTATTGTATATAATGTATTAAGCACAGGAAGCCCAGTTAATGGTCACATTCATACTATGTGATCTAATCTGTGTAGGCAGCACTTGCTCAAAGAAATATTGATGTATTTTTCTTTTGACATTTAACCAAGTAGAAAAAGCACTCTGCTAGCAACAGTAGTCTTGCTAGACTCTGTAGGCAGAAGAATATGTATAATAAAATAGAAAAAAAGAGGATATCATACAGTATACTCTTGACAAAAAAGTGATCATAGCTGGGTGTGGGGATGCCGACACACAAGTTAGCGATTGGACTGTTTGACGGGGAAAAAAAAATAGCTTAGGTGGTAAAAAAAAAAAAGATTGAGAATGAAATTGTCAATGGCTCAACTATTTATGAATTGGGTCAATCACTTTACAAATAGTATACTGTTGTGAGCAATAAGACTCATGATGATGATTATATGGGTAATAAAGATTCAAATTTTATTTTGTTACAATACTATTATACAGTCTAAGAAAATACTGGCTTATATGTGATTTGTGTTTAAATATATACAGAGATGTGTTCTATCATTTGCTATAAAAAATGTTAAAACATTTGCTGATAGAAAAAAAAAATTGAAATCCAGATTATTTGCAAATCCAGATCAGGTCAGGAATGATACAGTCAGGGTTCTAGAGTTGCCACTGCATAGTTATATACAGCTATTAAGGGCCTATATCAAGCCAAGAATTACCATGCAATATGCTTTGTACAGTACTTTGATTTTACAAAGTTATCCAGTGTCACAACATTGGATAAGAAATTTACCATGAAAATGATAGTCCAAATTTTTATATTTTTTTAAGCAAACTAATGCTAAGGACAGCATTTGTAGATAAAAGAAGAAGCATAGAGTTAAAATTACCTGTGCTGGAATAGAGAAGGGCCATCGGAAGTGGCAAAAGATTACTACACAGAAAGCTACGTGCACATGCCGAGTCAAAATAAAAATAAGAGAGCAGTTTGAAGTTGAAAGTGTGATAACACAAAGGGTAGATAACAAGTAATTTATTAATCAGCAGATAAAATAAGGTAATCAAATCAGAAAATAATTGGAAAAAGTTGATATTATTGCAAGCATTGTTGACATGCTGTCTGTACCATATGATGGAATTTTATAATACAGTACTTTATAATAAATACTTATAATACTTTTCCCAATAATTTTCCAATGTAATGCGATTTGTTAAAATAATAATTGACTCAGCTGAAGTTTTTTAGAAGGGAAGTACAGTAGCAGAATATGAAACATGATTACGAGATATGCAGTCAGTGAAGATCAAGCCATTCAAGAGTTTATGGAATGCAGTACTTTCCCTGGAGAAGTGGGTACCGAGATATCAGTGTGTGTGTGTGTGTGTGTGTGTGTGTATTCACTTAGTTGTATTCACTTAGTTGTATTTTACGGGGGTTGAGCTTTGCTCTTTCGGCCCGCCTCTCAACTGTCAACTGTTTACTAACTACACTAACTACTTTTTTTTTTTCACACCACACACACACACACACACACCCCAGGAAGCAGCCCGTGACAGCTGACTAACTCCCAGGTACCTATTTACTGCTAGGTAACAGGGGCATTCAGGGTGAAAGAAACTTTGCCCATTTGTTTCTGCCGGGTGCGGGAATCGAACCCGCGCCACAGAATTACAAGTCCTGTGCTCTATCCACCAGGCTACCTGGCCCCCACCTACGTGTGTGTGTGTGTGTGTGTGTGTGTGTGTGTGTGTGTGTGTGTGTGGTGTGTGTGTGTGTGTGTGTGTGTGTGTGTGTGTTGTGTGTGTGTTTGTTGTGTGTGTGTGTTTGTGTGTGTGTGTTTGTTTCTGACTAGCAGACATTTGGTAGGAACTTTCAGTGGTGTGATGTAAGAGGCAAGCTGAAATTATCACGAGTGTGTGTGTTAAGCAAGTATGGCTACTTGCCATACCTGCTTAACACACTTGCTTCTCTGTGGGTGGAAAAAGAATGAATGAATAAAGGGAAGAATGAGGCTCACAGGCACACAGGACATTTAAATGATTGACAAAACAAGATGATAAAGGAAGTGAATGAGTGAATGGGGGGGGGGGGGGGGGAACACCGAGATCAACTGTTAGATGAGAAACAATACTTGCTATAAATGATAAAATAATGTACTGTATTGTAAAATAAAACAAAAGAATAAAGAAAACTACTTTAGACCTATTGGCCTACATGTAGCATTCCTAACTACTATATCCACCCCACTCATTCCTATAAATGTCAACCTGTGCTTGAAAGAACCCAGCAGTCCCAAGTCTATGGTGTTACCCAGTAATTTGCTCCATTAGTGAAAACCCGTTTCCAAACCTGTATCTAATTCTCCAATTAATATTCATTGTTTTGGAGTTTGTTTTGTGTTGATATATTTAAAAACGTTGTTTATATAACCTTTTATCCATGTACAGTATATACTTCAATTAACATCATGCCTTATTACTCTGTTTTTCTAGAGACAATAAATTACACTTTTTTTAAAATCTCTTTATAAGACAGGTGTCTAATTCCCGAGATTAGCATTATCATCCAACCCGTCCTCTTAAAAATAACGTCACTTTTGGCTCGTATACGCGCTATGGCCAAATTTGGATGTAATGTAATTTGAAATGAAATCAACTCACAAAACTGACGTACTGTCCCGTTTTCTGTTTGAGTCGTCCAGCTTACTTGGCAAGCTTAGAAGAGTGAACTTTTCATTAACGTTTTTCATACCGTTTTGAAACTTTATGAGAATTTCTTGCCCACCTAACCTATCAGAGGACCCTTAACTTACTGTTTTTGAAAAAAAAATCCCAATTTATTTTCATATTTTTTTCCATTTTCAAATTACGTCCATATTCGGCCAAACTAGCAAACGGCGAAAAGCTACGTTATTTTTAAGAGAACAGGTTGTATCATCATCTTCTGTATGCTTTCAAGTGAATTAATGTTTATTCTGTAGCACAAAGACCAAAACAGAACTGCATAATCTAAATAGGACCTGACAAGGGCAAGATAAGATAATGCTGAAGAATATTATTAGATGTCTAATTCTAATACTTCTGAAACTACTGATGTATCAAAATGTGATTCTAACGAACTTTATTTTAAATACCGTACATCAAAACTTAAGTCATAGTGTTTATATCCATTAACTTTAATGATTGAAGACTCATTTCTATTGGCAGCATTTATGAAGATTCCAAATAGCCCTAATCATTAATATCAAGAGGAAATATAGATGGCCAAACAAAATATTTAATAACATATCACTGCAAATACAATGTTGTATATCAATCCCTATACTTTAACTATCTTCAGGTAGGTACATACTTGTATACTGCTTATCTGCATTCAGGTTCTTTTCTGCTATATCCATTGAATCATGGCCAGTGCTTGCTCTGTGGATATGTTTATCGCTGACGTGATGAGGACTGTGCTTACCCTCAAAGCCCACATTGGACTTAAAAGGAAGCCGGGTGACTGGGACCGAATTTTCTAAGCAACTAGACCGCTGGGAAATACGTGGAATTGCAAGTGATGACTGAACTTTCTGAATTTCTAAAAACAAGTTCGAGGATGGGACTGATGCCACAAGGTGGCTAGTATCTTGAGGCTTTAGAGAGATAGCAACTGAGGTGTCATGATGGCTGGGTTCACAAGGCTTCTGTGAAAATGAGGATTCTTGACTCTGATTTGCTCTATATGTGTCTTTTTCTTTTGCAGGTACATTATTAATATTAGAGGTTTCAGATTCAGGCAAACATAAAGGAGATGGTGATGTTCTGTCCATGACTTGCATACAAGTTGTTTCTTCACTAATATTTTTTGCACAAGCGAGTTTCATATTTGAAGTTCTTTGAGTGCTTTTACTGTCATATATCTGTCCACCCTTTGCACTTCGAACACCACCTTCCTTCATGTCCTTCTTTCCTTGCACCTCTTCTTTGGCACTTTTAACACTAAGGTTTATTGTCACAGCACTCTCCTGCTCAGCTGAAAAATTGGCATGGCCATTAACCTTCGAGTTGGGCAGGAGTACGTCCCTTCTACTTGGCTTTAGAGTCCGAGGACTGGTTACTGTGACCTTTAAAGTCTTATTGTCCTCACTAAGTGGAACTGGAGACTTCAATGACAGGTTATATACTTCAGGACTTTTCCCTCAACTACACCATCGACACTACCCACGCACTTGGTGGCAGGCACAGTCGCAGGCATAGGGAGGATGGACTTGTTACAGCTGGGAGGGGGAGCCGATGCTCTCGGTGTACTGCCCAAGATTGGGGAGGACATCAGCTGTCCACTGGGTAATATTGGTGGGAGGGCACCAGCTAATGCACCATCTGTCAAAAGAAAAACTTATTACAAAAAAAGTGAATATTTTTACTTGCCATTGCAAGTAAAATGCAAAAAGCATTTCTAACATTAGAGAAAGAATTTCAAAATACTGTGAGGGATGGGCTACTTGCAACAACTTAAGGAATATGGCTTTTGGTTTGAAGTAGAGTACCTTAACCATAGGTAAAGGGAACTACAGTAGTTTACCCCTATACAGTATACAGTACTATTTTCAGTTATATTGAAAGTAATTACCATTATGCATTTTAATATTTAAATTTCTTATGTACTAGATAACATATAAATCTAAAATCTTAAGTGAATGTTAAACCTACCATCTAAAAACAAAAAAACCCAGGTATTCACATAGTAGGAACACATGCTGTACATGGTCAAGGTTCTAGTGATATGCTGAAGAACTCGGCATTATGTAAGCTTTGTTACGTTCTACAACATTAATACAAGATGGTTCCTCCTAAAGGTAAGCGTGTACTGAATATGTTTAGTTTTAAATGTCTGAGGAATAAATATTTATGTTCATATAAGCCATGTTTAATATAAAGCACAGTAATGCAATTGTTCTGAAATTAGTATAAACACAGTTGCATGCACAGATTTGCATCTTTGCATAAACTCTCAAATTTTGTATATCTATAATTTAGAATGTGGGATACAGTATTTAATATTTTATATTTACACACATTCCATTAAGATTTTATGAATTTAACTTTCATGTTTTTATATACAAATCAACATTTAACAAATGCATAAATTAAGAATAATTTATTGCCAATCAACAAAAATCTAGATTTATGTTCAATAACATCTAAGATTACCCAACATTAATGAAAGTCAAGAAGTTTACTTATGGATTCAAAACAGCATTTTACTATACGCTATTATTTCTCTCTATAGTAGTTTGTTATTAAAAAAAAAATTACACCCATGGCAAAAATATATAATTTTCAGAGAAAACACAAAAAGGAAATTACTTTAAGTACTGTATAGTACTGATTAAAGGCTTCCCAAGGTTTACAAGGAAAATTCATTTACCTTTTAGTAAAAAAAGTATTTGTAGCAAACTCACAAACTCGCAAACACTGTATAATAACACGAGGGACTTGCAAAGTGAGACTTACTAAGTATATTACTTAGGAATTATTAACCTTGTCAGGTTAGGTGAAGGAATAGTTTGGGTTTAAAACAGAGAAAATACTTATGATAACTGATGAATTAATGGTACAGAACTTTATTATGCATAAGGAGAAAACAGCTGAAAAATTTACTAAAGGAATTCATCTTTGTTTAGCAACTTTGCTAAAAAGCACGACATTATATATTATATATATATATATATATATATATATATATATATATATATATAATATATATATATATATATATATATATACACAGTATATATATATTATATATATAATATATATATATATAATTTTATATACGTTTTAGTTCTATATATAAATAATTATATATAAATATAATTAATTTTTTAATGCCATGGAATCTATATATCTAACAATGAGGGAAAAAAGGTATAAAAATAAAGAAAGAAAATGATAAAAATACAGATAATTTAAAAACAAAAAAAAATGGTAGGCCACGAAGACGAGAAAAATAGGGAGACTAAAAAAAAAAAAGTTGGTGTAACCTTTCTGTTGGACGCATAACGCATGGAGCTGCGCTAGGACGGCATGCGTAGGCACAACTCCTGCCATGGGCGCGGTGATGGGCGGCGGGGCGGGTGGTGACATGGCGGCGGGGCGGGGTGGTGGTGGTGCTGGTGGTGGTGGTGGCTGCCTGGTGGTGGTGAGGTGGTGGTGACGGTGGTGGCCGTGGCCGACACCGCCAGCAGAGAGTATAGTCCTGCGTATGGCCCCAACCCTGCAAGAATACACACACATATATATATACACGCTGTTAGATGTCTTAGTGGGAGGGTTTATAATGCCCCAATCCTACAAGAATACACACAGTATACATATAGTTTATACAGCCCCAACCCTGCAAGAGTACACAAAGTATACATATAGTTTATACAGCCCCAACCCTGCAAGAATACACACACACATATACACGCTGTTAGATGTCTTAGTTGGAGGGTTTTATACAGCCCCAACCCTGCAAGAATACACACAGTATACATATAGTTTATACAGCCCCCAACCCTGCAGGAATACACACAGTATACACATAGTTTCAAGAATACATAGTTTCAAAGCTTTATATATGACAGAGTGCTGGGAAGACGAGACACCACGAGAGTAGCTTTCATCCTGTAACTACACTTAGGTAATTACACAGTTACACGTCTCAGTATGAGTATTATACACGGCCCCTGTGTATGGCCCCCAACCCTACAAGAATACACACAGTCAACCTCTAAGAGTACTTACTTCCAAAAGTTGTACTTAAAAAAAAAAAGAGTACAACTTTTGGAATATAAATTTACAACCTATTTATGTAACAATACCTAGAACTGCATTTACTTGCATAATACACATGTAATACTATCCATATCTGGAATGTAAAGATAGAAGTATAATACAGAGAAAATGTAAAATGTAAATGTAATGTAATAAATGAATGTAATGTAATAAAAATGAATGTAAAGGTAGAATAGTATAATAAAGAGAAAAAAATATTACTAAATACACACTTTTATCATACACTTCACAATTGATGAAGCATGGTTATAGCCCTCTGCTATAGCGTTGTCAATGATGCAGGGGCTCATTGACAACCCCTGCATCAATGCAGGGGTTGTCAATGATACGCATCAATGATACACATTGATACATATTAGGCTACATGAAGCTCTGGTATAATAATATTGCTTGTTGATATCTAGATTTTGTGGTTAATTTGATCTCATCACACCTCTAAATGCTTTACCCCATGCAAACAGATAATTGCCAACAAAATCAAAACACCTGTGTAACTACACAAAATTACAATATACATTAATTTATACAGTACAGTATTCGATAAAAAAAATCAAAATACATTACTAATAGACTAAAAATGTATTAATGTATCTTTGGGGTCGGACACAACCTTGACTACAACAGCTCGAGGGGTAGGCTTTTATATGCATAAAAACATGAGATAATATTCTTATAACTTTTTGGTATCTTTGCTGTTCAGTGTTCTCTAATCGTGTCATCTTCACTGTATTCAAAAATTAACATAAACAATATATATAATATTTTTTTTTTTTTTTTTTTTTTTTTTTTAACAATGGAAGGGAGTACCACCTCTGGCTGGAAGAAGGGGGACCCATAGCCTCGGAGGAAATCACACATAACGCATTGGAGGGAATGTAGGTCCCCTCCAATACAATTTCTGTGTGCTTTTCTCCTACCACCCCCTTCCTTTTTTTATAATAAAATATAATAAATATATATATATATATATATAATAAAATATATATAATAAAATATGTTCTCTGTAAACTGTAGCATTGCAATAAAATAAAACAAAACATACAAAAAAAATAATAGGGGTGGTAGATGAAGAAAAGAATTAAGTATTCAGTGAGAATCCACAAGATCTTCTCTGAATGCTCTTGTTTTCTTCTTCGAGGATGTGGGTCCCTGCAATTGCACCAGAGGTGGTACCTCTAATATATAAAATATAATATATAAACATATATTCTAGTTTAGATCTCTCACCCTGACTGTCAAGGTAATGTTAGCGGAAAGCACGAGTGATTTTTAAGAGTAAAATCATACACAGATAAATTACATTATCGTCATATATTAATTTGAACATTCACAGGAGCCCCTGGTGAGGCTTCGAACCTATGCGCTGGGGTGTCCCCCCCAGATGCACGCACTAAACCAGTACGCCACGATTTGCTCGATTATGTCGAGGCATAGCGCGTTCATCTGGGGGTATACCCAACGCGTAGGTTCGAATCCTCATCACGGCTTCTGTGAATTTTCTCAGTAAAATCGTTGTGGATGTATCCGTTAACTTAAAAGGTTCTTGTAATCCACCTTAATATTTTCCATAGTGATGCTAAATTTGCCGTTATAACTACTGAACGTTGGGTCGTTGTACATCATTCACATAAGTGTATTGTGGTATAAACACACACAAAAGGGATGAAGTAGCTCAAGCTATTCTCACCCTATTTTAACATCAATATTTCTAAGATCTTTCTTAAGTTCCTTTAAAAGCTGACTGTTCTTGTTTTCATAACCGTGCTAAAGTACTTGAAATTTATCATTATTAAATATATATATTCCGCTACCCACCGAAACACCGTCAATAAGTGACCTCTCTTGTTTAAAAAGATTGTTATCCAGTCAATTGATTTACTTTATTGTGTTCTTGAAAAGCTCCCAGTATTTGTATTCCCAGTATGCTGTATAGTGTGGTATTACTGCATTTTCTTTGTGATTTCAGTTTGAATTGCTTCAGTTTTCCGTAGCGCAGGAGCTGGAACTTCGCTTTACTACATATCATAGTGTTTTCCAACCCCTATTAATAGACGTGGTTTACCTTTTTTCGAAGGTGTGTGCGTTGTAGTTAGGACTACCTATACAAATTCTGAAAAGGATGGCACGGCGCTGTAGTTCGTGTATTTACATATTCGTACTTTGAAACGTGTATACAGTCTATTGTAGTTGATTGTAGCCATGATATACACGTGTTTCAGCCTACAGTTTAGACCTATTGTCTTGTGTATGACCCTCTGTCCTGTGTGACAGTGAATACCAGCGTTATCCTCATTCTAATATGACTATTGAATTCCTCAGATTATTCAAAATTGTAATTATTTTTGTCAATAATAATAATAATAATAATAATAATGTAGTTCGCGTCGTGTTGGATATAACTATGAGGACGACTTGGAGCCAAGTACAGTATAATTGGGAACACAGCTTACTTGTTTTCCAGATATCGCTCAATGGCAATGATTAATAAGACATACGAACCTGGAACATACCTGGAGAGGGTTTCGAGAGTTCTTCTACTATCCTAGCCCGGCCTAGGGCCAAGTTCGACAATAGAACACAAGAAAAAGCGAAACTACAGGCGGCCTCTATTTGCCCATGCGCAGCGGTTCATATTTCAGCCGATTTTAACATACATTGAAAAACAATCCAGCTGCCCCACGCCTATTATGTTACCGTTCTAAAATGCGCTACGAGTCCCAATTTTAATAACGATCTTCCTTCACCCATCGTCTTTAGTTTCAAGATGATTCACGAAGGCGTGCTCCAGATCTCGCATTGATGCGGGCGACTTGTGAACAGAAAAAAATAATTAAATGACGCCATAAGGTATTCCACCCAGGAACACTGACGTACTAACAGACCCCTAACTGTGTTAAAGACGGAACTTGAACTTTACTACTTAAAGACAAAATTAGATCCCTTCAGGAAGTGCCGGACTAACTGGGTTGTAATGGACATGTGGGCCGTTCCCAGCAACAGTCTGTTGGATCAAGCTCTCCCAACACAAGCCTGGCCCCGGGCCGGACTTGGGGAGTAGAACAACTCCCAGATCCCACTCCAGGTAACCAAACCAATACAACGTTAAGATAAACGACAGTTACGAGAGAATCTAATATACGTAAAAAAACATACGTGAATAGCAGTAATTATACACTACAGCTTATCATTCCTTTGAGTGTATTAGCCCTTCCTGTTCTATACATAACGACAAAGAAATTCAACGGGGTGCGCTTATGAACGTGGCGACGGCTACCCTGGTAGAGGAGGCTTGCTGCGTGTGTTTTATCTTGTTTCTCAGTCCTCCGTCACATATCGCGCTCACTCTCACGTTCACGGCTTGCTCGCTGTGTACTTACTAGTTGTCTAGTTGTGCTTGCGGGGGTTGAGCTTCGGCTCTTTGGTCCCGCCTCTCAACTGACAATCAAGTGGTGTACAGATTCCTGAGACTATTGGGCTCTTCTACATTTGAAACTGTGTACGGAGTCTGCCTAATGCAACCAGGTATGATCACTGCCTAATGCATTCCATTTACTAACTACTCTGACAATGAACAAAATTCTAACGTCTCTGGCTCATTTGGGTCCTCAGTTTCCATCTGTGTCTCCTTGCTGTTCTAGATTTAGTTACTCTGAACAAAGTGTCAGGCAGCACGGCCTATGGTGAGCTTATAGTGGACTTAACTGACACAGGAGCCCACGTGGCCCTTGTTCGTGTTCCACCCATGCTAAATAGTTTGTCCACCCTGTCAATTCCTCTGAGAATTGGTGGTGATCATGTCTCCCCTTACTCTTCCGTCTTCCAGGGACGTGAGGTTGAACTCCCGTAGTATGTGTGCACGCGTGCGTGTGTGTGTGTGTGAAAATATCCATCACTGTCACCTTTTGAATCTCAACCATGGCATGACAAATAACGCGACAATTCACCCCTGACATAACAAGACACAGTACACCTCAGCATCAAACCCACGTTGGACTATGCTTAACTTGACAAAATGGCTCCGTGGCTGGAGTGTCGCCAACCCAGCCCAGAACACGACACACACATGTGACCTTCGCAGCCTACAACTTCAAACAAGCACTTGACATATATAAACAAATGACAGTCACCTTAAATAACCACCCTCCTAGTAAATAGTGGCAAAGAAAATATATCTATATACTACATAGATATACTATATAGAATTTAAGCCACTGTGCAACATGGGGGGAAAAAATAACAGTTTTCTGATAGGTTAGCACGTATATTTAAAAATATATAAAAATAAAAGTATATGTTTTGCGGAGTTTGATTGATAGACGAGACAATTATTGCTCTCGTCTCTAGACGCCTACATAAAGGCTAATTTGTCGATTCTTGGCCTATCACCGTCCCCCAAACACAGCACATTACTCAACCTCCACAGGTGGTGGTGGTGATGGTGTGACGACTGATCAAGATTAGGACACTCCAGACGTGGCATGGGCCTGAGTAGCCCGTAAGGGTTGTGTGCTTACCTATTTGTGCCTGCAGGATCGAGCATTGACTCTGGATCCCGCCTCAAGAGTGAGTGTGTGTGTGTGTGTGTGTGTGTGTTGTGTGTGTGTGTGTGTGTGTGTGTGTGTGTGTGTGTGTGTGTGTGTGTGTGTGTGTGTGTACATGTACACGTTTGCACTTGTTCGCTGACCCAGATACGACTTTCTGAATGTCGCCGGAATCAACCTATTTGAGGACCAATTGACTTAAATCTGTGCCTAAACTGCCACATTATGTCCAGGCCGGGATTCATCAACCGCAGTTAAGTATATGAAACCTGTACATCTTTGAACTATCGTGGCGGCTTTGTTTATATTTATTAAACAGTTTATGAGCTCTGAGGCACTACGGGGAGAGTGGGGGGAAGTTATAAAAATAATATAACCCTGGGTTGTGACCTTTCAAAAGCTCATAATTTACTTAATAAATGTAAACAAAGCCGCCATGACTGTTGAAAGATGTACAGGTTTCGTAAGTGGTGGAGTAAATATTAGATGAATCCCGGCCGAAGGTGAGCCCGTCGTACTCCCCTGGCACAGGAGATGAGCTGAAGACCCACTAAGATCCTGAACTTAGTGAGTGTCCCCCATTAAAGACGCCTGGAAGGTTATGGCTAAGGATGTATTTACAACTAGAGTCCCGAGGCTACACAAACACCACGCTGACGCCTGAACTCAAAGCGGCAGCTAATGACCTTCATAAGAACTAGGAAATTGTTGTCAAAAGAGGTGACAAGTCGCTAATATGTCCTAAACAAAAGTTAAGTATATTGATAAAATAAGCCTCGTCCTCTATTATTACACCGAGTTCCAGAAATATTATGATACAATAGCTAATGTAGAGTACATTAGCTTTTTAACGCAAACGAGAGTAAACCGATTGGTTGAAACTTTATGCTAAGAGGTTCGGACTTCACCTGCCGAAATCTACTGAGAGTAGAACCTGGATATGACTGGCAAGACCCACAAACCGGAAACAAGTTTAGTCTGATAATCAACATTGAGCACGATTCCCAACCCACGTACAGGCTGGCTATGCGTCGCCATTCGTAACACGTGCTTTCAGCCCGAAGTCTCCTGAGACATTGGTACACTTTTCGCCAGGGTCACAGGCATCGGGTACGAGGTTTCTGGATGTTGAGTGGCTGCTCACCAAGGTGACCTCGGATGAGACCATTGGAATGACGATGGACAAAGTTTGTCGGGATCCAGTTTGCACTCCTCTTGACATTCCAAAGCACATACTTGGGCAACTGCTTGAAGCATGTATCAAAGCGGCGCATTCCCAGCCATTATGGTCTCTTGATAAACAAGTAGATCGTGGTGCCATGGTATCAACCCCCCCCCCCCCCGACCTCTCCCTCTTGGTATTTTTGCTGCAAATTATTTTATGTGGTACTATAGAGGAGAAAGCTCCAGCTGACATGGGGTGCATAATAAAGAAAATTTAATTGACGTGGACCTTTAACCCTGAAACTTTGCCCATTTGTTTTCGCCTCTGCCAGGGATCGAATCCGGTCTCTTAGGACTACGAACCCAGAGTGTTGTCCATTCAGCCGTCAGGCCCCAACCCCCCCCCCCCAATTTTATCACG
>WNGS01142304.1:2302260-2316114 GCA_020271785.1 Procambarus virginalis
TTTAACACACACATTTAAGCATAAGGGTTGCTCCATACTTTAGAATCAAAGTAGGATATATTAAATACTTTATAAATATATGTCATTTTTGTTCACAGTAAAACATTATTATAACTGTTTAAAGTATCTTCTATAGACATTAACTGTCTATCATTAAACACTTACACGATAATGCATGCTACTGTACCATTTGTATATAGAAGTTTATCATTTGCACACAAATTTCTTCCCCTTTCTACTCATGTGTTTTAATTGCTTATCACTGACTCAATAAAAATAAATTCTTTTGATAAACCTAATCCATAAGCTCTTCACCCCGCACACCTTACCAATAATTTTTCTTACTTCAAGGATGCTGTACATCATCTTGAGAGTAACGTTAAGGCTTATGTTTACCATGCTTCATCTTTCACGAAAAATGACATGGCCAGAGACAATAAGCTTTTAAACTACTAACATTACAAAGCTCATTTATCCTCAAGAAAATGAAGAGCAGATTTTCTACGATAATGATCAAATAACTGTTATTAAGGTTAAACTGTTCTCTTCACAACAGAATTTACTGATATCTTGAAACCTGATAGATCAAAACAACCCATCATCACAATGTATCACCTCTCACGACACACCAGGCTCCATAGTTATATGTCCACTCGTAGGATCGTAAGACCCGGCCAAGTAATACACATCACAATTTTCGTAATTAGGTCCATATTTCTTCTCTAGCTCCCCACGTCTTACACGATATTCAGAAAGAGCAATAACATCACATTTATGGCTGATGGTCTGAACATCATTTTCGTCAGTGTGAGGAGACTGGAATAACGCTCCCTGGAAAAAATCAAAGTGAATGCAATTAGTGTATCTTACGGTGTGTGCACCGAGTACCATAAATACTGTGTGTGCACTGAGTACTATATACACTGTGCACACTGAGCACCATAAGCACTGTGTGTGCACTGAGCACCATAAGCACTGTGTGCGCACTGAGCACCATGAAGATAGACTGATCCACGAGGCCCTGACGGGGCTGCTCAGTATCCATTATATTTAACCATTTTTCTTATTGGTTTTGTATTGATTGTTATGACATCATATGGAAAGGTAAGGCAAGAGTACACAAGGAGAGATCTGCCGAGATTACAAGAGAATGACATTGGATAAATGAATAAGAACAGTTAGGGAAAGTAAGAACATGGGATTCAAGTTCAAAGTTGGTAACTAGATGTTACCAACTAATGTTAACTAAGTTCAAATGGGAAACTGAAATTTACACCAACACAGGTGTGATATTTTGAAAATTAAAACAGAGGCATTCCACAGATAGGCTAGAAACTGAGCAGAACTCTGGAGAAAAAATCAAACCCACATAACATCCCCCTGCCCTACTGAGGATACATTCCCATGTAGCATCTCCCCCCCCCCTGTTGAGGATACATTCCCCTGTAGCATCCCCCTGCTGAGGATACATTTCCATGTAGCATCCCCCTGCTGAGGATACATTCCTATGTAGCATCCCCTACTGAGGATACATTCCCCTGTAGCATCCCCCTGCTGAGGATACATTCCCGTGTAGTATCCCCTACTGAGGATACATTCCCCTGTAGCATCCCCCTGCTGAGGATACATTTCCATGTAGCATCCCCCTGCTGAGGATACATTCCCATGTAGCATCCCCCTGCTGAGGATACATTCCCCTGTAGCATCCCCCTGCTGAGGATACATTCCCATGTAGCATCCCCCTGCTGAGGATACATTTCCATGTAGCATCCCCCTGCTGAGGATACATTCCCATGTAGCATCCCCCTGCTGAGGATACATTCCCCTGTAGCATCCCCCTGCTGAGGATACATTCCCCTGTAGTATCCCCTGCTGAGGATACATTCCCATGTAGCATCCCCCTGCTGAGGATACATTCCCCTGTAGTATCCCCTGCTGAGGATACATTCCCATGTAGCATCCCCCTGCTGAGGATACATTTCCATGTAGCATCCCCCTGCTGAGGATACATTCCCCTGTAGTATCCCCCTGCTGAGGCTACATTTCCATGTAGCATCCCCTGCTGAGGATACATTTCCATGTAGCATCCCCCTGCTGAGGATACATTTCCATGTAGCATCCCCCTGCTGAGGCTACATTCCCCTGTAGCATCCCCCTGCTGAGGATACATTTCCATGTAGCATCCCCCTGCTGAGGATACATTTCCATGTAGCATCCCCCTGTTGAGGATACATTCCTATGTAGCATCCCCTACTGAGGATACATTCCCCTGTAGTATCCCCCTGCTGAGGATACATTCATCTGTAGCATTCCCCTCTCTACTGAGGATACATTCTCCTGTAGCATCCCCCTGCTGAGGATATATTCTTGTATAACACCTTCCCCCTTACTGATGAATAAATTCTCATGTAGAATGTATTTTACATGAAATTCCCCCCCCCCCCCACCCTCTTCCCTACTGAGGATACATTATACTGTACTGACAATGTAAAGAAAAAGAAGAAGAAAGCTCTTGCGAGGAGACAAACATACCCTTGGTTCAGTTAGTCTACGTCCTAACCCCTTCGTCTCCTGCGGATGGTAGAACCACTTCACTTTGACTACCATATTTCCTCCCCAAGATTCCCACATGTGTTCAATCCTGCCTATGTATGGTTGATCTGGTTGTCCAGCCGAGAGGAATACAGCACAGTCTTCAACCTATGGATAAAATATACAGTATATTATAAAGTGCAGCTGAGAAAAACCCTTGCGCATGCATTCATAAACATTAAATTAGAATACTATACAGAATGACAAGAAAATAAGTTCTCCAAAGTGCCTTCTGAAATTGTAATAATGTATACATCTATTTCAATGGGTTTTCATTCTCAAAACAATTTGTTATATATGTTTGTTCATGCCAGAAACACTGAATTTGCTCTGTTACTTGACTGACTATGACAATGTCTACATGAATTATTTACTGCAGCTAACTGAAACTAACGATTAAAATATGCATAAAATACATACCCTTATCATTTCTTTTCCTCTCATAATAGCTTTGAAGTACTCTTTCTTGCCTTTGCCCTTTGCTCCAGGTCTTTTAAAGCCTTTACCGTACCATCGCCACAGCTGACGTTCTGGTAGGAATGGTGCAATCTTGGATTTGCCCGATGGATGTCTCTTTTTCCGCCGTGCCGGACTCTTAATCTGCACATTGAACTTTTGTTTAATTACATTAATTTTCCACACAATGTCCAAATTTATTTTTTAAGATTACTCAATACATGTTTAATTTCATCTACAATACAGTATTAAAGATATTAAATCATTCTTAGGGTTAATGCAAGTATGCACCTGCTAAACAATTGTTTCCATACTATGCAGGATGGAACAGACTTATCACAACTAACAAGAAAATTGCTTCTCAATTTGTGCCAAGTAAAATGCTGTAAGTGATGTTTGAAAGGATCAAGTAATGATCTAAATAAGAAACATAAAAAAATAATAATAAAAAAATATGATCTAATAAGTGGATAAGAAACACAGGATCCAGTATTCATTCTTCAGTCTAATGCCTTCCCTTGGGCAGCAGCTATCAATATTTTTCAAAATTTAGTGCAACTTATTGAGCCTGGCCTCAGGCCAGGCTTGGGGAGGAGGAGAACTCGCGAGATCCTCTCCAGGCACGAACTGGAAATGCATTCACCATTATGACTCGTCATGTTATCTATATCCATGATAACATTCCAGGAATTCCATGTACTACAAATGATATCCACACATAATTCTCAAGAATTCCATGTGCTTCAAACGGCACCAAGCTGTTTCCCCATCAACCAATTAACGAACAGCCTTGCTTTCAACCGAGTCGGTAGATAGGGATATAAGGCCATCTGACCGCAGCAGCTAGGTAGTCTCAAGACAGCTCGACCAGAAGCAATACCTTCCCTGTTCTGGCTCAACTGGCAGTCTCACAACATAGCCGCCAGCAGCAACATCTCCCTCTTGCCAGCCTTGGTTGCACCAACCATGATTAGTCTCGGCCGCTATCTGCAATTAACAGCTGTACTTTACAGCTCACCTTCTCATGAAACTGTCGTGTCTTACAACAACTACCGACTTGACTTTTTACATCAAATATTCATCTAGCTACCATACTATGTGAATCATTCAAACTTGTCAATGTTACACAACCACTACATATGAAAGGAGCAGCAGAAGCTACATGTGGAAGAAGCAGCATCAACAGCTACATGTGGAAGGAGCAGCAGCTACATGTGGAAGGACCAGCAGCAGCAGCTACATGTGGAAGGAGCAGCAGCTACATGTGGAAAGAACAGCAACTACATGTGGGTGGAGAAGGAGCAGCAGTAGCTACATGTCGATGGAGGAGGAGCAGCAGCAGCTGCAGGTGGAAGAAGCAGCAACAGCTACAGACAAAAGGAAAAGATGAAAATGGCAAAAATTGTAATTCAGCTGTAACAGATGTTGCAAGTGACAGGAGACACAGCAAATGATGTAGAAGCACTGGCTAGAGGCAGAAAGAAGAGCAAGAGGTGATGGAAGATAATTGGTGTGGATAAAATGAGCTCCTGTGTGGTACAAGTAGCAGCTGCATGGAGCAATCTGTACCATGTTATGTTGGATGGAGAAGCAGTAATGAATTTCATGGAGAACAATTCACTGTAATGGAGACAGCAGCTAAAAGATGGTTCAAAAGTACTATGAACTTTATGATAAAATTGCATAACAGAGTTAATTGTGAGTGTATTGATCTGCATCTCCATTCTAACCTTCCTTTTTGGCCTGAAAATAAAACAAACTCTGTAGAATTGCAGACGTTATGTTGTTTTCTCCCGAGTTCTCAGCAGACACAGGCCGAGTCCTCTTAATCTGTGCCCTGTATACTAAGGCCTGTATCCCAGCTTTTTCACCAGGTGGTCTATGTGGATCAACTGCAGGCTCACAACCTTTGTGAGTTCATCCATTAAAGACATTCTTCCAATATCCTACTCCAATGAATATTATATTCTGGAGGAATAATATATTTGCTTCCCAATAATTCTCCAAGATACTACCAGTGGACTGTATTGCACTTGGTTGGATATCTTAACAATGATGATCTCTTCTGATGGGTGTATGTGTGCCATGAAACATGACTTGCAATGTTGCTGGCTGTGTCGTGCTCCTGCCACTTCTTTAGACAATGCCACAAATAAGTCGTCTCCATTTTGTTTATAGTTTTCTTCCTTTTACTTCAGCCCCAACTCTTGCCTAAACAAGCATCTGAGTAGGATACCTTTAAGGGGTTTACAACAAGAGCTTTTTCTGCTTGCGACACTCTGATTCCATGCCCCTTGTGGCCCTGTTCTCATGAGCCTGGATGTCAGGAAGAACTGGCAGTCAGCAAGATGCACTACTTGCTGGTCCCCGAGATGCAAATTAGAGCTTGGAAGAGCTAGGAGTTCTTGAATGAGTGTTGTGAATCTCACTCTGGAATGGATTGAGCATTTCTTCAGTTCCTCTTTAGCATACCTTGGAGTATTTATGGGGCTTAGCGTCCCCGCGGCCCAATTGTCGACCAGGCCTCTTCGTTGCTGGACTGGTCAACCAGGCTGTTTGATGTGGCTGCTCACAGCCTGAATCACAGCCTGGTTGATCTGGTATCCTGGAAATCATCAGTGTAACCTGGAAATACCTGTATTTTACCTGGCGTAGGTTCTGGGAGCTCTACTTCCAAAGCCTGGCCTAGGGCCACTGACTTGAGAGCTTGGTCCAACAGACTGTTACTAGGAGCAGCTCACGTATCCACTGAACGAGGAAATACGGGTGGGAAACGTAGTACTCAAATAAGTCAGAGACATTAAAAGTTATTTTTTCAGTGTCAGAGTAAGTAACAAATGGAATGCAATATTCAGTAATGTGTTGGAGACGGACTCTACACACAGTTTCAAATATAGATATGATACGAGTCCTATAGGCTCAGGAACCTGTACACCAGTTGAGTGACCGTCAAGAGGCGGACCCAAAGAGCCATAGCTCTTTGGGTCCGCCATAAGATAGCTCAACTCAAACTAAGGCTTAAAGAATCATTTGCAGACTCGATTGGCTGTTTCAGTGCTTTGCTTTCTATGAACCTTGCAGTTGTCTGTATTGCTTTGCTTTACTTCCTGGATGTTTTCTCAGTGAGGATGATTATTTTCTGCTCCCTGTGCCTCTGCGAGAGGCCCAGGTTTTGGTCCTGGTCCCCAGTAGATCAACAGGACTCAAAAGACTGGTGTGACTTATTAGTGAGGAGTTACCTCAGCGAGCTATCTTCAGGGAGCCACTGTTCGGCACCTCCAGAAAAGTAGTCAATTCGCAGACTTCATTTTGACTGGCTTTTTGTTATCAAAGTACATAATCTAAAAAAAATAATCTGCACTATTGTATGGCATAGCAATGGTGATATGATCAAATCAAATGTCCAGGAAAACCTTGACAAGCTACAGACGTTGGAAAACAAATGGTTGTTAGATTTCAATCCCAGCTAATGCAATATGGTGTATTTAAAAACTGGGTAAAGGTATTAAGAAAGAAATTACACCTTAAAGGAAGGCAATTACAAGGAAAGACAAAAAACTGACTTCAGTATAATTAAAATACCAGCACTAACACAAATAGAAGCATAAAGGAAGTTGGCAAACTTAGGCAATTTCAGACCAGTAAGCAGCACTATTATTGCATCTACATCTTATGATGCACAATAAGCAGATTGAAACAAAGGAAATGTATACCATGTGTGGTCAGCAAGTGGAACACACACAAAGAAAGAAAGTAAGTTATAGAAGCCACCTTCATCCGCAGTTTCAAGAGCAAAAACAAAACTCGACCGTCGAGAGATACAAACCAGCCAAAACAAGCAGGTAAGAAGGGTGGTCTAAGCCTCTCCCTCCACAATAAGGCACAATAGAAGGTTTTGCCGATGTTTACCAGATAATGTATTGTTGAAATTGAACTATTTTCCTTAAGTCTTATGTACGGTAATTATTGCAGTACGACAAAATACATCATATTTAGTAGTTTTGACCAGTAATTGAACATTTACTTACCCATCTATCTAAGTGGTTAGCCACTAATCCTTTCCTTTGTCCTATCTTAAATTCTTATCTTTGTATCTCTTCTATGTGCTACATAGTCATAATGGCTTAGTGCTTTCTCCTGATAATTACCTTACCTTACCTACTCTGTGCATTCTTATACAATCGTCACTCCAATTATAATGCCAAAGTTTTCTAAATACCATAAACAAAACATTTATCTCCAAATTTCTCTATATTAGAATACTAGAGATGTCATAAGAAACACAGTACTGCATTCACATTTCATCAAAACAAATAGAACAATATAAAAACATACACTTAAATAATCATTATCATTCAAACTTCATAAAATCTGAGCTTCTGTTGAAACTCCTTGAACAAGCATCGAGTGTAATGAAACGTCTCTTTCTTGGGAAACTTTGGTGTCTCCCTGTTGATATGTGCACTGAAATAGTGCAACACATCACAAACCCTAAAAGTCCTTAAGAGCCTATTAGAGTATTCATGATTACTTTCACGGAAGAAACAAACCCTCATAAAGGAAGCAAAGGAAAATAGACAGCTTTTTATCTTTAAAGAAAATAAACAATGCAGCAAACTACTGTGCGAATAATCCAGAAGTTATGTCATACCCCCTCCCCCCTAGTTACAGCTGGCCACCGCCAGGTTCCTTACACTCCCAGAAAGAGGAGTTTCATTCCATTTACATTGGTTTTCTGGAGGGGTCAGATGGCAGCTGAGGCTAACTGCAGAGAACAGAAAAATGAGACCAGGGAAGGAGAGCTAAGATCAAAGTAGGGAAAAGACCAGGACAGATAAACCTTACCCAAAGCAACACAGGTCTGACGGGGATCAGGGACACTGACCAGGTAATGAGCCACCAGGACTTTGTTAGACCTCTGAAACCTCTGAGCCTGGATACCAGCCCACAACATTAGAAAAGACAGCAAACTTCTGATCATCACAGGCCTGAGGGTAGATCACGGGCTCACTAGACTTAATGATACTTCAGATGACCTAAGAAACAAACCTTAGAACAGGGGACAAGGAGACTGCATCAACAAAAAAAAAAAGCAGCCCCCAAAGCAGCCCGGGTCATGCATAAGTAGTGACAGCCACCACTAGACAACAAATTATGAACCTAAGGCCAAACAAAAGGACCCCCTTCAGATGCCAACACTCTCATTCTTTGCCAGAAGAGGAGAAGGCTGCAGACAAAGAAACTGCCCACCAACACCCTATACAGAACCCAAGAAGACTCAAGCTGGAGGTAAATAACATACACAGGACAACTTTCGAAACTGTTAAGAGGAAGTACTGTATTAACGTTGAAACCCAACAAAAGTGGCTCCACCAAGGCCGAACAATAAGGGGCAACAGTATTTGGCACAAGATGCCAATCGACAGACAATGAAGAGAGACAACAACAAAAATGTGTGCCAGGACATCTCATAATACTGCCACAATGAAATATGCAGATGGGAAACCGAACACACTAGGAAGCAATCCTGTCTGTGCAGGGACAACATCAAAGAGTGCCTAAAGGCAGTCCTAAGCACATTCAGCTCGAGATGAACAATTTCCAAAAGTCCACATAACAAATGAGGATGTAAATGCATGATGTGAAGCAAGTAATTATCAAAAGAAGGCACCAAACCAGGTGCATGATGTGAAGCAAACTAAAAATTCAAGATAATTAATGGGCCCACACATGACAGGATGGCCAAAACTTATCTAGAAAATTTGGGATCCAAAGGTCTGGTGACTCTAGGTGCAGGTCAGGCCAGACATGTTTGAGATCACATGAAGGACTGAAAATTGTGTACATGGGGGATGCAGCACCACCACTCCCAGCAGGTGGTGACAATAATTAGTGGAGTATGGTGTGTAACTACTGGGTGGATCATTTGTGGAGTCACGTGCTGCATTGTTTACCTTATGTGCACCTTTGCAGTTGTCTGCTAGTCTTTGCTTCCTTTTTGGGGTTTGTTTCTTCATTGCAGAGTGATATAGAATCCCCTGCTCCCTGTGTGTCTGTGAGGGAGGATGCCAGGTTTTTTGGCTTCTGGACTCTGATAGGCTATTACCAACTCCTAGAGCTGATGTGACGTGTGTGGGTGTGTGCAGCTATTTCAGAGTGGCTAGCAACAGGGATGCCACTATTCACACACTCCAGAAATGAATGAGAACATAAGGAATTATGCAGCATACAAAAATGTGCATGGTAATAAAATATACAAAAAGAAAATAACAAATCAAAGTTCATATATACAGAGTTTTATATATACGTAAGAACACTGAGCAAATAATTCTGAAAAGTGTAAGTGCATGTGGTGGATAAACTGAATAGCACAGACTGTTGCGCGTGTCAGAGAGGGTTTGAGACTAAGCTAATAAAAATATTGGTCAGTTAAGGAACTAAAAGTGTTAGCACTAAGACCTAATTTGGTTATGTTTTTTTATATATTTATATATATATATATACTGTATGTAGTTAGATACTACTTACCACTTCCTTTTTAGAAGGTGTGTATTCTGAATCATTATCCTCAGTCTCATCCTCTGATGGGCTCTTTGATGAGGAACTATCCAATTCTGATTCTGATTTCTCTCGGTATGAGGGTCTCCAGGTCTCCCCGAGGGGAGGCGGCGGAGATTTGATCCTCATGGTAAGTTCGTTCACCCCGGGTTCTACGTGTGGTAGAGGCCTATCACCCTCCCGATGTTTGTGTTTGTGTTTAGTTTTGTGTTTATGATGATGGTGAGGAGATGATTCAGTGTGCTTATGTTTTTTGTGTTTCTTTTTTTCAGTTTTCTTGTTTACCTTCTTATTTCCATTTTCTTCGTTTTCGTTCTTCTTGCTTTTTATATTACCAGAGGTCTTCTTATTTTCCTTCTCCACCTCATTATTTTCATCATTTTGGTTATTAGAAATATTTTCGTTCTCATTGTTATTGCCCGAGAGTGTCCTAGATTTCTTTCCTTTGGATTTAGGAACGTCATCTTTGACATCCGGAAGACTGTCACCTGTTGGCCGTCGCTTCCTTTTGTTCAGACTCATTAGGGGATTTGGGTCATGCTCTGAAGGGAGAAAAAATAAATGGCATCTAGAACTTCACATTTCAAGTAAAGATTACTAGTTGTATAATAAAATACTGTATTGAAAAATATCATTATGCTGGATGAATTTGTGAAGTGTTTTACATGTAATGTGAAAAATATATATGTATATATATATATATATATAATATGTATTCCAACAAATTTCTGTCTCTGGTTTTAACACAAACTTCATATTACCATCTCATAGACTACAAAAAAAAATCACAAATACTGGTTGATACAAGAATCTTATTTACCATTCCCTAACAACATACAGTGTACAGAGATATGCTCAGGATTATGTTGTGAAGAAGTTTTGCTTGAACTAGCTGGCCGTGGATTTAATAGCACATAATAATTTAATAATCACAGAATGATTCATTCTTACAACATCCTCCTTGTGGCACATTGAGGAATGAGCAGCTGTGCAGAGTACAGTATTACAGTACTATTAATGTAAACCAAAATATATCTCAAACAGTTAGAAACTTGAGGATGAAACCTTTGGTGTTGCTAATCTACAAAAGTTCTCGTTATGATGTACAATTACGTCATCACCAATTGTTAAATCTTTAGTAGCCTCAAGCTCGCTCCTTCTCATCCCATTTCTTCATTTAGGCTACTTAACCACTGAAACAATTCTTGTTCACTGTACCAATTACAACTACAGTACCTTCAATAAAAACACAAACCATTTTGTTTCGGTTTCAATATAACTACCTGCTTTTCTCCCATTAACTGCATATTCTGTGAAAAGAGATTTTTGCCATGTTATCCAGATAATAAACTTCAGCATTAAGATCCAGTTATTATTTTCTATTCCAGGGCGTTTCAAAATTCCAGACTCACGAACAGATTTAAATAACTACAGTATTTAACTATATTTCATTAAAGATCTAAAATGTATACAATGAAGTTGTATACTTAGGTAAATTTTGTCACATATTATTAATAATTTTGGCACTCTCGCTCCCAATGTTTTCCCCTCAGCTTGTCAATAATGGTACAGTACAGTATTTACTACTTATAAACTACTATTTTGATATGTCCTTAAAGGGAAAACTCACAGGGGGTAAGATCTAGATTCATATAGTCACACATTTTCTTCTATCATACGAAACTGAAAGAGTTTAAATTAACTTTAAATATCCGAGTCCATATTTTTGAGACACCCTCTTACACAACTAAGGTTAAGTCTGTATTAGCTTACCAAGGATTGGGAACTCCGGGGGTAGAAGGCGAATATCATCCACGTGGATTTTACCGGCATCACCGTCATCAAACTCAACATTCACTAAATTATGGTTGGCTTCGTGTGCTGGAGATGTAGAGGCAGCTATTGAACCTGCGGACAATTTTATAAACACATTTATCTAGAGCTCTATGCTGTTTTATATGTAAAATATTTTATTGACAAAAAATACCAACAAACTTGTCTACTTTGATCACCATCATCTCAAACTTTGATTACCTTCATCTTGGCTATAAGAGGTAACAAAAACGGTAACACCCTGTCACGTGCATTACCTCTGCAAATGAACGCACTGACTGCAATATTTATAAAATATAAAAGTTGATGTGATGTTGGCATGATGAAACGAAGCATGAATATATGTAAAAGGCTGGAAAGATGAAGCAGTAACTTGGTGCTGAGATCAGCAGCTATGGCTGTAGAAAGACACACCCAGTGTAGCAGGAAGCAACAGGATTAGCAGGAAGCTAAAGGAATAACAGAAATCGATTGAAGTAGCAGGAATCAACATGACAGGGAGTAGCAGGGAGCATCATGAGTAGCAAGGAGTGACCACTAGCAAGGATCAACAGGAGAAGCAGGAAGCAACAGAAGTAGCAAAGAGCATCATAAGTAGCAAGGAGCATCAGTAGTATTAGGGAGCATCACGAGTAGCAGGGAGCATCGCAAGTAGTAGGGAGCAATAGGAGTAGCCAGGAGCGACAACTAGCAAGCATCAACATGGGTAGCAAGAAGCAGAAGTAACAGGGATCAACAGGAGTAGCAAGGATCAACAGGAGTAGCAGGGATCAACAGGAGTAGCAGGGATCAATGGTAGCAGCAGGGATCAACAGTAGAAGCAGAGATCAACAGGAATAGCAGGGATCAACAGGAATAGCAGGGATCAACAGGAATAGCAGGGAGCAACAGGAGGAGCAGGGAGCAATAGGAAGAGCAGGGAACATTTTATAGTTAAATCTAATTACAGTATATTACTGTATTCATGTTATTATTAATACACTGTAACTAGATATATTCTGCATCATTTGTATTCACTGTCAGTTATATTATGAATAATTGTATTCATAAATGCATAACATCTTTCAATATGTGTATAATTTATTATAATAATTATTATTATTATTAATAAAATAGGGTCAGACTGAGGAAGCAAGCAGGTGTATGGGGGTCTAAGATTGAAGAACTGTATTGATTTGCACAAAAAAGTCTGGAGGAGCTATTAAACCCAAAATGTAACTGGTTGCTGGCATTGTGTATTAAATATTGCCTATCAGAGACCCCTTTTATTCTAAGAGCTTACATTCCTAGTGAGGTAGGCTGGACTACATGCTACTAGACTTCAGCCACACACCTGGATAAAGAGCACGATACTGCTGCGACCAGAAGGCACATACACGAGTTCCCTCGGCAAGAAATCTGGTGGTGCCAGGTTTCACTTCCTTCCACTGAAATATACAAGGCATGAATGTAGAATGGCCATTAAGCCTGTGATCCAACTCGGGGTAATGAATGTTCACACCAGTGAGAATGTTATTATCATAGCATCTACTTCCTTTATGGTGAAGGCCATTAAGATGCACAAAATGATTTGAAGTGGATTCATTATATAAAACCTCAACCGAGATTTGAAGTCGATTCATTATATAAAACCTCAACCGAGATTTGAAGTCGATTCATTATATAAAGCCTCAATCGAGGTGAAGCTTAAAGAACACAGCTCGAACAAACTTACCGACTGTTCTAGTAATTCTTCCCTACAGTAGATGTGTGGACGTGAACCTCGTTCACCATCAATGACAACACCATATACATCAGGAGGTCTAATGGGGACTACATTCCCTGCGTACAGTAATCCATCTTGTAGCACCAGTACTCTTGCCTTATCCACCAGATCACCAACCTCTATAACACATACACTTGGCTCTGTTATAGAGAAAATACAACTTATGAACATTCTACTAAGCTATTTATAGGACTTTTAATAATTCTTAATATTATCATGTAACCTGTCTTGAAGTTTAGTTGAAAAAATTTATTACCCAATAATCTATTAGATAATGTCTGTAGTCATTCATAACTGAAGAAGAAAGGCAAGGAAATATAAGTAACACTGGACTTTCAGTGATTGTATGATCAGAAATATCATAAATTAATGACCTAATTATGGTCTGAGTACTGTTACTGAGTACTAAAATTATGTTCAATTTAATGAACTTACATGATTACTTAAAAAATAACTAAGCAAGCAATTGTTACTTAATTTATATATTCAAGTATTTGCAATGTATATGATCAATGTATATGATTAAATACAGTCAGCTTGTTGAATCTCTTCCTACACTCTGGACACTCATGATTATTTGATAACTTATTGTGACAATCTTCTCTGACACTGGACACTTATGAGGTTCAGAGCTTGGATAAGACTCTGCG
>WNGS01142304.1:2327416-2362416 GCA_020271785.1 Procambarus virginalis
TATAAAGGCCTATAAGAATCTGTTAGTGAATATTGAAATTGCAGCCCACCTGTATCAAAGAAGAAAAATTGAATCTTGTAATTAAATTCCTCACAAAAAAAAAAAGAGACATTATTTATGCATGAAATTTAAATCTGCTGTACCACAATATTAATAATAACTCACAGAAATATGAGGCGTGCCTCGCCTTTTTACCGACTATCAGTCTTATAGAATATTAATGTTACACTAGCTTTAATTGGCCAACTAATACGCTACAGTAATACATTCAATAAACTTAGCTGAAGCCGGGTGCCGTCTGACAAGTGTGCCAGACTGAGAACTCTCTGGCGAGTTAGGCACGATATTTTAGATTACAGCGTTGCTGTTGATCTAGTACGTTGCTACGGGATTGGACTGCGTTGCAGAAGATAACAATGAAGATTAGGGATGAGATTAGGGATGAAGGTGGAGACCGCGTCACTATATGCTCCACTTCACTCTATTTTACATAATGTTCTAGGATTTTCCTTGTTGATATATTGTCCAGGTACTCCCCAGTTCTAGAGAGTGTTCACTGTGATAATGATATTAGATAAGGTTCTCAGCCAAAAATGTTCGCTAAGGGACCGTCACGTGTACACTGTTGTGTAAACCATACGCGTTCTGCCCGTGGGCAGTGGTGGGCGCTTCTCTCCCGAGATGCCTCCCCATCCCCCTTGAAAAGGGGGTTACTACAATGAATATCGATTGATTATTTTTACAGTCTAGACTTATGATTGAGATAAGATGTGATTATAATAAATATGATATAGGATTTAAGATTATAAGTAGTACTTGATAATACCACTGACTCTTAATAAGGATTCGATTTTATCTCTACCGGATACTACGTCAGTGTTCCAATAAATTTTTATTAACAAATCCTTCTAGAAGCTTCTGGATCCTTGAAAGAACATGCACTAAGTCACGTAGGCATCTATAGGGCCTATGGCGTACGTGATCATAGTGGCATCATCTAGGATCAAGCTATGTTGTGAATCTATTGTGATTCTGATATGATTCTGATATGATATAGATTTGATATAGATATGATATAGATATGATTTGATATGATATTTGATATGATATAGAAATAATACATTTCTTAGATGATTATTAGATATGGTGGGTAAAAATTTCCCACAACCTACATATGCTGTGAGTACACGTTGGAAGGTTCGATTTGTATTTTTTTTTTTTTTTTTTTTTTTTTTTTTTTGAGATATATACAAGAGTTGTTACATTCTTGTACAGCCACTAGTACGCGTAGCGTTTCGGGCAGGTCCCTGGAATACGATCCCCGCCGCGAAGAATCGTTTTTTCATCCAAGTACACATTTTACTGTTGCGCTAAACAGAGGCTACAGTTAAGGATTTGCGCCCAGTAAATCCTCCCCGGCCAGGATACGAATCTTCTTGAATATTTAGTCCAGATTTACAAAACAAAAAGGAAAAAAAGGGCAAACGGGGGAGTGAAAAGGGAAGTTGTACAGTTTGGAGAACCTTACCTTGCGATGATTTCAGGGCTCAACGTCCCCGCGGCCCAGTCATCGACTGTGCCTCCTGTTTGCTGGACTGATCAACCAGGCAGTTGGACGCGGCTGCTCGCAGCCTGACGTATGAATCACAGCCTGGTTGATCAGGTATCCTCTGGAGGTGTTTTATCAAGTTCTCTCTTGAACACTCTTAATATCAGAAGAGAACTGTTAATGAGAAGGGGCAGTTAAAACAAAGCCTTAGTTTAACCTAGACTTAACATAGTATGATCTAACTGTAGGCTATGTTTATATACGCAGTTTAGTTTATATTTTCCATTTTTCCCCTATTTACCATTTTCCAGTTCCAGAGTACATTTTTACTAAGCACGTACTGTACCTTGGTTCCAAAACGGGCTTTTCATGATGTACATCAAGTATGTTTATTGAGACAAGAAAGAAATACATATCAAAGGGATAGAGTAGCTTAGGCTATTTCTACCCCCCATGATGTACATGAAGATATAGCGCAAGTGTTGGGATAGGTGTGTTGATGCCAGACAAGCGGCATGCTTGAAAAAATGTCGAGAAATTTTATTATTAACATTTCAGTAATAAAAAATCATTGAAAACCATTATTTATTAATATTTTTTGGTATTAATAAATAATAGAAAATTCCGGTAGCATAATTTGTTTATACGGTAGCATAAATTTATTTCCCTAAATTGTTAAAATTGTACATGTTGTTGAGTTAGAGAGAGTGGAGGGAGTCGGGTAAGAGATGGTGGGTGGAAGCCTGAATATCGACGCCCAGTTCACCGTTGCCTGTGAGTGTTGTAAGTGCACTAATAGTCCTAATACCTTCCTACAGGCCTTGGCCCCCCCCCACAATCCGGCTTATTGTTGCAGAAATAGGTATGTTTTGTCCAAGTCGATGACATACGGGGTAGAAATTACGCGAGACAAGGTCAAATTTATAACATTCGTTATCACAACTACTTTGGGTGATTACAGCTTACTCTGAAAAAAATGCCAACAAGAACTTAATTTAGATACACAGGAGCGACTGGGTAAGGGACATGATACTTAATCTCACTGCAAGAAATTACCATTAGAAACAGGACCAAATTAGAAACTAGACCAACCAGGCTGTAGTCTAGTGCAGGGCATGTTGCTGGGAGAGGGCCTACAGGCCGTTCCAAGCAACAGCCTGGCCTCAGGCCGGGCTCGGGGAGTAGAACAACTCTCAGAACCCTCTCCAGGTATGCTCCAGATATAGCACCGTTAACCTAGGTAAATCAGTAGAATAGGTGACAGCATTTTAGTTCACCATTGACACAAATACACTAATAATTCCTACACACTGTGTAGGTTAAGTAGAGGACACGTCTTAATTTCTTACTCGGCAGCAAATAAACCAAGAGTAAGAAAGATACGGCCCATGGTGTCATAGTGACGAGCTGTAATACATCATATCCTCATGAATTCTGCTCAATCATCGAGTCAAGCAGGGCAGCAACTAACAAGCTACCTCCTAATGGTCTCTTACCAGATGGAATCCTGGAAAGTGCAGCCACCCATAGAGAAACCAGCACAAGGTGCAGAAACTGCACCTCATGTTCCTGTACCAGATCCAGCAATACCTCCCGATCCTCCAGCACCGGCTGTAGAACCTATTGATCCTGTCTACAGTACACTGCTGCCTGCTACTGCAAATACTCATGCAACCAATGAATGTTGTTTAAGATTCGCTACTCAGAACAATAATTTCCAGTAGCACGGGCTATGGTGAGCCCGTAACAACCAATGAAGACGACACATCATGATGACACACCTCAGTGGCTGTAACCACCACACCCGTCACCCCAAGATCCGGCAACTACATCTCAATCCACCAGACTTGCAGGAACACACTCAGCAGACGAAACTGCAGCATGTACTTCAACTCTGAATACGAGAGGAGGAGAGCAGTTGACTACGACGTTTATCTAAACTTTCCGACGACGACAAAGGCCGACGTTCATGACCAAATTATCACAAGTCAAGCCTGGCCCCGGGCCGGGCTTGGGGAGTAGAACAACTCCCAGAACCCCATCAACCAGGTATCAAGCAAGCAAGTATCCCAGATGAGGAAATCCGAATACACTTTGATATTACAGTACTTAACCTGAAAAGGATCGATCCGCGATACTACCAGCTATATCCTGAGAGTAAAAGTGATACCAGCAGTAGCGTGACGACTAGAAGTCAAGCAAAGAAGAAGAAAAGTGGAATTAAACCAAATAATACTCCGCAAGAAGGAAGTAACCACATGATGGAAGAAAGAGGAACCACACAAGAATGAACTTCGTAACACGGCGCCACCTATCAACGGTAATCTCCTCCAAGATGTGCCAGGCGGGGATGTTTTATAATACGTATCCTGAAGCCACTCGGCTGGGTTATACCCTAGTACTTTCTCTACTAAGTACTACTACGACTCCTCTCCAAGACCATTCTTCAAGCCATACCCACTTACAGCTCGCCCCTAATGGGTATCTTGTCCTGTATATATGACTTGACTTTTGACCTAATGTTGCCACATCTACATTAATCGACTATGACAGACAGGTTCTATCTTCCAATACTACACTGTATTGGAACCCGTTCATAAACACTTCCTGTATTTCATAATCAATAACCTGCACTAATACATTCCAATAACAATACTTCCTTACAAGTAAGTTTGATGCAACTTTTAAAGTACGTCTGAAAAGTGACATATATACGCTTTAATTTATGTAAGTGTAACTTAAAACTTGAATAACATCATTCACCAAAATCTCCTCGAGAATCCGTAAACTAATAACAATAATTATAGATTAGAGCTCACACGCTATCACATCAGTTCAAGTACTAGACCTACTTTGAAAGGTCAACATATTACACAATGGTAATACACATTAGTTTCTGCAGCATATTATGCAAATACTTATTCTACATAATAGAAGGCAACATTCAAATTATTGAATAGCCCACTCTGGCAAATTAGCATGTGTCTGGGTATCGTTATTAAAATGTAAATAAGCCTATGCTCAATTTGCATTCACTTTTCCCTAGTAGCACTTAAATAAGCCCCAACCCTCTCTCTCCATCTTGTTACGCATGCACAAGATGGTATACACTTTTAACACTAGCTATTTCAAGTATTTGTGTTAATTAAGCTCTAAGCTAGTCCATAAGTGAGGCTTTGGTTGCTTTGATGGGTGGCGTGGGAACTCCCCTCTTCCTCCAGAGCTTCCTCTCTCGTCGTTCCTTTCGTGTGCGGCTTGGTACTGCTTCTCTGCCCCTTTTCGGCAGTATGAGGGTGTACCCCAGGTAGTGTTTGAGCACTACTCTTTTTCTAGTTGCCCTCAACGGTTCTTCTTTCTTTCTTCCTTCTGGTGTCTTCTCTGCTCTGTATGTTGATGATCTTACCCTTTGCTGTCAGGGTGATGATTCACCTCTCCTTCAACGGCGGCTTCAACTTGCGATTGATGCCGTGTCGTCGTGGGCCACCGATCATGGCTTCAAGTTCTCTGCATCTAAGACTTGTGCTATGACCTTTACTCGGAAGCATGTTGTTCTTCGTCCCTCTTGTCGCTTTATGGTCATCCCATTGTGTACAGGGATTCCGCAAAGCTCTTGGGGTTAGTCTTTGACACTCGTTTGTCTTGGTCAGCCCATATCTCTTGCCTCCGAGTTGAGTGCTCTAAGGCCTTAACCTCTTAAGGTTTTGTCCCATACTTCTTGGGGAGCAGATAGACGCACGCTCCTATATTTGCACTCCTCTCTCGTCCTGTCTAAACTCGATTATGTTGCCCTGCTTACTCTTCTGCTTCTCCTTCTACTCTTCGCCGTCTGATGCTTTGCACCATACTGGGTTGCGTCTCAGCTCTGGTGCCTTTCGTTCGACTCCCGCCCTCAGTTTGTATGTTGACACTGGCTTTCTCTCTCTCCAGGACCGCCGTGACGCTACTGTCTTCGCTATCTTGCGCGGTCCTTACAGCATCCTTCTCTCGCCTCTGTCGTGCTTTGACTTTTCTCCTCCTGTAGCTCCTGTTCCTCTTCATTGTCTCCCACTTTCTGTCCGGTTATCTCGCTTGCAGGATTCTCTTCTGTTCGTCTTTCTAATGTTTCTCCTCGTATTGTTCCTTCCCTGCCTCCGTGGAGAGTCCCCCTTCCCAAGTTTTGTACGTCCTTGACTTGTATTACTAAAGCCTTTACCCCTCCTTCAGTTCTGAAAAGCCTCTTCCTTGAGCACTTTTCTTCGCACTCCGCTCTATTTCCATCTTAACGATGGGTCTAAGTCTGCGGACGGTGTGGGCTACTCTGTTGTTTTTCCTGACCGTACTTAATGTGTCGCCTCCCTTCGGAGGCTAGCGTCTTTACGGCGGAACTTTATGCTATTCTCTATGCTCTCCGTCTCTTGCTTTCTCATCTCATTCCTCCTTTGTGGTTGTCGTTGACTCTCGTAGTGCCCTAATGGCTCTTGGGTCCTTTAATCCTGTCCACCCAGTGGTCATCGAGATTCAGCAATGGCTGTTTCTTATTTCTAGCAAGTTTAATCGGTAGAGTTTTGCTGGGTTCCCAGCCATATTGGGGTTTCTTTGAATGAGCGTGCAGATGCTGCCGCTAAGGATGCCATCCGTTCTTGTCCCATCTCCCGTAAGGGTCTTCCTTATTCTGACTTTTATCCGGTTATTCATTCCTCTATCCTTGCCCGGTGGCAGAGTTGTTGGTCCTCTGTGGTTGGTAAAAACTGCGTACTCTCAAACGTAGTGTGTCCCCGTGGCCTTCCTCCTACCACCGTAATCGGCGGTGGGAAACTGCTTTAGCACGGCTGCGGGTTGGCCATACTCGCTTAACCCACGGTCACTTAATGGAGCGCCGCCCTGCTCCTGTTTGTCCGAATTGCGTTGTCCCTCTTACGGTTATGCATATCCTTGTTGAATGTCCTGCCTTCCAGGACGAGCGTGTGTCTTGCTTTCCGACCGTCCCTCGCGGTCACTTGTTCCTCGATAGAATTCTAGGTGAATCGGATACTTTTGATATCGTTCGCCTTATGCGTTTTTGTTCTCGTATTGGCTTTCTTAGTATATTTAGCGCCCTCTGATTATTCGCACTTTGATGGTGCTACATAGCCTTCCGGTTGGTTGCCTTCTTTTGATAATTACATTACATTGATGGGGGCTGTGGAAGCACTCGGGGGTGGGGCTGTGCTTTTAAAACGGGTGATGATTGATGATGAAGATTAAGCCACCCACAAGGTGGCACGGGCATGAATAGCCCGTAAGTGGTGGTGGCCCTTTTGAGTCATTACCAGTATCAATAGATGATACTGGAGATCTGTGGAGGTGCGACTGCACCCTGCGTGACGAGAGATGTCTCCCGAGTTAAAACGGGTGCAGGCGAACCAGTGATCATGTACATACACAAGAAGCAAGCAAGCAAGCTTGCCTGCTTGCTTGCTATCCTGACAAGCGGTGGTCAGGATAACAAACAAGCAGACAAATCAGCATGGCAGGATAACAGAGAGAGAGAGGCCGGAAAGGAAGATGATAATGAGGACAAGCACACAGGAAGGGAAGTAGGCAGATAGCATGTATGAAAGTTCATTATGTAATATAGGTGGTTCTCCTCTCCCCCGGGTCCCTCTTCGTGCTTAACCTAGGTAACGGCGTTGATCGAGTCCTTGACTGGCTGCTCTCACGAAGTGAACCTGTGGGTATGCAGCCCGTCCTCTCCAGTTGTCACAACGTCGCAAAAAATGGTGTACTAACCTAACCTTATTACCATGATATGCCTTTTCTTGCCGATGGATCCACGCATAGAAAACGTGGATGTTTGTGAGTCGCTAGGATTTATAGTAAATCATATTTTGCCCGTTGGGGCATTTTGACGTTGAAATGCGGTGTATTATTCGAGAGGACAAAAGTTGGGTATGAAGGGGATCTACGATACATTAATGGGGAAGGGGGGGAGAGAAAAAAAAATATGGGGCAGGTAAGCAAGCAAGCAAGCACTGTCCCAGAGGAAGTTTCAGGTCTGAACGTAAAATGGTTGAGAGTGAGAGTTGTGGCTCTCCCGGGGACGGAACACGCACTTTGAGGGAGGGAGGAAGGAGAGTAAATGGGGTGGATCCTGCTGAGAGACCTTGGCTGCCTGGCAGGGACGGTGAAGGGGAGCAATGACACGCATTACGCGGGTGTTCAAACAAGAACCAATAGTATGGATCATTTAAGAAGAGTGCAGAGTGAAGTGAAAAGTCAAAGTATGGCACGGAGAAGGGAGAAGAGAAATAAGAAAGAACAAGAGGGAGGGGACTGCGGGTGCAAGTTATCTATGGTGAAGATATATTGGCAGGATATCCTGGGGTTACTTCCCCCCACTGCTGATGACACTGGCTGGTCACTCCCCCTCCCCCCCCCTCAGCCTCTCCACGCCTCACTGATACCATTATGTCACGAAGCTTTACGATCTAGTATATTTGCAACGAAATATAATAATACCATACAAAAAATGTCCTGCGCAAGTGCTGGCGTCTATCAACTTCTATCGTCAGGCATATTCCACCATGAAAGAAAAACTTTCTAAAGTGATTAAACTAGAACGGCTCCTGCTTGACCTTTTATCTCTTGAGAAGTATATAAAAAGTGCAAATCATGACCCAGAAATCATTCCCGTTAGAAATCGAGTATATGTACAGTAGGCAAACTTGGGATACTTGACGAAGATTTTAGGTAAAATGTCATACCTGATCAAATACAGGGGTTGGGTTAACTGTTGACAAGTCATCACTTAAGCTATTCAGCTTGCGGTGGTCAGGGAAGGAGACTTGTAATGTAGTCAAGTGTGCCAAGGAACAAGATTATCTTATTACAAGATTATCACGGTTGAAAGAGAAGAATTTGGTTCCCTTTCTGTATTACATTAGAAATAAGAATTTCTATACAAAGTGTGTTATAAGTAACCACAAACACTCCTAAGAGAGGGGTGTGTAGACCTACCTATTCTTTATTATCTACCACCTCACCCATGCTTCTACTACCTCTACCAACAGCTGTTACCTAGAAGTAAATAGGTACCTGGGAGACAGACAGCTGCTACTGGCTGCTTCCTGAGGGAGTAACAAAATGGAGGCCTGGTCGAGGACTGGGCCGCGGGGACGCTAAGCCCTGAAATCATCTCGAGATAACCTCAAGATAACCAAGATAACCTCAAACAACAACTTTAAAAGAAAATACGACACATTTCAATCGTCAGGAGATTTAAAACGCGCAAATTTTTATACTAGATGGAGAACCAGGCTGGGATAACTGGGAGAACACTGAACTGGGTAGTGAAGTATGTGAAGGACAGACAACAAAGAGTCAGAGAAGAGGTTTTAAACTGGAGCAATGTAACAAGTGGGATCCCACAAGGCCCTGTTCTTGGGACCACTGCTGTTCCAAATTTATGGGAACGACCTACCTGATGGAATGAGCTCAGACATGTCAATGTTTGCAGATGATGCAAAGCTGATGAGGAATGTGAAAAAGAGATGAGGACTGCAGAAAATTAAAGGAGGACCTTGACAAGCTCTAGGAGTGGTCAGACATGATTGCTGGAGTTTTGACTATCAAAACAAGTGTAAGGTAATGAGGATGGAAAAGTGAAAAAGGAGACCAAAAGGCATCTATACTATACGGCAAGGAGCTGGTCCCAAACATGCACACAGAAATAACACCACATGAGACCAGAATGCATGGCAGGATGTGCAAAATACCCCCATTGAAAAGCAAAGGTGCAATAGGTACTCTGAGATGGAACTCTATCAAAACATTAGAGGCTCAGGACTGTTCAACCCATTTCTACTACACATAAGGGGCATAACTGGACGACCCCTCACAGTGCTCAAGAGAGAATTTGATGAAGGCCTCCAAAGGATACCTGATCAACCAGGCTGTGATTCATGTGTTAGGCTGCGAGCATCCGCATCAAACATCCTGGTTGACCAGTCTAGCAACCAGGAAACCTGGTCGAGGACTGGGCCGCTGGGACGTTGATCCCCGACATCACAAGGTAATGCAAGGTAAGGTACGGGGAAGGCAGCTGCAGGAATCAGGACGAGAGAAGGATCTGGGAGTGGATATAATTCAGACACACCGGAGGTGCACACAAACAGGATAACATTAGCATCATATAGGATGCTGGCAAATGTAATAACATCATTTGGAAATCTAAATCAGAGCTCTTTCAATGCAATTAACACGTGCGGAGGTGGGGGTTTGGACGAGAGTACTGGAGGGAGGATAGTAGACGCACGTCCTGATGAACCAGCTAGATTCCACCTGATATTGACTTTGAGTCTGACATGAAGAAAGTGCATTTGGTGAACACAAGGGAAAGCTGAAATGAGCCGAAGAGATGTAAGAAAGTACTCATACCCTGTACAAGTAGTTAACAAGTGGAACACTCTAAAAGAGGAAGTTGTGGAAGCCACCTCCATTCACAACTTTAAAGCCCAATTCGACAAAATTTGAAAGTCAGAGTAGTTAGGTTGTAATGCAACAGCTACAAGGCTAGTAGGCTGGGCATAGAGCTAGACACTCACTCTAGCTCTATGTTGAGCTCTCTTTCCCCTGTAGACACTAATAGGTATGTACAGTACTCCCCCCACCACCATCACTCCCTAACCTCCACCCCCTACCCCACCTCCACCCCCAGTTTGGATCAAATACACTGATTGAACAGTGAAGGAGAAAAATGGCTTGAGCTGAGGTGGGGGGTGTACAAGCTTAAGCTTAGATTAAAATGTGGATTCGATGTATATTAGTCTGGTGTACGATTTCTAAGCTGCTGAATAAGATTAAGTGCCCTGTTCTTATGCTTCAATTAATATTATCAAAATTCTATTTGTAAGGCTGTAACAAAGTACAGTAATTAAAGTACTGTATTGTTTAATAAATCACTGTTGTGAATTGAAGATAGGCTTCCAACTCTTATTCTTCCCTTTGAATTTATTCAATAAAATAATATTTATGGGTAGCAGTTTACAATTAATAATCTCCCTTGTATGATAGAGGAGATTTTCCAGCCAAATCTTGAGACTGAAATGGTGGATTCAGTTGCTTGCAAGATGCTATGTTTTTTGCATATGTTAATTGGAGTACTGTACTAGATATCGAGTTATTAATTTAAGATGTCACTAAGGTAACAGGTTGTGTGCAAATGTGGCACAGTGTTTATGTAAGTGTGAGGTTGAGTTATGCTTAATGTTAGCATGCTATATGCCATCTCATTAAAAAGGCCAGGCTTAGGTTTTGATGTGGATATTTTGCATTAGGTTTTATGCTTCCTATGACTTTCAAATGAAAGTACTGTAGTGTTTAATATATTGAATGCAACTCTGGGTAGGATTACATATACTGTATTGTATATAATTAGAGAGAATAGAAATTTGTAAAGGAAAGAAGTGTAACATTTAGCTGGATGTGGTGGTATGCATACCAGGTGTCAAGTAGTCATTCATTGATTACCAGGCGCTAGGTCGGCCGTACACGTATCAACAAACTCGTATCCCGAGGTAAAGTTCGTAACCCAATTCAAATTTTCTGAAGAAATCGGGCTCGTAACCCGAAAAGTTCGTAAAGAGGGGCATTTGTAAATCGAGGTGCTGCTGTACTATAAAATGTCAAATGTGACAAAAAAAGCACAATGGTTTCAAGATGTTGTATATTCTTTAACCCCTGCACTGCACACATGTTTTTGGCAAAAATTTCATGGTGCAGTTGTTAAGGACATATTTTTGTTGTTTTTATAAATGTTTAGCTAATGTTAATGTCAAAATGTTTCCAAATTCAATCACTTTCATTTCAAATCACAAAAAGCGATGAAAACATTAAAAAAAAACTTAAAATATAGCCTAATTAAAAAAAATCACAACCCTCAGAGTGCCTTAAGGTGCTTTGCGCAGTGCAGTGGTTAAAAGACTTAAAAAAAAAGTGTTATATTTTAAATAAATGATTAAGGCATCCCAGTGATTAGAGCATAGCAAACATTTTGAAACTTTGCAAGCACAAAATTATAAATAATTGCATGGAAGCTGGTAAATACAGTACTGTAAAGCTTAAAGTAGGCCTGGCATAAAGTGTTACAAACTTCTAAATCCAGTTTTGGAGACTGGATGTTTTGAGGTAAAGATTCATAGTGTGTTCAGAAATGGTAACAAGAAAGTGCACATAATGCAAGAGAATGGTTAGTGTGTGATGGACGTGATCCAGGTTATAGAATTTTTAGAGATGGTGATTATCTAGGTTGGATAATAGATTATCAAATCTATTACTGTATTATAATTGTCTTGGAATCATACAGAAGAATGTTCAGTGCTATTCAGAGATCAATTTTAAAAGCAATTACAGTACAGTGACCCCTCCATTTACAAATTTAATCCATTCCAAGAGACAGTTTGTACACCGAAAATTTGAAAACAAACGAATTTTCCCATAACAAATAATGTAAATTGAATGAATCCATTCCACACCCCCAAAAATATTAACTTAAAAATACATTTGATACAGAATACTACTCATACGTACGTTACCTTTATTGAGGACTCTTGTTGGTGTATGGAAGATGGTGGAAGGAGGATAGGTGTAGTGTTTGGAAAGGGAGTCCCCTTCCATTATAACATTAGGCAGTGTTACCATTTCTGGGGTACTCTCTTACATTTTGCAGGTATACCATTAGGACCTGGTTGTGGCTCACTGCTTGTTTGTTTCACTAAGAATCTGTCTAAAGACACTTGTTTTTTCCAACATTTAACACTTGTCTGTAGTGAGACATCACATTGTCGTTAAAAGGTTAATGCAACGGCCTGCTACAGCTTTACCTGGGTGAGATTTTTCAGCAAACCTTTGCAGTTCTTCTCATACTGCACACATTTTCTTAATGAGGAAGGGACATTCTCTACTCACATCTATTTTATTAGGTTGAACTTTACCACTGATTTTCTTGGGGCCCATAGCATGATACTGTAATAATAAAAACTTTTATCTTCAGAAAAAAAAAAACTGTGCTTGAATTCTTCGAGAAGAATCATTACTAGGTGGAATACATTGATAAACTGAGTGTGCCTCACCCCACGCCCAGCAGAACCATGTACTCGCCTATTTGTGCTTGCGGGATTGAACTTGTCTCTTTAGTCCCGCCTCTCAACTGTCAATCAATTGGTGTACAGATTCCTGAGCCTACTGGGCTATATCATATCTACATTTGAAACTGTGTATGGAGTCAGCCTCCACCACATCACTTCGTAGTGCATTCCATTTACTAACTACTCTACTCGTCGACCCATGCATGTATCAACAAGCTCAAACACAGGCAAACCTCGAATACCGAGTCAAATTTTACGAGAAAATTGACCTCGTGTACCAAAAAATTTGTAAAGAGGGGCATTCGTCAACTGATGTTCCACTGTATAGTAAAGCAGTTTTGATGAGGTTGCATTAACTGGTACAGCGTTTTCTTTTTATTATTGATGTTTATGATCCATCTTTGGAACAACTACGATTATTTTGCCATGTGGAGTTGTTTGTAATTATAATATTATACTGCACAGGTCTAATGCTTTCTTTTCTTTTTTCCAGTTAAAGAGCGTGGGTCCCAAGTTGGTGCCATTCTTCAAGACCGTAGCAATCTACTTCGTTTTATTATACCGTCAGACCAACCTTCTATTTTTGCAGTAGTGATAAAATGTCTGCCAGTTCTCTCTCTGATTGCCTTTGTTCTGCTACATGGCATGAGCCTTGGAGAAGAGTAAGTAGAGTACAATACTGTTATATTTTCTCTACTACTGTATTAGAGTTCACAGTTTCATTTAATCCAGGTTTAGATTTGTAAAGTACAAGAATATACATATGGAAGGTACAGTATTACATTTGTAAACATAAATATTTAAAACAATGAGAACAATGTAGCCAGATGAGATCATGTTCTTATATGGAAATGTTCTCATCTGGAACATGTTCTCATCTGGAACATGTTCTCATCTGGATAGATGTGCAATCGATCCCGTAGAAGCGATTGTGTAACTACATGCACAGATTTCCGTGTCTCCTCCTGTAGCTGCCTCAAACTTTGAACAGACATCCTAAGGGTCAGTCCTCAAACTTTGAACTTTGAGCAGTACAATTATCAAACAAATGTAGTTTGATAATTTATGGTTTTATCTTGTATTTTCTTTTGTATTTTTTGTTCAGTACAGTACTGTATTTGAAAATGCTTTGCTATCATATTGACTTATTTTACATTCTTAAATTTCCACCAAAGAAGTATGGATGCTATTGAAACTGTAGTGCCTTAACAACTGTGTTCTTTTTTTTCCCCATTGAAAACCTTTCAAAAGCCTTATTATATTGACTTCAAACCCTCAATACTTAAATATGGTAATACAACTGGGCTTCATTTTAATATTGAGGCATGTAGCCCATTATCAGCTATGATTATTTTTATATTTTTCTTAGAGCAAGTGATCATGATTTCATTGATTTAACTTGAAACCTTTACAATTTATGTAAAGTCATAAAATTTGTCTTCCTATTGATAATGAATACAGTAGTTTCCTACAGGAAACCCTTTGTTTTTATTTAATTATTTACCATACACTGAATAGCAATCTAGTCATACCATTCAAGGGGAAATTGCAGGTTGGCAAATTCTAAGTTGTTAGCAAATGAAAGATAAGACTAACTACCCATACCATAACAACACCTGCTTGCACAGCACCTGCCCACACACCAACCCAAACAAACAATCCAATGCAGATGCTGAGTCACAATAACATTGCTGAAGATATGATGGCCAAACCACATATCAGAAAGGGAAGAAACAATGATGGTTTGGTCTATCCTGGACCATTATCAAGTTATGTGATGACTTGATAATGGTCCAGGACGGAATGAAATGTCATCGTTTCTTCATTCTCCAGTGCATGGTTTGGTCATCAAACCATCCAACGTCAACACCTGCATGCACAGCACGAACTCCCCTCCTCGTCTCCCCAAACACCAATTCTGACAATCAACTTGCTCACCAACCATATTCTTTGTGTTATGGTATGGCTAGGATTCTTAGTTTCAACATAAAATTGTTTGTATTACAAGATAGACCTGGCATTATGGCACTGGCTACCTTTCTCGATTGCCTGCAATTGTAAAATGTATTAACGTAAAATTTTCTTGCATAATATACCATACTGTAAATGTTATTGTTAATGCACATATATTTTTAATACAATGCTGTGTTATGTAATGTATTGACCCTTATGAAGTGTGTGTAACTTGGTACATTTAACTCTTGACTTTAGAATTCCCACTAGTACAATAGTCAGTTCTGCACATTTACATTGTCATAGCAGGAAAATATCCTCCCTAAAACGGTGAAACATCAAAGAAAATACATATTTAAAAGACAGTGATTGAAAATATATAGAAACAACAGTGTTAAATGTTGAAAACCAGTCTGGAACTCTATAATACGTTCAAATGAACAATTTTGGGATACGAGTTTGTATAGAATATTGTTGAAACCAGGCAGTTGCACACAGACGCGCAACTTTATATTTTATATCTATAATTGCCCTAGGAATGTTTGTTAGGTTTTAAGTTTAATTTTTCTACACTACTAAATTAAAAATATATACAAGAAGTCAACTTTTTGGTGCTCCATCACTACACATTGGTACTTTTGACCAAATAGTTACGATAAGTACTATCATTTCAGGAGGATGGTTGCTAAATTTAAAGTTAAGCCTAGGATGTAGGATATGTTAGGAAATGTCCCAAGTGCAGACCCCTGGTGGTGCAGAGATTACACTTTCACCCCGCACTTCACAAGCAATTTGGCCTAGGTTCATATCCTACCTAGACAGTGAGGATTAACTAGGCACAAATCTTAAACTATATACAGAACCTATGTTCATCCAGCAGTGATTGGGTATCTGATTGTTAAACGATTGGTGGGTCATATTTCAGAGAAACTGGCGAGTATGACTTAACCCCTTAACTGCATGGCCTCCAAATATGACGCCCCCCCCCCCAGTGCGCAGGAAATAAAATCTCTGGAAAAAATTCTTTTCTGTTTTTAAAGTGTCAAAAACCCTTCCCTGAGTATGGGTATAGTAACAGAAGGTCAAAATTGTAAGTACTTTAGTACTTACTTTAGTACTATATACACACATTGTTTATACCCATGTACAAATGTGTTCACCATAGCGAACCACTAAGCTAGTATGATGAGCAAAACAAGAGTGGCTGCCACACAGTGAGGCTACCTCGATTCTCTCCCTCACTACAATTTCTCCTCCCAAAATACTACGCACAGTGCTTATTATCACCACAATTCTGCTGTTATCACAATAATGGTCACTAAATCATGTAAATACATAATTGACCACAAGTTTATTTTGTAAAGGAACCTAGGAAGTCGTTTGAAGATTCCTAGATGGACGAAATAATGCTGTGGCTAGCACTGTGAACATCGTGAACAGCATTGAATCACTAATATTTGAACATTGTATACAGTCATTATCAAACTCAGGCTCTTCTGTAATATATCATGGCTAAATAAAACAAGTTATTTATATATTTTGACATTATTAGGCGATGCTGTGGTCATAAGCTGAACAGCAGTGCTGTGAGCTCATGCTGTGTGTGCCGGCCTTGGTTGTTCTTTCACTACTGAGGCTCTCACACCCGGTAATGTGGACCTCGATTTTTTTTAAAGATGGCGTCTGTTTACAAGAGCCCTGAAGAAGCTGATGTGAACCCCATGTAGTTACGGGAGTTTTGAATGGAACGTGAAAAATACAAATACCCGGAGGCGCGTAGCGCACCCCAGACGTGGGCCTGCAGGCGCGTTGCGCAGTTAAAGGGTTAACATGAGCTGTGGGATGGGAAAGCTCTCAGCCTGCCAACAAGAGTCGGGAGTCATCTGTTATTGTACCCACCTGTGCAAACAAAAAAAAATCCAACTATGTAAAACAGAAAAGGACAACGTGAGGTCTTGGGCTAATTAAAAATGGAGAGTTGGTTTACTGTATGTTGTGGTTCTCTGGAAGAAAAGGAGGGATGTTTCATGTGGATTAATTTTTTTTTTTTATGAATTTGCATATGACTAATAAGATTACCAGTTTACTCATGCATATTTCCTCTATTCTCATTGTAGTTTGATAGTCTAGTATTAAATATTTTTTATATGAAAATGACGAACAAATCCACAAGGGCCGTGACGAGGATTCGAACCTACACCCGAGAGCACCCCAGATGCTGCCTTAATCGATTGAGCTACGACATGGTAAAAGAATTGCAACCAAAAGTTCTACTGAACTTACTTGGATCCTGCAGCCTCTCCGAGACACAAACCAGGATTTTACACAATTCCCCCCCCACCCCATGCACTCTAGCTATGTCAATAGGTCGTTCTACCTCTTTACCCTTAATTCATTACACACAGAAATCACAGTTGTGTGATGCATCAAATGAACAAATCCACAAGGGCCGTGACGAGGGTTCAAACCTATGTCTCGGACGCAGGTTCAAATCCTCGTCACGGCCCTTGTGGATTTGTTCATTTGATGCATCACGCTATTGTGATTTCTGTGTGAAAATGACATACTTTATGGTACAGGTATTATTAGTGAAAGTTTTGAGGTTTAAACTATAGCTACATCACCTACATTGTTCTATTTTATGTAGTAATCTGATCTTGTAAATCTCTTTCAGGTATGCTTATTCTAGAAGAATATTGTTGGGATTGATCTTCTCGGTCTTCGGTGACGCGCTGCTCATCTGGGAAGACTTCTTTGTCCATGGCCTGGGATCATTCCTAATTGCACAGATCTTGTATATCTCTGCCTTTGGCTTTAGACCCTTCAACATATATGTTGCCACTGTTGTGTATTCTCTCACAGCTCTAGGTTTGTCACGTGTGTTATTTTGGCTTATTTCACTTGCAGTATTAAGCATAATAGGCATTCAAAGACTCGAGTCACTGTTACAGCAGTGATGGGGGGGGGTGTTATGTGTGCCTACAATTGCTTAATATTATTGATGAAGTTGTTTTTGTTAATACTTAGGCATATTTGTCCTGCCCTGGAAGTTAAACACCAGACTTTGCAGCTACTGAATGCCACAGTCACTTTTAAGCAATGAGTGATTAAGATAGACGTACTGATTCTTCTGCTTAAAAAATAGGTATCTTTTTCACATACACACAAAAAATATTGATATCTCCTGAAATTTGGGATAATTTGGTAAGAGGAACACTCGGTATTGCACCTACATGCATTTTCATTACCCCATTTCCAACTTGTGTGGGGGAGGCACCAGTACTGAGAAGAAAGGTAAATAAACATAGCTTATTTTTAATCCATCCCTTACACTGGCCATCAGATCTGCAGTGACATTTTCTTGTTCTTTCTACTTGCCTTTTCCAATTCCATAAGTCAAAGGTAGCTGAAAGGAGTTTACTTTTGTAGTAAACCCCTTTTTTTTTTAGATCCTGCATGATGATTGTTCATTTCATAATCCTTTTCCCATTGATCTATTTGCTTGTCTTTTTTTTTCCCCCCATTTGCACAGTACCGTTTTCAAATACGTACATGCAAATTTCTATTTTCATGCTTGAATAGTTATTTTGGTTTGAAATGTTATCATATTTTCTTTCCTTGGTTAATATTTGTATCATTCCATCGTGGTCAACTGTTTATTACGGTATCTTTAATATTTTTGCCACATAACCTTTGCTGCTTCATGATATCTGAAAATGTCCTTATCAACATTTCTGCTTGTAGACAATGCTTCATGCTGCTGCTTTTGACAATTGTACTAGGTCAACCAGAACCTTGAAACCAGAACTAGGTCAACTCTCATATCAAGAATGGTTGAGGGCCACAGGACTAACAGCACTGCTAACAAGACATGACAAGGCTGATCTCATTGAAACTCTTAAAATACTGCCGAAAATGCAGAATAGAACCAGTGAAGAGCAGGGGTGCCATAGACACAATCAGAGAACACTGTATAAACATCAGAGGTCCGCGGTTGTTCAACGTCCTCCCAGCAAGCATAAGAAATATTGCCGGAACAACCGTGCACATCTTCAAGAGGAAACTAGATTTATTCCTCTAAGGAGTGCCGGACCAACCGGGCTGTGGTGGGTATGTGGCCCTGCGGGCCACTCCAAGCAACAGCCTAGTGGACCAAACTCTCACAAGTCAAGCCTGGCTTCGGGCCGGGCTTGGGGAGTAGAACAACTCCCAGAACCCCATCAACCAGGTATCGACCAGGTAACCAGGTATCAACCAGGTAATTTGAAGGATATTGATTGAGACAACTTCTTCAAAAGGTCAGATGTGACAAACAAGGAACACTGGTTTCAAGCTCAACAAGCCATAATGTAGGACAGAAAACGGGAGATGCCTTTTCACTCATAAGGTTATAAGCCTATGGAACTATACTCGCTGAAGCCGTAAATGCCAAAACGCTGCTGAATTTTAAAATCCAGCTTGAAAACAAATCAGGACAAATGAGGGGACTTTAGACAAACCACCAGCTTCCTGTTCTTGTTGAGACCACTAGAGAAATAGTGGCTCTCGGGTAAATTCAGGTAAATTTGTTAATTGTGGTGAAGTCACTTTACAGACAAGTTCTTATGTTAGTTGTCCTTCGTATGATAGGTTGAAATAAAAATTTTGCTCAGTGAAATTAACCCCTAGAGCATGGGGAAATGTTAGATTATGAATGGTAATTTTTATTATGTCTCCATTCATATTCCTAATGATTTTTGTGGATGGAAGTAACAAACAGGTAAATGCAGACAATGAGTCACAATAACTTGGCTGAAGATATGAGTGAACCACACAACAGAAGATGAGGAGGTGACAACGTTTTGGTCCGTCCTGGACCATTATCAAGTAGATAATGTACAAAATGCTAAAGCAATGTATTTTTCATGTCAATAATAATCATAAAAAATGCTTCTCATTAATACCTCCCAGAAAGCAATCATTCATCTATAGGTGAAAATAAACAATTGTAATTACTCCCTCATTCCAACAAATTGGGGTTGGTCCCGACTCTCGTGTAGTTCGCCGAATAGAGGTTGCACTGTAACGTGACATATCTATGAGAAAAACTGTGAAACAGGGTAGCTGGTGTGGGTCAGGATCAAACTAGCAAAAATGTTACCTCCCCCCTCCCATCCTGCTCCAAAGATTTTCTAGTATCCCTTGTTTCTAGTGTCTCTCTGGAGGTTGAACTTTTATTTTGGTCTTTGGTCTTTGAGAGGCTTACTGTAACTCGCAAGGATCTCACATTTATTGAATTGGGTGGCACTGTCTTACGAAGCCACCAAGGAGTCATCAGAAAGAGGCATTTCATTACATAATGATTGTTTTTTTATCCCAGTTCAACTTTTTTGAGCTTAAAGAAACGTCTAACAGTTTCTCTTTCTAGACTTGCAATTAAGTCAACTTTGCTGGCTAAGACGCTCACAAAAGATTTTACATTAAAAGTTAAAAATCATATTGTAAAATAAAATCATGATAAAAAGTAGGAAGTTAATAATGTGCATTTTTAAAAAGATAGTAAAAATTACATGGTAGTTAGTATGTAGAAGATTAGTCCTTTCAATTAATTAACATTCTCTCTCTCTACAAAGAAAGTTTAGAATTTATGTAGCTTTGCATATCAAGTTACATGAAAATTGTTGTGATAATATTAAACTATCGCAATTAGATTTATGGCTGAAAATTGCATGAGGAATGGGATTAAAAATGTACCTTAACATATCACACTGAAATAAGATGCATTTAATAGCATTGGATTATTAGATTAACTGCACTTATAATTTTTCAGGCATTTACCTTCTACTGCCAGGGACGTCTGGGTTAGTTAGCATCGGCATGCCAATCTACACTTTCCTGTTAATGACAATGGTGTGGCGGGCAGTTGCTAGAGTCCAGCTTTTTGAGGAATTGTGGACCTGGACCAAACTTTGCTCCTGCGTTGGTGGCATTCTCTTTGCAGTGTCAGATGCTGGTATCGGATTCAGCGCCTTCTATTGTCAGATACCTCACTCTCAGGTATTTAATATACTGTATTTAAAACAAAAATTACACTACTGTATATAATAATTCTTTTTTGTCCCTGGGTAGTAAGTGTTATTTCCTAATCACTTGTGCCTCCTCCAAAGTATAGAACGTATCCAAAGTTATTCCCCTCAAACTTTGCTTTGACCTTTGCCTAAGACAATTTGTGAAAGCTGTTTTAAAGGGACTTTAAGGCTGCAGACTCCTTATCTAGAGCTTACTACCCAGGTACAAAAAATGTTACATAGTGTGTGTCAATGTTCAATCAATTATCAATCCATCTTAAAATACTTTGACATTTTATTCACTTTCTAATTTTGGTATAGAGTAATTTTTTTTAAGAGCATGATATCAAGACTGTATGTTTTTGTTATTTATACCTGATTTTAATGTGATACGGTATTGATTATTATTTACCATATATCCTCGTGTAAAATTTGAATTTGTTAGACTGTTTTGAAGCTGAAATTAAGACTGACTATTACACAAGTACTGTTTTTGAAGGAATGAAATTCATGCTTGGTGTGAGTCAAAAAATGGACAAAGAGGAGCCAGATTTCTATATAAAATAAAATATGCCATGTAAATTAGTGTTGTAATTTAGCAGTAGCTTACCAGTGTCTGGAAGCATGATCATCAAAAGCCTGCCATAGAGAGTACACATTTAGCATATTTTGCTTTATCATATTACACACACACACACCACACACACGCACACGCAACATCAATTGTATCAATATGTTAAACAAGCTACGAGGATGAGGGAAGGGGACGTTCCCTCCATGCTAGATTTGATATTTACCAGGAAGGAGGAAGAGATATTTGACATTCAGTACCTTCCTCCCTTGGGTAAAAGTGACCATGTCTTTTTGGGAATAAAGTATGCAATGCGTTATAAGCTGGAAGAAAATAAGGAGGTTGAAGCAGTTGAAAAACCTGACTTCAGGAGAGGACATTATGGCCACCTTAGAAATTTTTTAGTGAGTATAATTGGACAGACTTGATGCTAGACAAGGAAGTGAATGAGATGTATGTCAAGTTTTGTGAAATATATGATAAAGGCACAAAAATATTTATACCAAAACAGAGATGCAGAACTAGGAAACAGGATTGGTTCAATAGAAATTGTGAGAGGGCCAGAGATCAAAAGACACAAAAATGGAATCAATACAAGAAGAGGCCAAACCCCCAAACATACCAGTGATACAAAGATGCGAGAAACAACTACACAGCAGTGAGGAGAGAGGCAGAAAGAAATTTTGAAAAAGGGATTGCAGACAAATGTAAAACAGAACCAGGTCTATTCTATAAATTCATAAACAACAAATTGCAGGTAAAGGATTCAGAGGTTGAAAATGGGAAATAGATTCACGGATAATGAAAAGGAAATGTGTGAAACACTAAACAAAAAGTTCCAAAGTGTGTTTGTACAAACTGAAATCTTTAGGGAACCAGACACAATAAGAATTCCAGGGAACAACATAGAGCACATAGAGGTGTCTAGAGATGAAGTGGAAAAAAGGCTCAAGGAGCTAAGTAAGAACAAAGCAGTTGGTCTAGATGGAGTTTCACCATGGGTTCTGAGAGAATGTGCACTTGAGCTCAGCATTCCACTTAAACTGATTTTTCAGGCATCCCTGTGTACAGGAGTTGTAGCTGATGTGTGGAAAAAGGCTAACATAGTTCCAATCTACAAAAGTGGAAACAGGGAAGACCCCCTTAATTATAGACCTGTATCATTGACAAGTGTAATAGTCAAAATATTGGAAAAAATAATTAAAACTAAATGGGTAGAACACCTGGAGGAAAACAATATAATATCAGACAGACAGTATGGTTTTCAATCTGGAAGATCCTGTGTAATGAACTTGGTCAGTTTTTATGATCGAGCCACAGAGATTTTACAGGAAAGAGATGGTTGAGTTGACTGCATCTATCTAGACCTAAAAAAGGCTTTCGACAGAGTTTCCCATAAGAGGTTGTTCTGGAAACTGGAACATATTGGAGGAGTGACAGGTAAGCTACTAACATGGATGAAAAATTTCCTAACTGACAGAAAAATGAGGGCCTTAATCAGAGGCAAGGTATCGGATTGGAGGAATGTCACAAGTGGAGTACCACAGGGTTCAGTTCTTGCACCGGTAATGTTCATTGTCTACATAAACGATCTACCAGTGGGAATACAGAATTACATGAACATGTTTGCTGATGATGCTAAGATAATAAGGAAGATAAGAAACCTAGATGATTGTCATGCCCTTCAAGAAGACCTGGATAAAATAAGTATATGGAGCAACACTTGGCAAATGGAATTTAATGTGAATAAATGCCATGTTGTGGAATGTGGAATTGGAGAACATAGACCCCACACAACCTATAAATTATGTGAGAAATCTTTAAAGAATTCTGACAAAGAAAGGGATCTAGGGGTGGTTCTAGATAGAAAACTGTCACCTGAGGACCACATTAAGAACATTGTGCGAGGAGCCTATGCTACACTTTCTAACCTCAGAATTGCTTTTAAATACATGGATGGAGAAATACTACAGAAATTGTTCATGACTTTTATTAGACCAAAGCTGGAATATGCAGCGGTTGTGTGGTGCCCATATCTTAAGAAGCACATCAACAAACTGGAAAAGGTGCAAAGACATGCTACTAAGTGGCTTCCAGAACTGAAGGGCAAGAGCTACGAGGAGAGATTAGAGGCATTAAATATGCCAAAACTAGAAGACAGAAGAAAAAGAGGTGATATGATCACTACGTACAAAATAGTAACTGGAATTGATAAAATCAATAGGGAAGATTTCCCGAGACCTGGAACTTCAAGAGCAAGAAGTCATAGATTTAAATTAGCTAAACACAGATGCCAAAGAAATATAAGAAAATTCACTTTCGCAAACAGAGTGGTAGACGGTTGGAACAAATTAAGTGAGAAGGTAGTGGAGGACAAAACCGTCAGTATAGTAGTTTCAAAGCGTTACATGACAAAGAGTGCTGGGTAGACAGGACACCACAAGCATAGCTCTCATCCTGTAACTACATTTAGGTAATTACAAATACACACACAAACACCCCTTCCCCTTACCTTAGTTCTGTAGTTTATCAGTAAATACCAGTTCAGTACTTGAAGTTTTTTTTTCTATAACTACCCCTATACAGTATTGTATGTGTGATAGTGTCAAGGCAATATTGAGTTTGCGATGATAGCGTCTCCATATATATATATTTTTTTTTATATATACAAGAGTTCTTATATTTTTGTACAGCTTACTAATACGCGTAACGTTTCGGGCAAGTCCTTAATTCTATGTTCCCTGGAATACAACCCCTGTAAAGAATCGTTTTTACAACCAAGTATCCATTTTGCTGTTGAGTTAAACAAGAGGAGGAGTTGAGGATTTGTGCCCAGTAAATCCTCCCCGGCCAGGATACGAACCCAGGACAAAGTGCTCGCTGAACGCCATGCGAGCGTCTTACCACTACGCCACGGAGACTGCTGTGGATTGTAAAAAAATCCAGCTCAGCCTGACCAATTTCATATACAGTACTGTATTTGTATAACAACACAAATTCATGAAAAATACAGCAGTTACATAATACAGTAAATACAGTAAATAATATAGTAAAAACAAAAAAATACTGATAATATATTAAAACAAAAGAGCAAATTGGAAAGTGGACAGATGAAAATCTGTCCACCGGGTAACTCTCACTGCTGGGTAACTGGTTGGTTGACTGACACTGTTGGCCAGAGAGGGTGGCTGGTTCACAAATTCTGTGCAAGTTTTGGACCAGTCTGCGATACAACCCCTGTGAGACGATAAGTTTATCTTGTATCATTCCATATCTCTACAAGCGACATTAGGTGTTTTGTTGCCACTGCTTCTAGAAATAAATACCAGTGTCATATTTGCCTTATTTTGAACATTTTGACAGAGCTGTCTGTGAAACGTGCTCCTCACACTGTAAACAGACGTTCGCATGACGCATGTCTTTATTGTGTTTGAAAATGAGGAAATATAAGAGTTGCAGGCTAGCAGTGTGTCTTCTGCATATATTTTAAAATGGTAAAATAGCGCCCACCATCAGATGTGTACTGCTCACCATTATACTGTTTAACTGTATGTACACTATTATGCTATTTAACTGCAAGCACACAGCATCCCAGCTAGAGGGTAGGCTACAGCAAAGTAGATACACGTTTAAACCTAAATGTCTGGACCTACTGTTGTATGGTTAGAAATAATGCTATTTTAGTATTTGAAATAATATTTATTTGCCATAAATTAAAGATGATTTTGGGACTTGTTTCTACGTATAGTACAAGATAATACCCTAACCCACAAATGTTGACCTGGTATACATGCAATTCTAGGGAATCTACTATATTACATCTATTACATGAGGATATACGGTATGTGTAAAATAATGTGCCAGCAATACATTAATTATATTTTCACTCTAGGCCATCATAATGGTATCGTACTATGCAGCTCAGCTTGGAATTTCACTCAGTGTTGTTGATAGCAAAGCTAGCTATCTAGATTCAGTGCGGGACAACAAGATGCAGAATATTCAGCAGCATATACCAAGTGATAGTGAGGATGAATCTTTCATGGAAAAACTAGTAACTTCGTCGTCTTACTCCAGTGCTTCCCTCTGTGACTCCACTAGTCTCCTTGTCCGTCGACACACAGTCCACCTTGGCAGTATACAATAAGTATGAATTTTATCAATCTTATGAGGCTTAAAGTTTATATTTTTTAATTGAATTTGGTGGTGTGTGTGTTAGGGTTGTGATATAGTGTGGAGCTGTATGGTAGGCATGGTTCGGTAGTATACAGCATGCGGTAGTAAAGCAGCAATGCAAGCTTGTCAGGCAGTGTCTGACTGTCACCAACCAGGTGTGGAGTGGACAGTGTTAAGATTTTTGTCCATTTCTACAAATGGGGGTTTAGTTTGTGGCATCTTTAAAAGACAGCTCATGGTATGGGCACATCACATTCTGTCAGCTCGAGTGATATCGAGTGACTGTAGGAAGTAGTGATGCAGTCTTCGGTTTCACTTTCTGATGGTAAGACCTATATAAATGTAGAAGTGTACAGTAAGAGCTGTACATGAGCTCTTAGTTCCAGTAAATGAGAATTTTTATTGTTATTGTTATTGCACTTTGGTTAATTCTTTGGGAGAATTTGTAACCTTTTAACGCAACCTCCTGCACCATAAAATGAGTTTTATGCTCAAGACGTGACTTGACTTTAACTTGTAACCAAATGGCTTATTTATCAGTACTCAGTAGCCTTATTTTCCTTCAATTTATTTAATTTTTCATACCACAGACTGTATGTTAAGTTTATTTTATGGCTATATTTTGAGGCTTCTTAATATATTGAGAAACATCATCGTGCTGGTAAGGCAGTTCTTTGAAATATATTAGTAGCAAACATTAAGCAATGTCTTAATTAAGATGGCTTTTCTTCACCTGCAGAATTGTCATCATAAATTTTAGTGTTACAAAAGAAATAAAATCAAATTTTGTTAACATTTTACTGACATTTGAATGGGTTAAATTTTCTTGAATTAGCATGAAGAAATTTGTCAATAGTTTACTTAGTATAATTATAAATATTAATAATGAATCATTGAAATATGTTCTGTGGCTACTTTCTGCACTATACAGCATTACAAAATCTGAAATTCAAGTTCTGGGTACAGAACGTAAACAAGCTTTGAGTTCAGTTTAAGCCATCTCTTAACGAATAGTTTGTTCCAGAGGAAGACACGGGAAAACAAGACTGGGATTATTAATGTCTTTAAAATGCGTTGGCTTTGTGTTTATGAATTTAACAGAATTCACATGAACAAGTTGGTTTAGTACTTCAGACCCCATAGAATTCAATTTTGTTTAAAAAAAAATGATTTTCTTGAGTGTTCAAAATATTCAGTAATTGCTATACTTTTAGATGGATTTCAATTAAATTTGTTTATATATATATAATTATATATATATAATTTATATATACTGTATATGTATGTATACACTACCATTTATCTGGTGATGCAGTGGTCAAGCACAGTGTATACATAGTTGGAATTTCTGGCAATGTTTCTTGGTAATTTTCTTGTGCTAACGTAATAAAGGTGGCAAAATGTTTATGCCTTGGCTGCAGGCGTGATTACTCCAAGGCTTCCACTTGCCATCAGGTGGTGCTCTGAATATGTCGGGACCAGGGGTCAGTGTTGCCAGATCTCAGGTGCAGGAAGAGTCTCAGGTTGCCATTCAGGAGCTTGTGATTGCTTTGTATGTTTGAAGGTTCCTCGCTCTCAAAAAAAAAAAGTGTCAACTGAATACAGGTGATCTGAAGGTATCTGCTCGACAATAATATTAGATTTAAATATTTTTTATTATTGATTGATAGATTTGTACGGTGTTTTTTAACCTCTCTGTACGTAGCATATCTTGTAGGCGTTGTTGATGTGTCCGTGTCACATTTGCTCAAAATCTGCTTTAATCAACAGTTTTGAAAGACTATATTACTGATTCTAATCAATTAGTACCTAAAACCCCAAGCGGAAATAAATGTTTAGTGAAGCATTCCTTATTGTAATGTCTGGATGTGTCGTGCAGAATCTTGAAACCAAATATACTGAGAAATAAAAATTTTCACGTGTTAATTTACATATTGGTAGATAGATCCACATGGATAAGCATAAACAAAATCTTTATTTTACACTGAAACTAGTTAAATTTAACCTAACCATACCACATAAAAAAATGCAGCTATAATATTGCTGAAACCCAACATAATTTAAGGTGAAAATTATTTGTTGGCATTGTTTGTTGTTAACATTGCTGAAATGTAATTTTGTCATTGGCAAACTGACTCTTTTTTTACCTTTTTAGATAAAATAATTGGGTCATCCTCCAGTAAGAATAGAACCTATAGTTACTATAGATGGGATGTACAAAATATAGATGTGTACCTCCAAAATGTTTACATTTTGTACAACAGTATATTTACATTTTGTTTACATTTAATGTACAAAACAAAATACAAAATGTTTCGATACAAAACATTTACGTGTTGTATAACAGTACTAAAGGCCGCACCAAGAAGTGGACTAGAGTAACCATAAACCTAACCTGTCCGAAGCCAATGATATGCCATCTTAGGCCTAACTTACTTATACTAGGCCTAGGAAGTCATGTATGGTTGTTGCCTTCTCAGGCCCTTTACACTATTTACCTGTAGTAAAGAAAAAACATACTGTTTGGCTACAACAGTCCTTCCATACTAACTATAGGTACCATCATGTTTTAAGTAATAAGCTCTGCCTGTTGGACAAAACATTCTGTACCTCTTAAGCCTAGTTGACTTGTTCTCCCAAAATGTTCACAACATATATTGTATGTATAAAATATATTTAACAAACGAGAGGATTAAGGATGGCCTTTACTGTAATTTCATTCCTTTAAAGTGCAAGGCCAAGGACTGGGCTTTAGACTCGAGAAGCTCCTGAGCAGCGATTAACTAGTCATCTTCGAAAGGCTCTTTCTGCTCCCTACCCAGTACAACACGAGTGTCACATACAATTTCTAAATATTTAGAACACAATTCAGCTTCATCTAATGAGGTTTTTTCATAATATACTGTGTATCACTTTAATACTACAGTTATAATAAAACATTTAATATAGTTCTATGAATGTTTCAGGGCCATTAACTAAGCTGAACTGCCCTAAAGTTCATGGCAAGACGATCCTAAGTGCCAAAGTATAAGAAAATATAAAATAAAAAACCTGTTTAAAAATTTCCATGGGCATATTCATTAACTGTCATTCGAAAAGGAGTTTTGTTCAAATAAAGACAATTATAATAGCTGAAAGTTTTTTCATTAGTCAGTCACTATAGTTTTTTGTCAAGTGGAGGACTTTTGTATACAGTTTAGTATACCATAAAAGAATGATCTTTAAATTATGTATCGGGTATCACAAGAAACCCCACGGTGAAATGGGGAAAATGGTCTTTATACTCTCACTTCGCTAAGAGCATTTTCAGAGACTGTTATATCTTCGGGATAACATTTAGACACTGCAGTATATACCCCTTTATACAACTTAATAAATGACAAAATAAATTGTTGCCAAGACAAATCAAGGACTTGAGTCCGGATGTTTATTCTCTTCTCGATAATGAAGGTTAGATTACTCATCAGGTAACTTAACCTAATCCTAAGAAAACTCTAATTTTTTTAACCTATTTAAATTGTAAGAATCATTTTAATGAGCAGGTCAACTGTTATAATCTCTGCTTAAATAGTGGGCTCCAGGTCAGAATGGTATGGTGATTATAAGATTCTGCATGGTTGAACCTTTCTGAAGGTGACATCTGTTAACAAGTATGTCTGGAATCCTTTTAGAAGTTAAGATGAGTTTGAAGGATTAAACATGAAATGAACAAATGTGATTTATATCCAAATGTGCTATTTGTGAGTCTAAAATTTTAACTAGTAGTTATCTTTACAGTATGTGACACCCCCACATGGTCTCTCTACCTAATAGTTTTTGAGGAATGGATGAATCTGAAAAAATATAAGCATTTATGAGTGTTATCCACATTATATAAGGTTTTGTGTATGAAGAGTAAACAAAATCAAATAATATAAAATGGCATAATTAAAAATACAATGTAAAATATCAGAAAATAAATTAGTTCTAACCCTTAGTACCAAATGGTCATTATTGTTGATTATAGCACTAGATATGTTTTATTTGCAGTGTGTCATTGTGATACCAGTGATGACATTCAGAGTATCAAGTACCAAAGCAGTTTTATGTATTACATAATTTATTATGAATTATTATTTCCTGCTAGATTATGGTGATGCCTATAGCAGAGCCATCTGTTGATGAGGAATGTTGGTAATCTTTATATACTGTATAGGGATTACAGATTACATAGGTCAATTCATTTATAATATTAACCTGAGGAATGGTACATTTTACATTCATTTTTTCTAGGTTAACGAGAAAGAGACGAAACTCTAGATCTAACATACATAGTTTTCAAGAGATTTGCCTTAATTTGTTCAGTCTTCCTCCTATCTATGAAAGACCATTCTGCCTGATCGTATTCAGGAAATTGGGTAACTTAGTTCATCTTGGCGCATATTCCAAATAGAACTTGCATAAATTATCAGTTATAGAAAGCTTTGACCAGTTATATACACAGTATTATTAGATTGTATGTAATATATTTTTCCTAGTAATATGTAGGAAATATAGTGCACATAACCTTGGCACACACTTCATGGGAATATTTTAAATCAATTTATCTGATAAACTTTGTTATATTTGTGTGTTTCTGTGTGTTAATAACTCGGAGAATTCAATGGCAATTATTTATTTAAAATTGTCATTGATATGTGGTAAAAAAATACAAATTTGTTGAGGACAATCATGAGTAGATGGGCTGGTTTGTGCTCGGCTTTCTTTGTTTCTTGTGGGGAAGGATATACAGTCCTATTAAGGTGCCAATGATCTCGTAACAACCTTACAGTTAAGATGTTGTAGTTCTTTTTTATTTTTGTGTTAACACTCTCGGACACAACATCAATGTCAATGCTTTAGTGAAACTAAAAGCAACAAATTTTTAAAGAGCTTGCTGGGACCAATGAGCAAGTTAGGGGGGGGGGGGAACTGCACAGGCTCGTACTCCTTTGCAGACGAGGAGTCGCAATAAAGTGGCTGAAATATGTTGACCAAACCACACACTAGAAAGTGAAGGGACAACGACGTTTCGGTCCGTCCTGGACCATTCTCAAGTCGATTGTCAGGACGTCATTCACAATTGACTTGAGAATGGTCCAGGACGGACCGAAACGTCGTCATCCCTTCACTTTTTAGTGTGTGGTCTGGTCAACGTACTCCTTTGATTACGCAAAACTACTTGAAATTTGAAATTTTAGAAAGTGAGAACAGGATACTATTTGTTTCAGTTCCCAAAAAATGCTGAATCTATTTACAGATGATTGATGATGATGCTATAATGTACTACTCATCAAGCCAGTTAAGGTCATCTTAGTTTAGTAGCCACAGTTAACCAACTATAGCTCTAAACAACAATTTTTTTTAATTTAAAAAATAAATGTTAAGTGCAAAAATGGCAAAAGCTTGCATGGTGGTTGATTTGAACATTACAAATGTAATTTAGAAAATGTAAAAAAAATATATATATATATATATATATATATATATATATATATATATATATATATATATATATATATATATATATATATATATATATATATATATATATATATATATATATATATATATATATATAAATAATAAAAATAATAAGTGTGTATATCACGAAAATAAACACGTGATTAAAAATGTGACAGTGTCAGACCACAGAGGAAAATTGAAACAGGAATTTCCTTAAGTACTTTCGTATATTAATACATCTTCAGAAGGGGTCCTTCTGAAGATGTATTATATACGAAAGTACTTAAGGAAATTCCTGTTTCAATTTTCCTCCGTGATCTGACACTGTCATATATATTATAAATAAATTAATCACAAAAATTCTATGGTACCAACATTGCATGAAGTTATGTGAGAAGCTAATAGTCAGTTGGCTTAGTAAAATTATCCCTTCCAGCAAGGCAAAGAGCACCATATTTTTAAGCAAGTGTTGCTTAGGCTTAAATTCAGAAAATGATTAGCTTCTAAATTTGAAAGATAATACAGTAGCACAGATAAATATTGTCTAATATACCATACTGGTGTTTTAGGGCTTGACTTAAATGTTGACAATATTTTACATTTAACATTGTTTAAACAAATTATATAGGCTCATGATGACATTGAGGCTTTTCTTGGGGGAGCTGCTCCTGAGAGCCTCCGGGTCTCGCCCAGAAAATGGTGGTTCATTACATTCAACACAGATTTTTTAATGAGAGGCTCTGAATCTTTTATTTCATGTAAAAAAAAAATGCTAGTGCTGTAGCTTGCTAAATGCTGAACAGGAGAATTTGAGTGTTATATCTCCACTATCGATATTAATACAGTACTCTTCTCCAAGTGTAGAGAGAGAGATTTACAGCTTGCTGGTGAACTTTGTTCCTGATGTAGTGCCTGTCTTTCATGTTTTTCTTATTACCAAGATAATGGCTCATCCCCAAGAGGTCAGTTCACACTTCTTGGCCATTAGTACCTATTTCTCACCTCTCTATCAACTTTATTCTTCATATAACCTAAGGTGAATATCGCACTTTGAACTTCAGCATGCCATTACGATACTCCAAAATCATCTCGACTTGTTAGCATCTTCAGTCAATGCTGTCCGTTTGCCACTCCATGGCAGTGGGCTCTAATAGTATTTACTATGAGATGCTTCACTGTCTCCCTTCCCAAACTTTTAAGTATTTGTTGAATATTTGTAAAATATTCTAGGACACTGGGTCTGCCCATGAGATCTGAAATTAATTTTCTCATCATTAAGAAACCTGGTATGAAGGGCAGTCTCGGGGGAAATTTTACCCCATTTGACCAGGTGTAGTTGCAACATTTTTTTACCATAATTAACATGCATCTTTTTGGGTTTAAAAAAACAAATTGTTGCCTTTTCTATCCCAATTTGGCTTTCATGTCATAGCCCTACTGACATCCTGTTAGATTTGGAAGCTTAAATTGTAGCACTTTTTGCCACATAATTCAGTGGTGACCAGTTTGTTTGACCTGAAGAAAGTGAGACGCATTATATACTTGTACGGTAAATATATTTCAGTCCAATTGTATTTTTTGGGGTCGGAGGTAATGTACTAAAACTTCTAAAGAAATTTTCTTTCCAGCCATACATTAAAAGGTTTGCCTTCTGCTTCTTCTTTCCAGTATGAAGGCATCTCACATCTCTGCTTTCTGACTTGGTTTAATCCAAGTTTTGTTACCCCTCATCATTTGCTGGCACAGTACTGATATCTTCCTGTAGCACCGGTCCTAGCTTCAGAAATTGCGTGACAAGTTTTGAGCTTCCTTGAATATTTTAACTATTATACAGGGCTTTTGGGGAATTTTCTTTGTAATGTATTACTGAGGGATAGCAGTAGTTGAAAATGCTATTCAGAATTGAATTAACTCTGGTTCAGGCTTCATTAACAGTATTTTAATTTGAGAATTTTCTAAATAATTGCACTGTTTCAATTTTTGTTAAATAGCATACACTTGCAATATTTTCTCTCATGAATGGTATGTTTACAGAGGTCTTTCCTATGGGTATTTGTGATGTACTCACCTTCTTGTGTTTGTAGAGGGGTTGAGCTTCGGCTCTTTACCACATCTACCATCAATCACCCGGTGACCAGGTTCCTGAACCTATTGAACTTTATCATATCTACATTTGGAACTGTGTATGGGGTTTGCTTCCACCACATCACTTCCTAATGCATTCTATTTGTTAACTACTCTGCCATTGAAAAAATTCTTTCTAATGTGTGTGTGCGACTCATTGGGTACTCAATTTCCACCTGTGTCCCTTTGTTCGTGTGCCAAATGTTCATGTTTGTCTTCATCTACTGTCAGTTCCTCTGAGAATTTTGTAGGTGGTGATCATGTCTCCCCTCTTTGGTCTATCAGTGGTTGAGGTTCAGGTCCTGTAGTCTTTCCTCGTTGCTCATACCTCTCGGGTCTAGGACTAGTCTAGCGGCATACCTCTAAACTTCATCTTGTGTTTGATTAGATACAGACTCCATGCTGGAGCTGCATATTCCAGAACTGGTCTGACACATGTGGTATACAGAGTTCTGAATGATTCCTTACATATTTGTGAAGGCAGTCGTTACATTGGCAACTCACTATCACTTACTGCCTGACTACTCAACTCGGGTTCACTTGAGGGGTGGCATGCAAGCACACACCTGAACGTGAGTTTTGGTAAAAGCTAATTCGTCCTTTTTGCTGCTTCATGGGTGTCCAAAACATCATTATTATTCTCCACTTAGATTTGGGTCAACTTCTGTGCCTTATGAGGTAAAGATTTTCAAGTCTTTCTATAACTGAGCCCCTGCATTCATTGAGTAGTGAACGCAGCATATTTTTTGTTTTTGCCAAGCATCCAGGATTTCTTTGCAATCTTCTTGATGCATGCTGCTTTATCATAGGACAACGTAGAGGACATGTGGTGTGGGCTGTAAAGGTGCAAATGACAGCAGCAGGCTGTCTTGCAATTTTGTGTATAAAATTTAGTGTTTTCTGCAGGAGGAAACTTTAGAGCAAGTGTGAGTGACTTATCATCCTGCAATTTTTAAATGGCACGTAATAGTTCTTCCTCGTTTATAAGTAGTTCAATATTATATTGAAAAAATCGGTAGGAGCCTTGAGAAGAATTCAAACCTGCACACTTGATACTTCCAAACACATGCCTGGAAATAAAATTTAAAAGAGCACCAAAATTTGGAAGCACACGTCTTTCAACCACTGAAGCATGATATGCACAAAAGTAATGTAACCTGCAATAGAAATTCTAAGGAGAAAGTGCCAAATTATTACAACTAGCACTTGAAAGGGATCAAGATATGGATTTGGGATGGGACGGTGGAAAGGAATGGTGCCCAACTACTTGGACTGTCGGGGATTGAATCCTGACCTACATGACGTGAAACCGTCGCTTAACCGTCCATTCTAAGTGGTTGGGTAATGTAACCTGGAATTCCAGCCCATCCTCATAAACAAAGGCCAAAGTCCATTCCATGCACCTGCTAAACCCCGTTTATGAATGAAAAAGGTATACACACGACTCCCAACTGATGACGTCCGAACACTTCTGGAACAAGTGCTTTGCTGATGACTTTTGTTCGAACCACAGTGCTGTAAATGCTTCACCCATGTACTACAAAATACAAATAGTCAACAACACCTAAACAATCTAACCTATCCAATGCCTAAAATATGCACAGTATGCTAATATATATCAATATTAATTTATATTTGAGAAAATTCCTATTTTGAATCAACAGCATGTTAAAATTGATGAATGCATCTTTGGGGTAGACCCCTGGATGAAATGGACTTGAATCCCCAACTCGTCCTCAGATCAACTGAATCCACTAGGGGCCGTGAAGCTTTCACTGAAACCTAATCAGAGTTTCACACATTTCCCCCATACACTCTGGCTGTGGAAGAGGAGTTCTGCCTCCAGCTCTTCTCCTCAAATGCACGAGGAATTCATATTATGATATATGGAGGAGAAAATGAGTCCCTTGAGGATTCAAATCCTCCTCAAGGCTGTTGGGGAAGACAGAAGGAAGAGATAGGGCAAGTGGAGAGGAGAGAAGAGGGGGTAGGGA
>WNGS01142304.1:2364916-2377110 GCA_020271785.1 Procambarus virginalis
AGTAATTTTGTAGCTGTGTAGCAGGTTTTTGGCCGAGTTATCATTTACTTCACGTAGTGATGACTTGTACTTCCTTCGTCTGTGTATGTATATAGTAAATTATATTTGTAGTATATTACTGTATTTTTAAGGGATATTTATATTTCATACAATGGTGACCACTAATGTAAGATATTACTGATACATGTGTGCCAATTCAATCCATTCATATTATACATCTGTGTGAATGTTATTCATATACTTATTCCAATTGCATTTTGTAAAAAATCTTTAAATATATGATAAACATCAGATAGTACTGAGTATTTATATTATTACTGAGTTTTCTCCAATGCTGCAATTTTCTGTTATTAAAATTATTTGGAAAGTTACATTATAATGTGGTTCTTTTAATTTGTGTAGATTTTAAATAAGCATAGACTGTAAAATGTATTGTAGTATGATAATGTCCAGTCTATTAAAACTTTAGTTTCTGATAAACATCTATTATTTTCCTATGAAAAATTGTATTCAGAGAGGGGGCGTGGGGGGCAGTAACTATCTTGTGGATGCCTCAATGTGCATGTTTTGATGAGATGAGGAGTTCTTAGGAATCCTGTTTAGGTCGTGGATATGGCGGTCTGGTCTGGAGTGCATAGGGAAAGGGGGTTTACACCAGAGCAGATGAAAGCATTTTGCCATTGTTTGGATCAATGTCTACCCTGTTGGAAAGGGAAAATGGCACTAAGGGCAAGGTACTCTTGTCTCCACCGATTTATGCTCTGCCCAACTTGCAGTGCTAGTACAGGTATCCCATGGCCCTGGCATGTTTAATCTTATCATTTGTTTCTTATGGATGTTACTATACATGTGAAAAGATAAGAGAGAAGGACCTGGTAGTAGACATAATCCCAACACTTAACACCAGAAGCTCATGTGAACAGTGTCGGCAAACATAAGAATATCATTTAAGAATCTAAACAAGGAGGCTTTCAAGTCCATACGTACTGTATACTAAAGACCACTGTGTGAGTATACAATACCATCATGGAACCCATATCTTGTGGGAGCATAAACAAACTTGAGAAATTTCAGAGGTTCACAACTAGATTAGTACCAGAATCAAGAGGCTTCAGGTCCGAGGACAGGTTCAGAGAACTTGGCATCTCGATCTGAGACGAGAGAAGAACGGAGGAGATATGATCATTTCGTTCAAGATCCCAAGAGAAATAGACAAAGTGGACAAAGGACACCTGTTTAATTAAATTAAAGAGGTAGGACAAGTGGACATCAGTGGAAGCTCTTCATGGAATTGAGTCAGAGAAGAGGTAATTAGCACATAGGTGGGCATAAAAGCTAGAATTTGCTTCCTAATAGTCACTGATAAATAAGTACTCTCCCCATTGTAAATTGTGTTGGGTAACCTGATCCACTAGTCAGGGCTCCTCTAAAAGATATTTACCATTTACGTTGAGGGGGTGGAGGGTGATATTCCCGCCGACTCTACAGCCTCTGCTGTGTTGCCCTCAACCTAGCATCATACTCTTGATGCTCCCTTCCCCAATCCTCCCTGTCACTCAAGTAGCTGGGAGTACCACTACTGTTACCCTTTGACCTGACCAGTTGCATATGCAAGCTTTATTAATGCATGATTAATATGCAACGTGTGGTTTTTAAACAGTCTTCGTCTCTTTTTCCCTCTCAATTTAGCTTTTGCGAGTGTCGCAACTTGATGACGTTCTAGTGGATTTTGAGGTTTATATTCCCCCTTTTCTTGGAATAATTTTGTGGAAGCTATCCATTTTGACCTAGAGGTGTATGACACATTCTGTGGAACTACTAGTCCAATTGCATTATTTTGGCCTTTGAGGCAATTTTTCTCTCCCTTTAGAGAAAAATCTGACCAAATGTTAGATATGCATTTGGACTGTTTTCTCTGCCTCTTACTGCTAATATGAAAGTATTTCTCAAGGCAGTGTTTTCAGCGCACTCTTTTTTTGTGGCTGCTCTGAAGGCTATTCTCTCCAAACTCAGATTCACTCAGTACTTTATGTGAGTGATGCCTTTTTTTTCTGTTGCAGTAACAATTTTGTCCTTGTTCAGCACTGGGTTCAGCTTGCAACAGATAGTATATCATCCCAGCGTACCAGATACAACTTCAAGTTCTCTACTATGAAAACTTCTTCCATTGAAGAAGTTGACAGCGCTTCGGATTCATAGTCCTGAGATCCCGGGTTCGATCCTTGGTGGCGGTGAAAAGAAATAGGCAAGAGTTTGTCATCCTGATGTTCCTGTTCACCTAGCAGTAAATAGATACCTGGGAGCCCGCTGCAATGAGCTGGTTCCTGAGGATGTGTAACAAAAAGGAGGCCTGGTTGTGGACCGGGCCGCAGGGACACTAAGCCCCAAAATCATCTCGAGATAACCTCAAGAGGGTTCCATATTGCCCACAATTCGTTCACTAACTAGTCAATGAGTTAGTCGAGTTCATTGCCACTTATTGTAACAAGACTACTATCAGAACTGCATTGTCTTGCTAACAGTGTAACACACCTTACAGAATGTTCTGATTGTCATAACTACACAATTTTGCTTTCTCATTGCTGGTTTGTCATATATACCCCAGTAACATCCTCAATGAATCCAACTCCTTCAACATTGGTCCTCTTATGTCTGTTTTTTTTCTTGTATTGTTATTGTGAGGGATGATCAACAGCACCAAAAAGCATCCAATATGGAATCAAAATTTCCAAGTATAAATTCCATTTCTGATTTGTAATTTACAGAGTTATGCTAAAATTTTTGTCTTGTTTTCCTTTTCCTATTTTGTTTGTATTTATACTCAAGGTTTTCTATGCTATATACTCAGCACTTCAATCTGCAGTATATTCTTTATTATTTGTTCTAGCTTGTGAGTACTCAGGTTCTACCTGTAGCTTGAGTAGGGAAATCTTTCTTACCCATTTTTTATGCTCTTCGGTACACACAAAATTAGATACCATGTCTTTCCTTCTATCAAAGTGGTAAGCTATTTCTTAGCTTTTATATATATACTGTAGTTCATCTCTCTCAATTCCAATACATATTTGTTGGCATGTCTCTGAACACTTTTTAACTTGTGAATGTGTATCTTCAGGCATTGGCACCCATCACTGCTACCCTCCATCTTTGGTCTGGGGACTGTTGTAAGTAAGCCTTTTAGCATTTTTCCGTATATGGTTGAATGGTGCATTGCATAGAAATTTGATATATTTTCAGTTATATGTTTCTCTGGAGATGGTTTCTTGTTTATAGACGCACCCAGATTTTTTTTTTTTTTCAAAGTTTTGTAAATTTGTTGGTAAAGTATTTGTAAAATCAGACACTACAAGCATAAAATCTTAAGTGCTCCATAGTACCATACCAACTATGAGTACTAGGCTAGTTTGTGACTTAGTTCTGATTGTAAACCTAGGGGGTATTAATATTTAAGTGAATGCATGTAAAGTCTTTGCGATGTAAAGCTTGTGGGGTAGAACCAGACAAGTATTTGTAATTACCCAAGTGTAGTTACAGGATAAGTGCTATGCTCGTGGTGTTCCGTCTTCCCCAGCTCTCTGTTACGATGCTGTGAAACTGCCGATTGTTTTGGTATCCACCACCTTATCACTTAACTTGTTCCAACCATCTTTGACCCCAGAAAAGGAAACTTTCAAAAAAATTTTGGCATCTTTGTTTCCTTAGCTTGAATCTGTCCCCTTTTTTTGAAGTTGCAGGTTTCTGTAATTCCTGTCTGTCAATTTTGTGTTGGGAATGTTCTGAACGTATAGAATGTTCCTGTTCACCTAGCAGGAAATAGGTACCTGGGAGTTAGACAGCTGCTACTAGCTGCTTTCTGGAGGGGGTTGTGTGTGTTTGTGGGGGACGGGATCAGTTGATTGATTGACAGTTGACAGTCAGGCTCAAAAAGCCAGAGCTCAACCCCCCCGCAAGAACAACTAGGTGAGTGCAATAAACTCACTGGCTTAACGATAAATGCACAAAAGTACAACACAGCACTAAACACAATAATAAAGTAATCACTTGGATAATAATATCAGTACTATCAGGGTATCTCATAGTCAAACTCACTCAAATTACTTACTCAATCTCTGGCTCTCTGAAACGAGAGAGAAAGCAAAACAGTATCACACGGACACTAATTTAATGAGAACAACGGCATAATTAAACCGTACAATTACCTGGAAATTGTCAATACATATTGTATCATTAAACCGTACAATCTAATACACAATTAGTATAACACAGGTATGCAACTAGGCTAGTCCCAGAACTAAGAGGCATGAGTTACGAGGAAAGGCTGCGTGAGATGCACCTCATAACACTGTAAGACAGAAGAGTAAGGGAAGACATGGTCACTACCTACAAAATTCTCAGAGGAATTGACAGGGTACATAAGGATAAACTTTTTAACACGGGTGGTACGTGACCACAGGGACATTAGAAAGAATTTTTTCAGTGTCAGAGTAGTTAACAAGTGGAATGTATTAGGCAGTGATGTGGTGGAGGCTGACTCCATACACAGTTTCAAATGTAGATATGATAGAGCCCAGTAGGCTCAGGAATCTGTACATCAGTTGATTGACAGTTGAGAGGCAGAACCAAAGAGCCAATGCTCAACCCCCAAAAGCACAACTAGGTGAGTACAGACTAAATGTGTGGAGGTGTGTAACACATACACACTCAGTCAGAGACGGATTACAGAATCACACAGACAAGCTGTAATCGTCAACTGTTTTCTATTTCCTCGACCATGCTTCTCTCGCCCATTGATGATGCTAATAAGACAATGTCAGATCGATGGGTTGATATGTCAACACTAGGAACACTTTTATCTTAAGGCAGAGTAAATATATTTGTACTCACTTAAAGACCAGTCCTTGTCACTCAACAATTTATGCATACAGTTGGACCTTGTAGCAGCTTTGATTCTTTTTTTTCCAGCAATTTCTGCACGTGATTACATGTGGGAAATGAATGACACAGGGTCATGGCTGTAGATACTTGAGCTCCGACCGCATGTCGTTTACATACGAGTAATGATGACACGCACAGGTGGCCAATGTAGACGCGTGTGGTGTACACTTCTCAAGCATAGGACTGCATATGGTTTACATGCAAAAACACGTGGGGTGATCAGGTTATCTTGAGATGATTTCAGGGCTTAGTGTCCCCGCGGCCCGGTCCTCGACCAGGCCTCTCTTTTTTTTTTTTTTTTTTTTTGTCTAACTCCCATGTACCTATATCCTGCTAGGTGAACAGGAGTATCAGGGTAAAAGAAACTCTGCCCATTTGTTTCTGCCTCCACTGGGGATTGAACCCAGAACCTTTGGACTATGAATCCCTAACACTGTCTGTTCAGCTGTCGGGCCCCTTATTTACAGATAGTGAAGTGCAGTTGACAAGTCAGATATGCAGGGGCTTAGCACAGTATAACCACAGCTGGGAGGCAAGTGAGGGTGTACACCCACACTTGCCGCACAGGGTGTGACACCCACACGCACAGGGTGTGACACTGGCTTGGGCATGGTGTTTTTGGGCGGCTAACACTGAGGTCCACAATTTATGTTGAAATACAGTTGTCTCCCTCAGAGAAACTGACAGCACACTGTGGGATCAATGCTTATCCACTTGAGATTACTAAAGTAGCGATAGGCTCACAGATGTCAGCGATAGAAGCTGATGAACACTTGGCAGTCTGTTGCCTCTGCGGGTGAACTCACATTGTTGGTACAGACTTTCTCTTAAGTCTTATCACTCGTATATTGATAATTTCTTTCTTCACAAGACTGGATTCTGAAGGCCGCCGCACGAGACAAAATTTGAATAACAATAATAGGATTAATATCACGTTAGATGGATATTATAGCTGTTGGCCAACAGCTGGAAATATCTACACAGGCTAGCAACAGGATACATAATAAATAGGACAATGTGAGGCAGCTTACACTGGCAGCCTCACACACTGCCTCCTTGTTCTCATGAAATGAATCAACGGCATGGCAGGCACTGCTGCTGCTACCAATGGGATGCCAACATATTACCTATGGAATCCTGATGATGAGAGCTGTCCCCAGATACCCAATAAGGCAGGCAAGGGTCAAGTTTCGAAATAAAGAAACAAGAATTGATGCACGTACTCCGTGCACTCAAGTGAGGGTTAAAATGGTGATGTGCACTCTCCATCACTCATTTTAAGATAGCTGGTAATCCATTCCCTTACATGGTGTTACATGGTCTGCCTGGCTTGGTGCCTTTTGATAATTACTCGTATTCCTACCCTGCCATTCTTTCCATATTCCATAACTTTGGAGATAGATGGCCATATTAACAGCAAATTATATGCTGTCTAATGTGAACTAAACCCATTGCCACCTTCTTGTCACAAATACAGTACAAGAAGTGGGGAATTGTCTGTGGCTAGGTTACTTATTGGTCACATGCAATTACTTGATGGGCACTTAGGAATCTAAGTGGGTGCAGTTATAACGTGCACCTTACTGTCATAAATGCATTATTCTGCGCCTCCTCAAAGTCTTTTCTGATTTTCAGGATCAGAAATATTTCTTTCCCAATCTTTGTCATGTGTCACTCCTGTTAAACTCCTCAGTGAATCTGATGCATTTGATGTTGCTTGTCTCGTCTTTTTTTGCAATTGCATTGGTATCCAAAATATCTGGAGTTTTTAATATTGTCAGTGATATATGGTTTTCTGGGCTTGGTACCTTCTTTTGATAATTGCAGTGACACCTCGACTTACGATTGCCCCTACTTATGAATTTTTAGAGTTACAACATAAATTTTGTCGATAAATGCAACTTGACTTATGACAGTGTCGTTGATTAAAGACCTTTGTTATCCATTTGGGTCGACCGAGCGCTGGTTCCTGGTGGCACGACCGACCCCGCCTCAGTTTACCAGAGCAGCCCGCTTAGTGACGATTGCGCTTGTAAAGAATTTCATTATTTTTGTGCTTTTTTTGTTTTTTGAACATAAAAGTAATTATTATATGTCATGCCATGGGTCACAAGGAAGTCAGTGGTAAGGTTCAACCTAAGAAAACACATGTGAGGATGACCATAGAGGAAAAACAAGAGATCATTTGTAAACATGAAAATGGTACGAGGGTTGGTGATGTAGAGTAGAGGATGTTCCTTCCTCAATAAGAGAATGTGTGCAGCATGGGAAGAATGGCAAAGTTTTGCTGAAAAGTGTCACCCAAATCAAGCTGTAGCAGGCTGTTGCAGTAACCTTTTTAATGACAATGTGATGTCTCACTTCAGACAAGTGTTACAACATAGGGAAAAACAAGTGTTGTTAGCAGGTTTTTAGTGAAAAAATCAAGCAGTGAGCCATAAGCTTGTCCTAGTGGTATGCAGGCAAAATGTAGGAAAGAGAGAGTACCCTAGAAAAGTCATCACTGCCTGATGTTATAATGGAAGGGGACTCCCCTTCCAAACACTCAACAACTCCCCTCCTCCTCACCGTCTTCAATACGCCAACAAGAGTTCTTATTCAAGGTAAGACATACATACTGTATTGTAGTGTTATTCAGTATAAAATGTATTTTTTCATTTATATTTTTGGGGGTATGGAATGGATTAATTCAATTTACATTATTTCTTACGCGAAAATTCGTTCCGACGTACAACCTGTCTGGGAAAGGATTAAATTCGTAAGTCGAGGCCCCACTGTACTTTACCCTGTTTCTCTCTTATTTTGTAGTAATTTGTAAAAGTAATAGGGTTCGAGAGGCGTGGACACGTTAGAATGGTAGATTTTGCCATTGTGTAGGCCAGTTCCTTGAAGTTTATCCCAATATAGCTAGATACCTAGAAAAACTCCTCCATTGTGTTTATTCAAAATAAGACACAGCAAATACTAAAATTAGGCATTTAAATCATATAATTAAGTAATTAGAAGCTAGAGAGCAGGGCTAGTAAGTTTTCTTACTAGCTAGGAGTAGTAAGAAAACTTACTAGCTTTACTAGCTAGTAAGGCTAGTAAGTTTTCTTACTAGCTCCTAGCTATTAAACCTAGTGAGTTTTCTTACTAGCTTCCTAGCTAGTAAGTGTTCTTACTAGGCTCTACCCTGCAATTACAGTAAAGTAAGTATAGAACTAAAACACAAAAATTATGCTTGAAATATATATTTTATTTACAAGTTTACACACTTCATATAACATGGCTTTAGAGAATCGTCATCCATCTTCTGAGCATCAGCAGCAAACCAGGTAGTTTATAATATTCATTGACAAAAAAGAATATTTAATATACCCAACTAGTAAACAAAAGATATGTAATCTGTCTATAAGACTAATTCATATGCAAGCACTGCATCCACAAATTACTGACCCAGTTATGCACTCAAAAGAAATTAAGCAAAAATATATATATCTGAATATTATTTGTGAATCAATGTTAAAAAGAAAATTATTACATTGAAATAATAAGTAATATTTATTTCATTCCCATCAGTTATTTTTCAAAACCATCATTCAAAAGTTACCCTGATAACAGCATAGTCTACTTTTAAATCAGCACTGATAACAATTATAGAACTATGTTTAACAGGAACTATTTGTACTAAGAAACTTACTAAAGTATTTGCTGAAGCAGAAGAAATGTTGGAATTGTCTTCCAAATTTCTTTTATTATTTTAACATGGTTGGATGCAAGGGTTGGAAAGTATAAATTATATAAGCAAGCAAGAAACATTCCTGCAGATAAATGTAGAAAATAATGGGTAAGTAACAGTATTGTCAAAACTGCTTGCAATGTGCACTGCTTGCTTAGTCCATATTGACATGTTTGATAGCTCTGATAATTTTAATTGTTAGACGGGAGGGATATTTATATTTGCACAAAACTATTTGACAAGTCATTGGTATATTACAAGAAAACTTATAGAGGGATATATGGAATGTAATTAACTTAAGTGCCACTTCAGTAGAATTTGGAAAAATAAAAAACTGAAAAAAATAATAAATAATAATGTAGGGTACGTCTAACTCTACTATAATTGCAAAGCTCGGACCAAAAAAAAACCAAAGATATATTTATACCATTGTGTCACGAGAATGAAGTGTGTTGTAAAAATTATACATGAAAAACTCTTGGACCATTAAAAAATAATAATAATAATTCCATACCTGGTTTTAAAAGCAATGTATTGAAATTTGATTTATTTCCTTAGGAAACTTTGGACTAGAGTGAGTGTGAATGACTTGTCACCCTATGATTTTTAATCCAATTCTCAGCTTACAAATCTAAACCTACGGCATAATCACAGTAGAGTATATGTAACAACTTTGCCCCAAATATTTACTTAAAATTCAATATTGTGTTGAGAGTATTTTGTGCTTCACATAAAGCATGTCGAACTTTAAGAATTTACGGTAGTAATTATATGGCAACTTTGCAGAAAGTGTCGAGGTACCAAATACATCTGTGGTTCTTGTGAGCTATTGTGTGTTTGTATAGTCAGCAGTCAGAATACCTTGTCTAGAGAGAAGATATCATAAATGCATATATTATCCATCCATGTTAAATTACATTTATGACAGTCATGGGATGATAAACTATATGGAGCAGTCTTGCTATCAGCATCACACATCTCTGTGATACTAAAGCATAAAAGACATCTAGTTTTAAAATATATATAGAATGAGCTGAGCCAATATTCAGGGAAGTACATGTCTAACTTTGGCATGTGATAATTCTTCAAGGAAGTTATCAGTTTGAATAAAAAAAATCTAATTTTAAAACAAAACAAAATAAAAGCTTAAAAATAGTGTAGTCTCGGAATATGTTCAACTCAGTCTTAAACACTCAATCACTGCAAATTTAATGCAAAAAGAGAGGTGCTCCTTTAAGCACAGGGATAGTTGATAACAAAAATAGTCTGATAAGCACAAGTGATAGCTGTTGAACCTTATTATAGACCATCTTATAACTTAACCTTTGTGCCATAGTTATTAATTCTGGACACAGCAATCATTAACTAAAAACTTACTATTATTTGAACCGACTTTAAAAATTACAGTGAAGCATACCTTGATCAAACCAAACAGAAATTATGGACATATTGAAACAAGCATTTACTAAATCATATTTCAGCTACTACACAACAAACTTAGTTATGTTACATATAAAGAATTAAGAGAATGACCATTAAATTTCAATCAAAATTGATTCAGAAAATATTAAGAATTTTTTGTAAGCTCTTGTTTTGTCAGAATTTAGTCAAGTATTCAACATTTCTATATTAATAAGGTACTGAATATGTACTTTTTTTTAACAACCAGTATTTAGCCACTCAAATAGTACAGTACTAACTACTCTGAAGCACACTACATATTTTTTACTGTGAAAAGATAAAGTGGATAAATGTTTTCACTTTCACACTGTTCAAAAGTCATTGTTTCAGAAATGCTATACTGTAATTGTTAATGCCACACTACTGAATACGGAGTTCCTTGTGCTATCTGTTCACTGATAGGCAACATTGTGTTAAAAGTCAATATAAAACAACTCCAAGTGAAATATATTATTCCAGATAATCAGTGTCTTGCTGAGGTTGCTTGGAAACTGAGTAAATTTGTGTGGTTGCAAAATTACTAAGCTGCAAGAACATCTGAGATCCAGTGAAACATTACAATAGGATCACTATATAACCTTTCACAAGTACAGTACTTGGGACCACTTAGGAAAAATCCCGGTAAGTGCAATAACAAACATCGTAACTTACCAAAGTACTTCCACTATTGTCTAATAATAAATTTTACACATCCTGATTTTATGTCAAGTCTATCGCAACATGATAAGCGATTGAGTAACTGTTTCATGAACATAGTATTGTAAATAACTTTCAAGTTAATCTTCAATAATTATGTTACAAAAAGACCATTGTCACTATAATCAAAAACTAAGCCAACAACATTGTACTAGTTGTTGCAATGACTGTACAAGTGATATATTTAGTCCAAGCCAAGTTGCAGAGATGAATAATGAATTGTTACAGATAGCAGCAAAGGGCAACAACCATTAGTAGCTCAAGACAATGGATATAACTAGTTTCTTGTGGCAAACAAAGCAAACTTTTTCTATGAAGTAGTTCACTAAACTATTTTTATTCATTCCCCATAAGCAAACAAGACACACCCTTGTAGCCAAAATAATGCCAATCTGAGTACAGCTTATAATTTATTATGAACATAATGAGAAACAACAGATTTTGCTAACAATATTTTATAAAAACCCATGGCTCAAAGAATCTTGAAACTTGTTTCACATTAAAAAAAAAAAAAACACGATGCTATTACTAAATCTTCGTTAATACAGACTAATATGCTATATGGTAACTTTGTGTAATTTTGTGAAAGTTTGGCATTCTAAACTACAATTCTGATACAAAATCTGAAAGAGCATTAGCATGATCTGTCACTTAATTCAACAATTAGAGCTACAACATTTATTTTGGGATTATTTAATAGGTTCACTAAGCTGTTCTGAATAAGTGACATTGAGACTGGGATGACTATGTTCAGTCAGCTTGCACAGCTAGTATTTGACTTGCAACACCTGGGAAAAACTTCAATATGTCATAAAGCTCTCACCAGACAATTATAAAAAAAAAAAAAATCCACAAAACATTTGTTTAGCTCTTATCCTCTTACAGAATTTGTATCATTTTTGGACACAAAATGGGATAATCTGAAGATGTTTGTTAGTTTCCTACAGTCACTATATATTGTATATATCATATGAGATCCATAGTAACATTGAATAATTAGTCAATGTCTTTTGATGGGGAAACGTAGCATCCAAATCAGAGCTTACCGACAGCCTTTCGCACAATAGTCATGACGTGAATATACAACCATAATATCTACGCAACTTATTCAGTCTTTCTCTTTTATGACAAATATCAACTTAACGTATATTAAATAACAATAAGTATCTATAACACAAAGATCAATTTAATCAAATCAACATGCAATTAACATTAAATCACTGAAATGCATAATAAATCAATTTAAACCAAGCAAAGAAAGGTGTAGACAGATGTATAGAACCTTGAAGACTCTCCTTACATCTACTCGACAAAACACTTGCCCTTGGTCATTATCACTGATAGTGTCATGCAAGACATTATTGCATGACCAGAAAATAAT
>WNGS01142304.1:2404035-2414343 GCA_020271785.1 Procambarus virginalis
GCGCTTACACATTGTGACTCGAGCATACAACTCGCATCGTACACAAAGACATCATCGCCTTGTACATACGTGCCTGTGCGCTTACACATTGTGACTCGAGCATACAACTCACATCGTACACAACACCTGATTTCAATCAATTGTCTTGCTGTAGCCGTCACAATCTAACCCTATCGTACTCCACCCAAAGGTGACGTGGTCGGACCTCCTAACCCTAGAACGATATATGGGGGGTTTTGACATCTAAAAAACAAGCTTTATGAAACCCGATTAGTGTACTTGCGCCCATGTCCCGTTGAGAAGAGGTTGATGGGGCTCCTGTCGGAATTCTGACACCAATTTACTAACACTTAATATGATATGCGAAGAAATAATTAGTTGTTTCATATTAGCAGCCAATACTCACCATAAAATATCTTAGTTAACCATACAAAGAAACTAGGATGGGATCTTGCCACGTCACCTAATTTCTATTTACCTATAATATTATTTAACCTATAATATTTATATCAAATAATCTTTAAAACACTAGTGCTGGAGACCAGAATAAATGTATCCCACGACTAGACATAGATTAAATAATAAATAAAATAAACTCCTCACGTCCGTTTGTCCATAAATGGGCCGAAATTGAACCGGTCACGGTGGACGCCGGTGCAGCTCTGACGGGGACGGAGGAGGAGCAGACCGCCATTAATTAAAGGTCTTGCCACGCGCCCAAAGAGGGAAAACTTCCCAGGCGAGTCATCATTGTTGGACGTACATACCAGGCACCGATCATCAGCACAGCCACTAATCATTCAGCAAGATCGCTAGGCCTAGGGAAGTGTTCTATATCCCATTGACTTGAGAATAACTGTGCATACTTTGGCATTTATGGATTGTGTATGTTGATCGGTTAGATAGCAGGGCAAGCCACCCCGCAACGGGGTAAGCTTTAATTAATTACCCGCCACAATATCTTTCCTCCTGACATAGTTGACTGTTTTATACGGCTGCAACTATTTGGTGCAGGTAGGGATGAGGGAAACAGGCACGTATGTACAAGGCGATGAAAAGGTGGCCGAAGAGTAGCAGGACAATACATGAACGGAGAGCGAGAGGACACACAAGATTTATTTTTGATTGTTTTGTTAAAATTATGCACCGCCATAGCGATGCTGCGGACGGCAGTGGAAGAGGTTACAGAGATCAGGAGACACGTGTACAGCGAGCACCAATAAGGTGAGCGGACATGGCTGGGAGCTATAGGCAAGCTGATGACATGCGAGAAAACACCACATATTTCTTATGAATATATTACGTACATCTACATTTGTGCAGCTACCCTAGACTATATGAAGGGGAGTACAGTGTGTCAAAAAGCTAGCTACGTGATGCTAAAAATCCCCATCACACAGGATGGTTAGTCATATAGAGGCATGTGATAAGCAGTCTGCACTGGCAGATTACGGGTGCATTATAAGGATACCATCAACACAATAGTGAATAAGGTAGACACCGCCCACGGAATCGGTATGGGGTGCATAATAAACGACTAAACTAACGTATTAATAGACAAGTGGAATGAATTTGCTGATAAGGTCGTGGAAGTCAACTTCATTCACAGTTTTAATTGAAGATACGACACGATATGTTGGGGTACGATGTTTTGCCGAAGATGCCTGGCGCACGGTCCGACTAATTACCCAAAGCCACCCAAAGCTTTCTGCCATTACGCTAGTAATGAATAAATGATATATTTACTCGTTATAATGTTGGTGCTGAATGTAGAACATGGAAAAACATATTTTTACTCTGAAAGTATCATTTCATAACGAAATTAAGACGAAAATAAGCTGCTGGTGACGCCAAAGCAGGTCGACAGTCCAAGCGACAATGTTGTGGAGCGACTTATCCAAGATATATTGTTGCGTACAGGTTAGGTTTGGGTGGGTAGGTTAGGTTTGGGTGGGTAGGTTAGGTTTGGGTGGGTAGGTTAGGTTTGGGTGGGTAGGTTAGGTTTGGGTGGGTAGGTTAGGTTTGAGTGGGTAGGTTAGGTTTGGGTGGGTAGGTTAGGTTTGGGTAGATTGGTTAGGTTAGGTAGGTAGGTATAGGAGGCTGATATGCCAGCAAATACTCTTTAGGCAACTGTGTCTTGGACAAGTCTCTCCACAACATTGTCGCTTGAAGAGAAGTGTTAAGTCTGCAGACTCTAACAATGCTCTCTTCTGCCATGTGAGGGATTCTAATCATCCCATTGATTGGTCTTCCTCCAAAATAATCTTTCCTGCCTCTACTCTACACAGACGCCGTCTTGTGGAATCGGCTCTAATACACAATGTACCCAACATGAACTTGAGTCCTGGCTTTGTTGCTGTGAACTCTTCCCAACATTGTCGCTTGGACCGTCGACTTGCTTTGGCGTCACCAACAGCTTATTTTTGTCTAATTTCGTTATGAAATGATACTTTTTCAGAGCAAAAATGTTTTTTCCATGTTCTACATTCAGCACCAACATTATAATGAGTAAATATATCATATTTATCCATTACTAACGTAATGCCAGGAAGCTTTGAGTGTCTTTGGGTAATTAGATGGACCCCAGAGCATAGAAAGGTTGGCTCCAAAAGCTAAATTCTCCAGGCACATGTAAGTGAGAAACACACAAGATTTACCAGAGATAAGGGAGTTGATTTATGAGAGCACACAAAGAGAACTCAACCTAACCACATAAGAAGAAATAAGGCCTATAAGGGAGATGATCACAACGTACAAGATAATAATGGAAATAGCTTGCCTTTGAAACATACGGAAACATCTTGTAAACATACTTCCACAACACGTATGATATTAGAACGTCGAAGTGTAATATCACCGGGCTGCAAGGTGGGGCCCCTGGAGCTAAATCTCCTACTTCGTAGATGAGAACAGTTAGGTAAGCCCGGGCCCAAACACAAACAGCAACAACATGTTATTCCCTTAACGGCACCAGATACGATCTTTTGGCTGTCACCACTTACATATTCTGTACTGACCTGCAACGGCCCTCCCTGCGTGGCCTCAAACGACCTCCAGCTAACCTCCAACTACTCCTCTGACATTGAAAACAGTAAAAGTATCACATTGACGCTACAGTTAGTGAACGTGTTCAAATATTTTATTTAAAATGTATCACAATCGTTGTCTGTGGAAGTGAGAGGGGAGTGAGAGGGAAGGGAGAAGAAGAATAGGAGGGATGAGGAGGACGAGGTGGGGAGGGATGAGGAAGAACAGGGGGATATTATTCAGGATGTCAATACAAGAGCACACACACAGGACGAACGACGTCAATCAGTTTCATCGGAGGATTTCATCGATGAAACTATAATGGTGGGCTTCGCTTTACATTGCGTATAAGAGAAGACATCGTTGTATTCCTCTCAATATCACCGTTATTTTCAGTATGGCTCTCCTGAGCCTTGTGTTGGGAGTTAACCCTTGGGTCTGGTAATAGAACCGGTTACGTTATTCAGCGCCATGTGCGCGCGTGATGTTATGTCGCCCGTTGTGTGGGATGTTTTGTTGCTAGTCGAATTATCTAGGTATTCTATGGAACGCCACGACGAGGTCACGACAGGGTTTGGCTCCCCTCCCGAGCTGCATGCAATGCTTTACATTTTAGCTCAATACTATTTAGCGTTTCTCTTCAGTCTTCAAAGAATGGAATGTTGTAACATGCTTTCCCTGCCGGTAACGGGAGTGCTTTTGCTCGTTGTGGTCTGCACGTTCTCTCGTTTCCACAAACGGTAAGCGCAGCACTCGCCCCGTTTCTATTGTCAGTGCACTTATAATCTCTTAGCACAACTCTGAATTTGCGCCACTCGGTTCAAACCAATGCAATTACGGTTTATGGTCGGTAGTCAGATGAAGTTTGTTACCTATGCCTGGGAGGGGTGGGGAGGGGGGGGGAGCTACTATTATATAGTCGCCTAAGGCGGGTTGTATCTCACGGATCTCCCGTCACGCAGGGTGCAGTCGCACCTCCATAGATCTCCAGTATCATCTATTGATACTGGTAATGGCTCAAAAGGGCCACCACTTACGGGCTATTCATGCCCGTGCCACCTTTTGGGTGGCTTAATCTTCATCAATCAATCAATCAATCGGGTTGTATCTGACAGTTTGTCCTCACCATTTCAGTCCTGTTTCTGAATATAACAACAGGGGGGTTCTTTCTCTTATAGTTGGAGTTGCCAATTGGTGGTTTAAAGCACACTTGTCATAAAATGAAAATTGTTCCCATGGAAGGAAATGGGGAATACAGAGAAAATCTCTGGCAGGATTCAGCAGTATCAATTACTCCGATACAATGTTTCATCGCTGTTCGTTGGTCACCACAAATGTTTTATTTATTGAACGTAAATATTAACTTTAAAATATACAAGTAGTATTATAAACCATACCTAGTGCTGCCTTCACTACCATACTCTTAATATAATTATTAATTGTGATGGACACAGTAAGCCCTAACCTAACCATATCTGATCTAGCGTCGTCAATATACCGCATTTTTGTTTTTAATTTGTATAAATCAATGACAAAAGCGGGCGTAGAGACTATTGCCACAGGTTTAAGTTACTGTATGACTTAGATATGCTGAACATTGCAAACATTAATATGCATCAAACATCGTACTTATGAGCAGGGGCATGCAGGAGCAGTAAGCTTGGCCACAGCTAATCGCTGCCATCCTATTTTAAAGTGGTTGCAAAATCCTACGACGCGCTGCATTATACACGAGTATATATTTATACATAAGCTATTTACTGGCTACGCAGCCGACTATATTCTCTGCAATGGGGATTACCTTGTAATGATTTCGGGTCTCAGCGTCTCTGCGGCCCGGTCCTCGACCAGGCCTCCTTGTTGCTGGAGTGGTCAATCAGGCTGTTGGACGCGGTTGCTTGTAGCCTGACGTATGAGTCACAGCCTGGTTGATCAAGTATCCTTTGGAGGCGTTTATCAAGTTCTCTCTTGAACACTGAGGGGTCGGCCAGTTATGCCCCTATGTATAGTGGAAGCGTGTTGAACAGTCTCGGGCCTCTGATGTTGATAGTTCTCTCTTGAACACTGTGAGGGGTCGGCCAGTTATGCCCTCATGTGTAGTGGAAGCATGTTGAACAGTCTCGGGCCTCTGATGTTGATAGTTCTCTCTTGAACACTGTGAAGGGTCGGCCAGTTATGCCCCTTATGTGTAGTGGAAGCGTGTTGAACAGTCTCGGGCCTCTGATGTTGATAGTTCTCTCTTGAACACTGTGAGGGGTCGGCCAGTTATGTCCCTTATGTGTAGTGGAAGCGTGTTGAACAATCTCGGGCCTCTGATGTTGATAGTTCTCTCTTGAACACTGTGAGGGGTCGGCCAGTTATGCCCCTTATGTGTAGTGGAAGCGTGTTGAACAGTCTCGGGCTTCTGATGTTCATAGAGAAGGCTGGCAGCTCAATATTTATCCGATCTTAAAAATACTTAAAAAAATCTGAAAACACAGTACTTTTCAGAATTTGCTTGAAGATTCACATCGTCACCGGAATTCAAACAATTTAGCCTAATGATCAACAATATTTTGGTTTAAATTATATTCAATGAAAAATGTTAAATTGCATACTCCATCGCGGTCGTGTTAACATCAAAGAGGCAAATGTCACTAGTTAGGATGATCATAGGAGAGACAAACAGGATATTGTGCAGGTTGCCTGCACTGACCGGCAGTGTGACGTCAGAGCGTGACGTCACGTACTCACGCTGCTCATGTGACGCACTTCCCGACTCTCAGATTTCCCCCCCCCCCCCACTCTGTTTAATTGGAATACACGAGACCATCAAGTCTTCATCTTGGACCGAGTGAGTGAGGTTACGCAGTAACTAGACAAGAGCACAACGCTATCCTAGTGCTTATTGTCTTTGGCAGCATAATTCACCAAATTAGCATGTGAAAGAATTATTTTAGTATGTTTCATCGTATATTTAATTTAATAAATTTTCAAGTGACTTTGTAGTGGAAAACATAGCTATCCACATATACTGGATTGATAGTGGAGAACAAGACATGCGTCCATCGACCGGCAAATACTGTAGTTATTCCCCGCTAGGGATCGCCAATTAGTTTCTTAATACAGGGTAATACCATACTGTTGAAAAACTCCATCCTCACCTTGGCGCGAATGAACACTATTCTCGTACACTCCCATAAAGCTATTTTCATAAACAAAATATACAATCTTTCGCGCCTTCCCACTAAGGTGAGAGTTAGCCGACATTATCAGAGCAACTCGTCCTCGTAATAGAACAGTCGTATTTTGACGTATACTCTACCTATGAGCAAAAATTATCGCATTAGAAAATGGTAGCGGCTCGCGAAATTGATATGTTGTTCCGTTTTCAGTTTTGGGTCCTCTGGCAGGTTAGGATAAGAGCACTTTAGTACGACAGTTTTTGACGTTGGGAAATCTTAGGAGGACGGGCTGAACAGAGACCAAAAGTTAGACTGAGTATTCCTGAAAGAACCCTTTTGTTGTTCTTAAATTTCGTTCACGATTAAAGCACTATAGCATAACAAGAATGTTATCAACCAAATAACACTTAAGAATAATAATGAATTTGCACTTAGCTGGGCAAAATACATTACCCTGTTTCCAACTTTCGTGGCGTAGATAGGCACAAGCCCAGAAAACACACATGCTGCAACCCGTCCTCCGAATTGACAATACGATTTAATACTAAGTGTAATAAGTACACTTTCTTACTGTCATAAACAGTGCATAATTGCACTTATGGGGCTGTTACATTTACCCAACTCCCTCCCCCGATTTAATTCTCCTCGTTTTCTGTTAAAACACTCAGAATTTTAGGATGAAGTTTTCAACTACAGGTTGCAATACACACGTTTTAAATATCAGGAATTTCTTTTTCAGGTTTATTAAACAATATAGATTTTATACAAAATTTTAAAATATCCTGAGTTTTTTTTATAATTTATTGACATATTTTACTTTTGTTTTATTTGTTTTATAAAACTGTAGTATCAATATAGCTATAGGTTAAGTACTAATTGTAATTAAGAAGCAATAAAATTATTATCTTCAAAAACTAAGACGGTTAGGTGAGGTTGTGGTTTTCTATTCAGATTTTTAGGTAAACTCAAATATTCACAATATATTTGACAGTACGATTTAATACTTAGTGAAAATAAGTACAATTCCTAACTGCTATGAATAGTACATTATTGCACTTATTTGTCTCCTTACATTTACCACCCCATTTTTGGAGGACGGGCTGCATTAATACAAAGATAATTTTTTTTAAATATTGCCCCGAGGGGCGAATTATTAGGCAGCGCCACACATTCTGTGAGTAGGCATAGCAGCATGTGAAACACCCCCCAATAGGAAGAAAACCCGCTGGGTTGTTCATCCTGTCACTTGTGTACCCAGACACAGCTGGGACTTGCTTAACTGTCTCAAGTGAACAGCTTCTCAAAAAAGAAGATTAACATTTGTCAACCCATAAAATCTTACATTATCTTGCGGGTGCAAAATTTGGTAATCTCTTAAGAACAGAATCTATATTTCACAGTTTTCCTAAATCAAACAATGTGGAGTTTATTATTCTGGTGTACAGGAATCTGTATTTTAGTATGAAAAATACAGGTAGACTAAAATACAGATGCACCACCATGCACAGAATACTATGATAGACTGGGAGCTATCATATCTACATCTGAAACTGTATGGCGTCTGTCTCCACCACATCATTGCCGGATGGATTCCATCTGTTAACTACTCTGACGCTGAAAAAGTTCCTTCTAACGTCCCTGTGGCTCATTTGGGTCCTCGGTCTCCACCTGTGTCCCCTTGTTAGAGAGAATATATGTAGTAAATATAAGAGGAAACATAGATTGGTTAGAAAGGCGAGTTCAAGAGTTCGAGCTACAAGAGTTCATGTAGCTCGATTCTGTAGACAAAAATAGTAAATACGCACGGCTCTTTTGAAGTCATGACACCCAAAAAAGTGTCCGCTCACCTTTCGTGTCTAATAAATTTCAAACACACTTCACCAGTCTATCGCATATTTTTCTCCAACATGGTCAATCTCGGCACTCTTAATCTGGCAGTTTCTTGAACTTTGCACTCTATATCTCTCCACGACACATGACATTATTCTTTTACCACCGCGCATGTTCCTCTAATTATTTCCAGTTCTCCGATGCTTCTTTGTTACATTCGCAGTACAACGGCGTATCTGGTGACCTTACAATGGAGTGGGCGGCACCACCATGCACACCTCTGGTCCAACCCTCTCATTATGTGGCGTTTCCTAACCAGAGGCTTTCATTGCCCCAACCACTTTCATTCCTGATTGACTCGCTCCACTCATCACTTCGACTGCACAAATTTCCCAGTTTTAGCACTCACACATTCCAGGTATTAAAAACGTCGACCACTGTCCCGGGAATTTACCAGTCACATTGATTTCACACAATTCCTTCCTTTGATTATACCATAACTTCACTCGTTCGTTCACATTTACTTTCAGCAATGTTCTGTCACACACGTTCATAAGCATTCAATCAGTATGGCCCATCCTCGTTGCTAACCTATTTCCATACATCAAATTTGAAATACTCTTAGTCAAATTACGCCAAATTACCGCTCTAGCCTCATGAAAGTATATATTGAATAGTTGCTCCTTGTCGATAGTCGCTGCAGAAGGGTGACCTGTGCGTTTATTGTCTCAGGATGTCTGCCTGATTGAAGCAGTTTATATGATCGGTGAACGCTGTGGGTTGGTAACGTGCGATCACGTTGACAACTTATACAATACAATCCTAAACGTGGCCAGAAACGTGCGAACAAAAGCCACCCACCTAACGCCAATCATGTAATCAGACACTAGGCCTAGAATGGTAAGCCAATATGGTTTGGTGTTGAGGCATAAGGTCTTACCGACAGCGGGAGGGTTATTAACGCCACATAACAAACTTGCTGATTAACCTGCAAGTATACTTTAGCCCTGAACATATTCACACTTACAAGAAAAACTCTTAGTGTATATAGATCTACAAGCAGGATATACATTGTATATTATAACAGCTGGTAGTGTCCTGGTCACCAGTGAATTGAATGGCTATTGCCAGGCAACAAATAGTAGCAAGAGTCACAAACAACATTTAACAGTGGCGTCCCCCCCAGTCAAGAGGTATAAACTAGCACCTATTTGCGTAGCAATATTCCTGGCCGTAACACCACACGGAAGGTGTTATCACGGACCATTGCATCCATTAGCAAGCGTTTACCTTCATACCCTACATCACGTTAATGTTATACCAAATAACGATCTTATTTGCTTACAAGAATGTTAACAGCGGGGAGGGGGGGGGAGAGGGGCCTCTACAAGTTTAGAAATACTGTAATATATTACATTTAAGACCATTCCTGTGATGTATGGCTCAAAATAATTCCTGGCTGTAGTCAGGTGGATATCTGATATTACTGTCAAACGCACATTCCGGCAAGTTTTGGAGGGATAACCAAGTCCAATAAACTAACAATATTAAAAATAAATAAATAAATAAAAAAATATATATATGCGAACAAGCCTGAACGGTCTCCAGGCATATATGCAACTGAAAACTCACACCCCAGAAGTGACTCGAACCCATACTGCCAGAAGCACTCTGCAACTGATGTACAGGATCCCTTAACCACTCGACCATCACGACCGGACAAAAGAGGATGGTAGCCGAGGCTAATTCCCATCCTCCCGCCGGCACTCTCATGGTAATCCTGGGCATGGTATTTTATCAAATCACCTCATTCTTTGGGGCACACGTGAAGAATATACTGTACACACGTGTACTTTGGGCACACGTTATCAGAGTGCTATGTACTGGGTTAGAGGCAAGTTTTGATAACTTAATATGAAACAATTTTGGGAAAATCCATACCACTGATGATAGGTAGGAGAATACATGTCGATCGATCAATGTCCAGGAGCCCCACGAGGAGGATTCGAACCCAAACGCTGGGTATACTCCCAGGCAATGCTCAAAACCATGATCTGGTTTTTTGTGTACTGATAAATATGTTCCCCGTGATAAACTAGACCGTCCTCTCGAGCGTTCAAACTATCCGTCCTCGGATGTATTATCCGAGAGGGACGGTTGGATAGCTAGCTCCCAATTCAGCCAGTCCTCCTAAGCTTTCCCAACGTTAAGAATCTGTCGTACTAAAGTGCCCACATCTAACCTATCAGAGGACCCAAAACAAAAAGAGACAGTATGTCAATTCGCC
>WNGS01142304.1:2414443-2426248 GCA_020271785.1 Procambarus virginalis
ACAGACCAATTTTCCCGAAATTTAAAGCAGACATACTTCAAACGTAGTAAATCAATCAAAACAGTTAACAAGCTCCAGTTCTCGCCCCAACCTTAGCTCTCTATCGTATCTTCGTAAACCAATAAATTTTCCTGAAATTTATAACTGCTGTATTTCGGCACAGTAAATAAAGCCGTGCAGTTACCGAGTTTCACTCTCGTTCCCTGCTAGGCTCATTTGTACATGTCTTTATTATCAACCAAACCCCTGAGATTTAAGTTCGCTATATTCTAACACAGTAAAATGTTTATCAGGACGTCAACCGAGCTCCAATTCCTGTCCTTCAATTTTGTGCAGATTTTATACTCAATATTCTGGCTCTCCATGATTTCAAAATGTTCTTCACAACACTGTTCTTAACGAAATCTGCCCTTTATTCAGTACCAAATGTACCAAGACAAACATTTCTTGTCATTTCTGAACTAAATTACTCGTCAATCAACTGAAAATAGGCAGGATTAACCTCGTTCAATATTGTTCTTAACTAAAATATCCTTTCACTTCGCTGAAATAGTCAAATGTAACTTCTTTCAGCACTTTCTCAAAGGCCATCATGTTTTGTCAAGTAAGAAAAAATAGTCAAAGATATCTTTCATCCCTGTTCTTACTGACATTATACTTTGTGCCACAAAAAATAGTCGCTATCGTCATATTTTCTTGTCTTTCCTCAACTAAAATAGTCAAATGGAACATCGTTCTACACTTTTGTAACTAACAGTAAACTTCAATGAGTAAGAAAAATAGTCAAAGACACTCTTCAAGACATCAAAGACATCCTTTGAGACATCAAAGACATCCTTTGAGACATCAAAGTTACTCTTCGAGACATCAAAGTTACTCTTCAATACATCAAAGGCACTCTTCGAGACATCAAAGTGTGGGAACCGACCTGTGAGATTTATATATATTAATTTATATGAATTTATATAATTATTTTATATAATTATAATTCCGCTCCAATATAGAAGCATCAAGAATATGGGCCAATAGGCCCTCTGCAGTTACTTCCATTCTTACCTTCAATTTACCCAATTAATACCTAATATTTCGTGTTCTGTCCTGTGTTGAAAGTTTTGTTAACCTCATCCAAAACTGTTGTAACATATCACCACACCCAAAATGCAGGTATAAAATGAAAAATGAAAGCTGTTTAATCATGGCATAGTAGAACTGTTTAGTGTTTCAGGTGTCGGGGTTTCACGGTGTTCTCGTAAGACAGGGTTAAAGCAACAATAGACTGGATCTCCTTCCCAGGTGGTTGCTCCAACAATAACCCTTACTCACCGTCGTTCGGCGGGTCTTCCCTCAATCCTCTCGGCTCCACTGCTGGCCTCGGAGAGTATCCCAGTCGATCTCACAACCGGCCTTTAGATTATAAGATGAGTGAGAGCACAGATCGTTCCCTCAATCTGTGGCCCCCCCGACACCGAACTCTTATACAGCCTTCAAGGTCGCCAACTGGTTTTCTTGTGTCCAGTAACACTGCAGTGGTCAGGTGTAATTGTGGCAAGAGCAAATTCCAATAATGTGTATCAGGCAGGTCACTCTACTTTATATCATTACACGGTCACAAGATAAATGGAGGGGATGATATCAAACACCAAAGAGTTTTGGTATTTTACTTAAAAGACAACGAGAAATATATATGCATCAATGTATCAGGATTAATATATGACAATTGCTCCATTCATAGCATAATATTCTGAGCGCACCGATATGGTAACATCGGCACGTGTCACCTGTCAGACTCAGCTGACCGGGACCCTCGCGATCGTGGGAACAGACTAGTACTTGTTTTCTAATTGTCACGATCCCCGTTTATTTAACTTTTTCCAAAACACTATTCAACGTTCACATGGTTTACTTATGATTTCACTGGCCTCACGATCAACATCTTATTCACAATACTCTCACAGTGACTTTTCACCGTACCAAAAGATTACTCTATTCTTAATAATATTTACTGTGAATGCACTCACTTGATCACTGAACTTTTCTTTATATTTATACTTCCTCCTAAAGAGATATCACTGGCAAACACTTCACGTATATGATATTATTCCAGTACACAGTCATGTCATATATAAATCAATAATCAAACTTCAGGCATATATATATCAATAGATCATAGAGATCAACACACAGGCATTTATATCGATAGATTATAGAGATCAACACACGGGCACTTATATCAATAGATTATAAAGATATCAATACACCAATATCTGGTTTACTACCAATATATAATAATAATAATACTCACTGGAGATTAATAATAGTCACAGTAAATTCTCTGATGAATCTTGGTGCTTGCACACACCCACACATAGATATATATGTAAACTGATACTGTGAGCGCTCTGGGTAGCCTCACCACATACTGTGCTCTCTGTGACTTAAACTCAAGTGAGACTTGCTCACGACATATAAAATATCCTGACAAGAATATATATAGCTAACTAAAGGGGAAATGGGAGGGAACTGTAAACACCTACTTCACCTATCCTAGGATGACAGTTGGGTTGTAGCTCCTGGTCCAGGCTCTCGCCTCGTTCATCCAGAAACACAAGCCCCACGCCTTAGGATGTCGCGTCTCGCCGCTTCTGTACACAGCAGGTCCGTGCTTCCCCTACAGTACGTCGCCGGGTTGAAGTCGGTCTCCTGGCCGTCAACTTTCCTCCCAACTACGGCAGCCAGCCTACGTCTCGGCGGTCGTCGTACGTTTCCCAATTAGTTCTTGTCACTGTACTCCCAGAGTAACTGCCTCTCACCACTACGAAGTCACTGAAGTTATCAGCCGTCCCGGACGACACACGCACAGCACCCGACTTCAGAGCACTTGAAGCTCACAACACTGTCAATTCCCTCGTCGTCTAGATATATCGCTAGGTATTTGGGAAGACTTCTCGACGTGCTTGCATCCAACTGTTGACTCGTAGGGTTCCACGAAGGTGGGGTTACTGTCAAACTTGACAGGATCGTCGATCACACGTTCAACCTGGTTGACAAGGCTGTCAACCCGGTTCACTCACGGTGGGTGGCCCGGCCACTAAGCTGTCTCTTATACTGGTGAACTGCCAACGACGACACACGTCGATGCCCGGCCCACTTCTTGCAACGCACCTGTCCCCTGAGCACTTGTTGCTCAATATTCTGTCAATTCCTTATCTGAGCCACTTCTGGGTTGCAGGAAGACCTCACAGAGTGCGTGCCAACAACTGGAGACGCTTAAATCCACCGGAGTTCGGTAAATCCGTCACTCTGACAGGATGACCGATCGCGCGTCCTACCTCTCGGACGTGTCGTGAAAGACTGATGTCGCCTGGCGCCAACACGGGCGGACCCCCTATGCCTATGTGACGTCACTTTTCCCAAAGTTGGTTTTCATTGGCTCCCAGTGCCATGTCGCTGACGGTGACCAATCTGGCGCCACTGACGTCACACAGTTTTGGCGGGAGAACAGACTTGCCAGCGCCATATTGGCTCCCTAAAGGGCCTATCCCACAGGCCAAAATACTACATTTTCTCAAATTTCTCGGCTCTTCGAGAATACTGTTCTCTCCCACATGTTCAATTGTTGCCTGCAATGTAGAGAACGCTCGGGAATAGTGGACATGACTCTTACAGCAGGCGTGGGAGAATTAGAAGGGGGGGACACCGTCACATACCCCTCCCCTTAAAATAAGAGTCATGTCTGGTTAGTGCATGCGGGACAACGCATCTGCGACTACGCTGTCCTTTCCACTAAAAATCTTGGCTTCCAGCCAGTATTGCAGCCGCCAATGTGTGACACTCCTCATGTGTCTGCAGACCGTCTTCAAGGTCATCCTGGGCGTCCACTGCTTACCTACTACAGACCGAGGGCTCCACACCTCACGTCCGTTCACCAGCTGGAACTGTGAGAAGATTAACGGTTCTGCCACTGCTTTGCAAATGGCCAACAAAACAGGGCCCGCTGTCTCTTCCCACTCGTCTTCCTGCTCTACGCAGAACATTCTCAGAGCTGTCTCTGAGGTGGAGTGGAGTCTTCCGACCGCCCCCTTCGACTGCGATCGGTAGGGCGACGACCGAATCTGCATCACTCCCCAATTATCATTGTTCGTCTGACACACTCAGACCGGAACATATTTCCACTGTCAGCCTGATTTTCCCTGGGCCTCCTCACCCAAGAGAAAAGATGTTGTAGTTGCCCAGCCACTTCTCTCGACGTTGAACGTCGCATCGTGGTCACCCCTAGGCGACCCGCAGAGTCAACAGCGTGCAACGGACTCAACACTGCCGCTCTGCACTTGGCTGGCAACGCTACTTGATCTCTCGTACCTGGAGAGGCTTTTCCGACCTCCATCCTTACAGGTTTACACTGTCTCATTAGTATGCCTTTATGCCTGTTAAAGTGAGTAGCTTTCTCGGGACCAATACGTCCTCCTTTGGCCTTACAAATCAACTTGGGGGATTCTGCCTGCTGCACCTCCTCGAGACTAGTGCGGTCCACCCCGAGAGAACTGGTGAGGGTCACCTGTACCTCACCTTCTGGGCTGCCTTCGCCCTCCACTCGCTCTCCGGGTTCCATAACGAGGTGATCATTTCCAGGCCGTCGGACGTCTCCTCGTCGGCCTTATCAGATCCACGTCCTCCTTGTCCTTCGCGCTGCCTCGGAGATACAGCACAGACAGGGAACGCCTCCATGGCGATTCCTTTCTCGTCCCCACAGGCGTCGAACACTTCGCCTTTCTTCTCTAGGTGCTCCAAGCACTCCTCGTCCTTCACGAGGTTCGGTAGGACACGTCCTCCACATGCGTCATTTCCCAAATGACCTGTGCCTCCCTCGTGGGCATCGTCGCACAGACCCCCACTACTAGGGTTTGGCATCCATAAACCGAACTCAGGGTTACCTGGTGTAGGGGCATCTGCACTGGGCCTCCCACAGTGGTCACACTTGCCTCACCTACACAGGTATTCTCGTGACACTCAGGGAAAAGGGTTCTGCTCACCAGGGTAAATTCCGCCCCAGTATCTCTCAGCATCATTACCGGGATGGGGTCTGCGTCCCCCACCCTTACAGTTCCCTCACGCACGAATGGGTTAGCCTCCTTCTTCCTACGTACGGGTCCATCCCGCACTCCTTCGGCTAACTGGTCCTCTACCCGTACAAAAGCAACGTAACCCCGCTGCTTAGGACGTCTGCATTCGCGCGCCATGTGTCCTATTAACCCGCAGTTGAAACAACGGATCCTTCTTCTTCCGCGGACTCCTCTTGCGCCTTCCAAAGACTCGTGCTCAGCTCTCCGGCCGTGACGATAACAAGATCTCTTGAGCTCTCCCTCGGTGACTTCTTCGGCGGTTCCACAGCACTCTTCTGTCCTCTGCTGTCTCCATTCGAGGGGTAGGACCTGGGAGAACTCGGTCCCGTCCTCCATCCGTCCGACCTTCTATTATTCCTCCCATAACTGGAGAATGCGGGCGGTCGGTGCTGTCCCTCTCGACATGGACGTAAAGCTTCTTCTAGCATGTCTGCTCGATCGGCCGCGGCTCTCAGGTCCTTGATGTCCGCCTCCTTTACTCTCACCCTAATCTCGGGAGAGAGCACGGACATAAACTTTTCCATGACCATCAGCCCCTTGATGTCTTCAGCCGATCTTGCTCCTTCTGACTCCAGCCATTTCACGAATTTCCTCTCCATGTCCCTCGCCGTCTCCGCATACGATTTTCCTGGCGATCGGGTACATTCTCTAACCTTTTCCTATAGCACTCCGGCGTCAGCTTGAACGAATGGAGCACGGCCCGTTTTACTGCATCATAGTTGGTACACTCCTGGAGGTCGAGCATGTTATAAGCTTCACGAGCTTCACCAGTGAGCCTTCCTTGAACTAGCTCCGCCCACTCTGCCCTCGGCCACTTCTTCAATGTAGCGACCCTTTCGAAATGCTCGAAGAAGCCCTCAGCCTCATTAGGCACGAAGACGGGCAAATCCCTCTCTCTCACTCGGCGGTCTTCCTGCTGTTGTGGTGGGGCAGTTGGAACTAGTCCTAGCTCAGCTCGTTTCAGCTCAATCTCCTTGTTCGCCTCAACCTCCTGCAGCTTCGTCCTAGCTTCTATTTCGCGCCCTCTCGTTGCAGCTGTGCCTCTCGTTCTTCCTGCGCAGCTGTGCTTCTGCCTCTCGTTCCTCTCGTTGCTGCTGTCTCTCTCTCTGCTTCTCGCGCCTCAGCTGTGCTTCTCTTTCTTCTCGGCGCAGCTGTGCTTCTCTCTCTGCTTCCTCGCGCCTCAGCTGTGCTTCTCTTTCTTCTCGTTGCAGCTGTGCTTCTCTCTTCTCTGCGCAGCTGTGCTTCTCGCTCTGCTTCCTTCACGCTTCAGCTGTGTGCTTCTCTTCGCTCTGCCTGCGCAGCTGTGCTTCTATCTGCATCTTCATTATTTCCAGCTTGACACTGCGCCTGCTGCCACTGGATCCCCGGCTGCTGCCACCGGTACTCAAGTTCTCTCCCCACTGGCAGGTGTCTGTGGCCGTTCCTCTCCTAAGGCTTCATCACGTGCCTTGAGCTGTGCCATGATCTCAAGTCTCCTCTCTCCCACTTTGGAAGCTCTCAACTTGATCCCAAAGTGGTCGGCGATCGTCTGCAGCTGTGCCTTGGTGCACTCCTCCAGTACTTGCTCGTCTCTCGTGTCTATAAACCTGGCTACTTTATCACCCTCCATCTTGTGACAATGAGTGAAAACCTAGGCCTGATATTTAATACCACAATTACCACCTNCTTGGGTAAATACTGGTTCGTAACAGAGTTGTTGATTTGTGGAACCAATTGCCGCGTAACATTGTGGAGGTGGGGTCCCTCGATTGTTTCAAGCGCGGGTTGGACATGTATATGAGTGGGATTGGGTGGTTATAAATAGGAGCTGCCTCGTATGGGCCAATAGGCCTTCTGCAGCTGCCTTTGTTCTTATGTTCTTATGTTCTTATGTTCTTATCTAAATGGGGCTTAACCAGAGCACGATATAGCTGAAGAACAACACCAGGTGTTTTGTTACTAACGCTTCGATGAATAAATAAGTGTCCTATTTGCCTTATTACGAACATTTATGCATTGATCCTTTGGTTTTAAATTCTTACTAATCATAACTCCCAGATCCCTTTCGCAATCTGACTTCGCAATCTCAACACCATCTAGCTTGTATCTTGTAACTCTATCATTGCCTAGCCTCAAAAATTTACACTTATCAGCATCTGCCAATCTTTTGCCCATTTCACAACTCTATTTAGATCAACTTGAAAGTTGATCGATAAAAATGTAGACGCGATAAAGCCCCGAAATTATTGGGATCGTCTCAAAGCTCTCCAAATGCACTCACTAGAAAGGAGACGAGAGAGATATCAAATACTATACACATGGAAAATACTGGAGGGACAGGTCCCAAATATTCACAGTAAAATAACAACATACTGGAGTGAACGACATGGAAAGACATGCAGAATAGAACCAGTGAAGAGGAGGAGTGCCATAGGCACAATCAGAGAGCATTGTATAAACATCAGAAGTCCACGGTTGTTCAACATCCTCCCAGCGAGCATAAGAAATATTGCCGGAACAACCGTGGACATCTTTAAGAGAAAACTAGAAAATTTTCTCCAAGGAGTGCCGGACCAACCGGGCTGTGGTGGATATGTGGGCCTGAGGGCCGCTCCAAGCAACAGCCTGGTGGACCAAGCTCACACAAGTCAAGCCTGGCCTCGGGCCTGGCTTAGGGGAGTAGAAGAACTCCCAGAACCCTGCTTTGATGGGGTTCTGGGAGTTGTTCTACTCCCCAAGCCCGGCCCGAGGCCAGGCTTGACTTGAGTGAGCTTGGTCCACTAGGCTGTTGCTTGGAGCGGCCCGTAGGTCCAAATAAAGACCCCATCAAGCAGGTATCACACTGTCCCCCTCCTCGGGGAGCCGGTCGGCCGAGCGGACAGCACGCTGGACTTGTGATCCTATGGTCCTGGGTTCGATCCCAGGCGCCGGCGGCGAGAAACAATGGGCAGAGTTTCTTTCACCCTATGCCCCTGTTACCTAGCAGTAAAATAGGTACCTGGGTGTTAGTCAGCTGTCACGGGCTGCTTCCTGGGGGTCGAGGACCGGGCCGAGGGGGACACTAAAAAGCCCCGAAATCATCTCAAGATAACCTCCCCCCACTCTCCCTCCCCCTGGTCCTCCCCCCACTCTCCCTCCCCCCATCCCTCTGTTCTCCCTTCCCACACTGTCCTCACCACTCCATATTTTATTTTTTTTGTATTATACATGTTTTGTATGTAAAATTTTAGTTACTCAGGAGTTAGAAAGCAATAAAATACTACTGTGTAAAGGCTATCTCATTTGTACACTGTACTTGTAGCATATTGTAAAGAAATGAGTCGCTAGCTTAGTAACTCTGGTCCAAGGCACAGCCTCGTATTGATCAAGTTACCAGAGCTGCAAGATAAGCCGTATTGATCACTAAAAACAGGATACAAGATGTATCGATTAATGGCGACACGCGTGCCGGGTTGGACCCAAGGAGTGTGGCGGTGGTGGGGACGAGGCTGCTGCTGCTGCTGCCCGCCCGTGGCAATTGACCACAGTTAGCCTCCTAGTCCGGAAATTACACGGCGCACGCCTCTGTTTTTAAGCGCCTCGCTCAACCCCCAACCCATTATTTGTTTGGGTGAATTGCGTGACTTCAGCGCATGAAAGTTGTCTCTGCTGTTTAATCAAGTTAATGAGGAACACTGTAACTTGACAAGTATGATTTACTTCTTGTTAGACTCCAAGGTCGTTCGTGTGTTGCTCCTCACTGGTGTTTGCCAGAGACCAAAATAAAAATAATTCTTCTGAATGCGGACTCAGTTGCGTAACTTTGCTCATAAATTCTACAATAAGTAAGTTTAAAAAAAACTTAAGCAAAGTTTCAACTATTTAAAATTATGTTGTTAAAAGTGAAGGGTGTTGCGCGGGACACAGAGCCCAACCACTGCACGCGCGTGTGACCTTGTAATATGGTGGGTGAGAGTACTGATGACCCCAAGTCCTGGCACGAGTGCGTCCTTGTGTACCGGCGCCACATACAGGATGATGATGTTATAGATTCAGCTACTCGGAACAAGTTCCAAGTAGCACGGGCTATGGTGAGCCCGTAATGGACTTACCTGGCACAGGAGCGGTGCTGTGTCATACAGGAGCCATGATTCCGGCTTCCCACTCGTCGTTCAAGTTTGAGATAGGACTCGGAGACATCTGTTGTCATTGCATTAGGGGCCTTCTGGGTATGTCGTATATTCAGACGCAGGGCTTGTGTAACTACAGCCGCGGGTGTATTTATACCAGGAGTCGACGCTGGCTGTTCATGAAAATTAATACAAGAGGCCAAGTTATGTCGCAGAGTAAACGTTGAAGGTCTTGTAATATCCTTTGTTGACTGAAGCTTCGCCGTGGATAGTCTGTTGTCCTGACTCTCACATGGGGCCAGTTCAAGTTCAAGTATGTTTATTGAGATAAGCAAGAAATACATCTCAAAAGGATAAAGTAGCTTAGGCTATTTCTACCCCCCTCATGGGGCTATGGGGGCTTGGGGGTAGAGGAGCGTTGAGTGCAAACACCCCTTCCCCACCCACCCCTCATTATCTCCTACCCCCAATCCCTCCGTCCTCAGGCACACAGAGGGAGAGCTTTTGTATAATAGGTTGCCCGTATGTTGAGCATGTACTCTCCCTCCCACCATTCACCTTGCATATATGCACGTCCTTGGAAGGACGGTGTGCTGAATGACTTACTATCTGAGAGCCGGGTAATGTAATTTATCGATTCCGGTTTGTCAATATTCTGTGTGCGTAGCTTGAGGGGGGGGGGGGGGACTCGCGTGATAAAGTAAGCGGCTGTCCGGCGATGTTTGCTGCATCGAGCGATATCCTATGTTAATATATGAAGGTGCTGACGTTGCATCTAATTGTACCATGGTGGTTTATAGCGCAGTTGCATATAGGAGAATCTTCAATTTGTTATATACTGAGCATCCTAACGATATATTAAAAAAAGGTTCTGTTGTAAGTCAACAATAAATTTAAAATTGTAAATCTAACAAAAGTGCAGAGCTTGTTGTTTGTAATTGCGTGATATACCCAGGTTTGCCACTTGTGTAGAGGTGTGACTTGGACTCTTAACTTTCTCGACGCATTCTCTAAAATGATAAGTATTTACGGCAATAAATTGCCGTAAATATTACGGCAATAGCCGTAAATATTACGCAATAGGTTTTGGTTTTGGTAGGGACGCGAGTCTTATTTTCCTCGGCGTCACCCCTTTTATATGAAGGAACCATCGGGTGCAAACTATATTACGGTCGATCGTTCAATAGTAGACCGTTGCGCCAACAAAACTTCATGTTATGCGCTAGTAATTTTGTAGAGCACGGAAAAAAAATCCTAAACTCGCCTATGCCGGTGAGCCGGTCGGCCAAGCGGACAGCACGCTGGTCTTGTGATCCTGGGTTCGATCCCGGGCACCGGTGAGAAACAATGGGCAGAGTTTCTTTCATCCTATGCCCCTGTTACCTAGCAGTAAAATAGGTACCTGGGTGTTAGTCAGCTGTCACGGGCTGCTTCCTGGGGGTGGAGGCCTGGTCGAGGACCGGGCCGCGGGGACACTAAAGCCCGAATCATCTCAAGATATGTCTAGTATAGCACACACACATACTAAATTAGTACTATGATAGCGTATATATCAGGCTTACGACAGGTTAGGATAGGGTCTTTTAAGTTACTTTAGAATGCCATGTAATCTAATAACACAGTATATGTTTTATATTTGGCCAAAAAGTTGCTCTAATTACTATCATTTCATTTGAGGAGGATAGGCTGGAATTTTCTAATTGTTTCATAATGGACGTGGCCACACATTAACAAAAAAATTCAATTCTACCACAGACGTGGCTACACATTTACACACTAGAAGGTGAAGGGACGACGACGTTTCGGTCCGTCTGGACCATTCTCAAGTCGATCGACTTGAGAATGGTCCAGGACGGACCGAAACGTCGTCGTCCCTTCACCTTCTAGCGTTTACAGTGCTAACCACTATATATACATTTAATTCTGTCCTCCATGGACAGTGTTAGAAATCTGTTAAACGTATAGTTCAGTGATTATTGAAAAATCAACCACAGAAGTGATTGTAGGTGCTTTTAAAATGCTAATCTAACCTACATACATGCTTATCTACTACTCCTTTGACAGGGTAAGATAGCTGCAATAGAAACTAGTGTGTTATTAAGCAGTTAACCACTGAAGGTGATTAAAATGCTTTTAGAAGCTCAGGTTATAGTTTACATACATTGCATTTACATACATACATTTTCAAGCGTGAGTTGGACATGTATATGAGTGGGATTGGGTGGTTATAAATAGGAGCTGCCTCGTAGGGCCAATAGGCCTTCTGCAGTTACCATTCTTCTTACGTTCTTATGTTCTTATTGTATTCAGTAAGTGATGCATTACATAGTCAATCTCGGGTACAAGTCCAATATATCAGTGTTCCAGTATTCATATAGTATACAGAGTTCAGCATACCTCAGCCCAGGAGGCGGCGAAAGTGGTACACATTAGCAGAGCTACTTTTCTTTTTCATGCTCACCCCATGACTAAAGGGGGAGGGGTGATAATGATGGTAACATGTTGTGATGCTTGATGTGCTGAAGATGCTCTTTATCCCCCGGGATTATTATGGGGCTCGATGGGTCATGGTAACCTAATAGAAGGTAACATTTGTA
>WNGS01142304.1:2439287-2454104 GCA_020271785.1 Procambarus virginalis
GTGTGTGTGTGTGTGTGTGTATTCATTTTCCGTAATTCGTAGTCAAATATAAATTAAAGTATTTTAAAATACTACAGCCACAGAAATTACAACTTTGATCTTAATATGCTATTTTGTGAAATTGCTTCCATAGTTTAGATAGTTTTAACATTGTCAGTCATCCGTGGTGTGCTTGAGGGAAGCACCACTTGTAGCGGTGTCTACCACTGCAATTCAGCAGCCTTTTGCAGAAATGCACTCAAAGCGCAACTTGCACATAAAAAGAAAGTTGTCTAAAGTGTCGTTGGCAGAGAGGGGCATTCCCTGCATGCCACAGGCTGCGGCTACTGCGCCATTTGCAGCACAAGAGCTTTGCGGCCTGACTTTTAATTACTGTGTGATCCTTGTAATTGTTGGTGTTGGAGGTTTCGTTTCCGAGGGGGAGGTGGGAGGGGATATTTCTGAGGGGTGATACATTATTGTTAATTACACACAGAGATCACACTAACGTGATGCATCAAATGAACCAATCCACAAAGGCCGAATTAAAGGGCCGCAGGGTAAAACCGAAGAGACGGTTTTACCCTGTCGTAGCTCAGTCGATTAAGGCAGTGTCTGGGATGCTTCCGGACGCAGGTTCGAATCCTCGTCACGGCCCTTGTGGATTTGTTCATTATTGTTAATGATTCAAGTTCAAGTATGTTTATTGAGATAAGAAAGAAATACATCTCAAAGGGATAGAGTAGCTTAGGCTATTTCTACCCCCCTTGTTAGTAATTATTTCCTTCCTCTGCCCCCGCCCCCCTCACCAACACTTTTTTTTGTTTAACTACGACTTGGGTTCATCAGGAATGGTGCTGATGTTCCTACTGAAACAATAAGCTAAAAGTTGTCATACTTTAGGCTTGCCTAAAGCCTGACCGTGGACTCCCAGATTCATCTATATGATGGGTTTATTACTTGTATACCAGTAATTGATGCCTGGTTGCTGTGATGTATGGTACATGGTGAGCCATGAGCTGTGTCCAGAGTCTCATGTGGACGGTTGACTTGATTTTACGCTTATCTACTAGATGTTTAGTGAACATGTTCCAAATGCCTGGTGGACTAGGAATGAATGATCGCTGATGGAGTGATGTTCTTGAGAAGAGCACATGATGTTTCATTGTTGACATCCTCCGGTGTTGAAGATCAGTACGACCAGAACGGGCCACGATTAGCGAGGCGCCTCCTCCCTCGACCTTGTCCAGAACTGTGATTGGGGGGGGGATGAGGGAGGGGGACATGTCATCAAAGGAGACGGTGCCTACTCAAGATGGGAGCGGACTTGTGCTCCATAAAAGCTTTTGTAACCCCTGCTGTCAAGACGTTTCCTGGCCGCCTTGCTAGGTTATGAACGGGGCTTTCCATGGCCATGGTCGAACTTCATCCCCGAGGCGTCAACGTCATCACTGGACACTAGGTTTTGCCACATGCCCAACACCTTCGTGCTCATGTGGAGGACAGTAAAGCCACGGAGGCTGCCAGAGAAGAAACCCCTAGTTAAACAAGGCATGACGCAGCGCTGGAAGCTGTCGACGAGTAAAATCATAAATTCATAATTGTCGTAATTGAAAAAGAAGAATGTGTGCGAGAGGAAGGAGAAGAGACTACAGTGGTTCCTTCAAGCCCTGTCTTACAGGAATATTTGTGGATAAAATAGACGTCAGTATGTTTTCTTTTTAATCTTCCTAGAGGCAATTTACATTTATGGGAAAACCTGTCTTAGAGGTAACACACAGTCGTAAAATGATGTACGTATATTGTGTTGTATCCGGTGGCAAAACCTGTGTATATTCGAGTGAGGTCGACTGGGATCTTCTTGAGGCTATCTTGAGATGATTTCGAGGCTTAGCGTCCCCGCGGCCCGGTCCTCGATCAGACCTCCTGGTTGTTGAACTGGTCAACCAGGCTGTTGGACGCGTCTGCTCGCAGCCTGGCGTATGGATCACAGCCTGGTATATCAAGTATCCTTTGAATGCGTTTAATCAAATGATGGATCTTAATGGTCCACATGTCAGCCAGCTGGTCAGTGGCACATGATTGAGTCATTATATATCCAATTAACCGTCAGAGCTTCCCTAACAGTGACCAATGGGGTTGAGCTCTAGTTCTTCATGCTCCGCCTACTTGTCTTTCTACCCGGAGCATTATTTTCAACTTTGCTGGGATTGTGCTTCTATGTGGCATCTGATCTTGACCTTGGGAGGGGGTGGTGGTCCACAGTAACCCATATGACGGTCAACTAGCAATGTCTTAGTGTAATTCACCTTTAAGGTCAGAGGGATTCTCCGGAAATAACGGAGAATTGGAACGTGTACTTTATTTCATATGTTGAAATTGAATTGAAATAAGTTTGAGGCAAATACACACAAAGGGATGAGGTAGCTCAAGCTATTCTCATCCCGTTATTTCATATATACCTTTTCAATCACCTCTCTTTAGCCAGCATGCTGTAACTTGTAGAATTTGGTGTTTCTGATGTATATAATGGATGAAAGTGTGTGTGTACTCACCTAATTGTGCTTGCGGGGGTTGAGCTTTGGCTCTTTGGTCCCGCCTGTCAACTGTGTGTGTGTGTGCGTGTGCGTGTGCGTGTGTGTGTGTGTGTGTATAACTTTGTATACACTTTCGTCATTTATATACATCATAAACGCTAAACTGTTCAAGTTACAGCATGTTGGGTTGCTGTAATTTGCACTGAAGCCTAATGAGGGTTTCCCACAATGCCTCGATGCATTCTGGCTTGAAGTGCTAGACCACTACACCACGGAGCATGTTGTGGTCTCTTGACTTATAGCATGCCTGGCAGCATCCAGCACATGGGTTCGAATCCTCTTCATGGCTCCTACTGATGTTCTCATTGATACTTTGTGATTTGCCTGAGTATATATCATGGTATAGGATAGGTATACTGGGTATACTTCTCTCATACTAGCTAGTAAATGCTGTGTATTGACTGGAATGTATACAACTGTGTACTTGAATGTTTTTTGTATGCTGTAGTCGCACTTCAGCACCACATTCATTGAGATGATAAGCAACCTTACTTAAGCAACATGTACTTCAATGTGTGTGGAGTTGCTGTAGCAACTTGTCAACTCCTGTGAAGCATCAGTGTGTTCACCTGCACTCTCCGTTTAGTCATCCCCCCCCCCCCCCCCGATCCTCCCTGTCCCTTGGTTGAGCTTGTTTGCTGGTGGAAGATCGTGACGGGTGGATAGCCTGAGAGGATTCCATCAGGGATATTATCATCTAGTTTTTTTCTCCCATGTTGTGGCATGTCACGCTGGGCAGGGAGTTAAGCCCAGTCAGTCACCCTGTTGTAGGCGAGCTGGGCTGGCTGGCTGGCCCTCTAGCTAGTGTTGTAACTTTATATCACTATATCATATTTCAGTATGCACTCAAATAAAATTCAATGCTTTTATCATGTACCAGTCTCTACACACACGAGGCCATCGTATTGACAGGGGACACGCACGGCCAGGATGATTTAAATACAACGATATATTATTTATATATTCACAAGTACATATTTAAAGGTTACAAGATATACATTGGTTGATACAAAGAGTGCTTAAAGGTTATGGATCTCCTGAAGCTCCTCCGCTTCCGGACAGGAACCGAGGATGCACCAGTCGTTTCCCCTCTGGATCGCCACACTGAGGCGCTGAAACAAAAAAAAAAAAACTGGCAGCTGGTGACATCAATGAGCTTGGAGCCCAATTCCTTGACAAATCCCAAGGCACTCTTGCCCCAAGGGCCATGCGTCTCAGACGCTATGGGAACAAAGGTGTATTGACCTTCCAATCGCCTGTATTTGACTGATTTTGCTATTTCCCTGTGGTTGGCCGCCCCACCTGCTTGTGGCATATCACCTCGCGAAAAAAAAAATAATAAAAGCATGATGTATGTTGTGTAAAGTAAGTCTTTGAAAATGTAAGAAGCCTTACGAAACGCTTTTAGGCGTCAGATCAAAAATAAAAATGTAAAAAATGAATTTTGGAGTTTTCAATTACCCTTGACAGTGAAGAAAAACGTAAGAAATATTGAGAAGATTCGTGCAAGAATTATTAATCTTACCCTTTCGGTCATATTCAACAACATATGTTTACAACAAAAACTGCTACCAATATATATATATATATATATATATATATATATATATATATATATATATATATATATATATATATATATAGGGGGGTACCACCACTGGTGCAATTATAGGGACCCACAGCCTCAGAGAAGGGAACACAGAGCATTCAGGGAAAAACTTGCCATTTAACTCTGAATACATAAGTGTTCGCTTCTCCTACCACCCCCTTTTATTTATATATATATATATATATATATATATATATATATATATAATATATATATATAGATATATATTAATATATATATATAATATATATAATATATATATATATAATGTGTGTGTGTGTGAGAAAGCTGCATGAACGCGTAAGCCATAGATCACAAAGAACTGACCCGGCCAGGATTCGAACCCATGCCGTCCAGGATCACCCCTAAACGTACACAGTACCGTGACCACCGCACCAATGATCGTCTATAGGATTGGATATATATATAATATATATAAATAAAATGTGCCATGCAACGCCATGCAACCTAGGTCTAGGAAAACATAAGTTTGAATTTTAGCTTTATTTTTTCTTGATTGTATAAAATGAACAGTACCAATTTCTACTTTCTACTTGTCCATCCCGTCAAACACACACCGAAACTACAACGTTGGTACAACGTTGGAACAAGTTTTAACACCTAACCAGTTATAACAACCAATATAGCAAGTTGTAACAACGTTCTAATACGTCATAAACACGTTTAGCCAAGATGTAGCAACTTTATTACAAGTTGTAACAAGCGGAAAATAGACAGTTTCGGTTTGTGTTTCCAGGGATCACGTCGATATTGGTACGATCGTCCACATAGTTACAAACTGCGTGTTCTATCTTATCAGGATAATGGGTTGCTTTGGTAATATATCTCGCTTCTCTAAAACTTTTAGGGTTTTCAAGTGGTTTCCACAAGCTTCTAAATTATTAACTTACTCAGCACCAACAGTAACCATGTGTGTAGTGTTACGAACACATTAAATGTTGCCACATTTAACATAAAAATGTTAATTAAAATAAAGCTAACAGCCAATGTTAAATAGTCGCAGGCCTAATGTAGCTCATAAATGTTGCCACATTTAACAAAGACGAAATATAAGTGGAATTTCAACTTGGAGCATCATTGACTGAAGAAAACACGTTCTCCTGTTTATATAGTACTTTTTGTAACTGGACCATTATATATATATAATATATATTATATATATATATATATATATATATATATATATATATATATATATATATATATATATATATATATTAACGTAATGGGCGAGTAGATAGACTGTGATACTAGGCACAGTACAGCGTTTNATCCTGTGAGTGGACACACCGCCATAGTGGCAGTATTGGGCAGCGCCACTCATCCTGTGAGTGGACACACCGCCATAGTGGTAGTATTGGGCAGCGGCACTCATCCTGTGAGTGGACACACCGCCATAGTGGCAGTATTGGGCAGCGTCACTCATCCTGTGAGTGGACACACCGCCATAGTGACAGTATTGGGCAGCGCACTCATCCTGTGAGTGGACACACCGCCATAGTGACAGTATTGGGCAGCGTCACTCATCCTGTGAGTGGACACACCGCCATAGTGACAGTATTGGGCAGCACCACTCATCCTGTGAGTGGACACACCGCCATAGTGACAGTATTGGGCACACTCATCCTGTGAGTGGACACACCGCCATAGTGACAGTATTGGGCAGCGCCACTCATCCTGTGAGTGGACACACCGCCATAGTGACAGTATTGGGCAGCACACTCACCCTGTGAGTGGACACACCGCCATAGTGACAGTATTGGGCAGCACCACTCATCCTGTGAGTGGACACACCGCCATAGTGACAGTATTGGGCAGCGCCACTCATCCTGTGAGTGGACACACCGCCATAGTGACAATATTGGTCAGCGTCACTCATCCTGTGAGTGGACACACCGCATAGTTACGGTATTGGTCAGCGCCACTCATCCTGTGAGTGGACACACCGCCATAGTGACAGTATTGGGCAGCGCCACTCATCCTGTGAGTGGACACACCGCCATAGTGACAATATTGGTCAGCGTCACTCATCCTGTGAGTGGACACACCGCCATAGTTACGTATTGGTCAGCGCCACTCATCCTGTGAGTGGACACACCGCCATAGTGACAGTATTGGGCAGCGCCACTCATCCTGTGAGTGGACACACCGCCATAGTGACAGTATTGGGCAGCGTCACTCATCCTGTGAGTGGACACACGCCATAGTGACAGTATTGGGCAGCGCCACTCATCCTGTGAGTGGACACACCGCCATTAGTGACAGTATTGGGCAGCGCCACTCATCCTGTGAGTGAACACACCGCCATAGTGACAGTATTGGGCAGCGCCACCCATCCTGTGAGTGAACACACCGCCATAGTGACAGTATTGGGCAGCGCCACCCATCCTGTGAGTGAACACACCGCCATAGTGACAGTATTGGGCAGCGTCACTCATCCTGTGAGTGAACACACCGCCATAGTGACAGTATTGGGCAGCGCCACCCATCCTGTGAGTGGACACACCGCCATAGTGACAGTATTGGGCAGCGTCACTCATCCTGTGAGTGGACACACCGCCATAGTGACAGTATTGGGCAGCGCCACTCATCCTGTGAGTGGACACACCGCCATAGCAGAATGTACAACACTCCCCAATAGGAAGAAAACCCGCTGGGTTGTTCATCCTGTCACTTGTACCCAGACACAGCTGGGACTTGCTTAACTGTCGCAAGTGAACAGCTTCTCAAACAAGAAGATTAACATTTGTCAACCCTTAAAAGCTTACATTATCTTGCGGGTGCACAACAGGTGACTCCTTTGAGAACAGCATTTATATTTGACATAGTATTTTCCTATGCCAGTCTTCGGGGACGTGTCCTATTTACAGGTATCGCATGTCCAGTTTATTCTTATCGCCTGCTTACGCCCTTTCTGTATTGACCCTTCTGTCACTGCTCTTCGTCTGAAACTTTTAGTGTTCGTGTGTGGCTGTAGAGGACACCACACACCTGCCGCGTGAGGCGCTAGAGGACACCACACACCTGCCGCGTGAGGCGCTAGAGGACACCACACACCTGCCGCGTGAGGCTCTAGAGGACACCACACACCTGCCGCGTGAGGCTCTAGAGGACACCACACACCTGCCGCGTGAGGCGCTAGAGGACATGCGCATGCCTCCACCTAACACCATTAGCTTAATGTTTTTTATGGCAGTGGCCTCGTTTGCACTGACAAAAAGCAGGTTGCTTCAGGCGAGACAGTTTTGCTGATGTTGTTGTTGTTGTTAAAGATTCGCCACTTGGAACAAGCAGCTCCAAGTAGCACGGGCTATGGCGAGCCCGAAGACAGTTTTCCGTCCTGTTTTTCCTCCTCGGTTATTACCTGGATTTTACTTCAACTTTCCTTTACCTTCTTGTCTTTGATTCCAACCCCTCCCCCCTCTCAGTGGTGTATTTCAGCGCTGATTCTACCCCCATGATGGACTGTGCCAGGTAAGCCCACTACGGGCTCACCATAACCAGTGCTACTTGCCCCGCACCTGTGCCAGGTAAGCCCACTACGGGCTCACCATAGCCCGTGCTACTTGGAACTTGTTCAGAGTAGCTGAATCTATAACAACAATCCTATAATGGGAGAGAAGAAGGGTGAGAAGAGGGAGGGGTGCATGCTGGTAACGTTGATGTAGCCTAACATTGACGGCGTACCGTCTTACGGGCTCGCCATAGCCCGTGCTACTGGAACTTATCGTTCTGAGTAGCTGAATCTAAGACAACAATGGCGTGCCGTCAACGATACGAGGAGGAGGAGGAGGAGGAGTACAGGAAAAAGGTTTGTGATAGTTTTTGCGGCACACTTCCCTGCATGTGAGCGACTTCCACGTGTGCTGCCCGACTGGTTTGTCAGGGGTAACTTTCTTTCAGGCGGTATATCTTCTGTTTATCTTGTTCATGTAGTGTGTAGAGTCCAGGTATACAATGGTTTACCTGTTTGACTCCACCGTTTACCCATCAGTTCTCTGGTGCAGTTATTCCTGACCTAATTCTGTTTTTTTTTTCACTTTTTTTGTGTATGCCTTTGAAACTGTTGACGTTGCCGTCATCTTGGCATCCTTGTCGCATACTAAGATCTTACATGATTAATTGAAGATTAAGCCACCCAAAAGGTGGCACGGGCATGAATAGCCCGTAAGTGGTGGCCCTTTGGAGCCATTACCAGGATCATTAGCTGATACTGGAGATCTTTGGAGGTGCCACTGCACCCTACGGAAATCTTACATGTGTGCCCTTACCTATATGTACTCGTAGGGTTGAGCGCTAGCTCCCGAGTGCCGCTTTTGCCACTTGTTTGGTGTCTAATGCAACGACTCTCCACCCTCCCGCTTTTTGGCATATCAGCTTGAAACTGTGTTGTTGCGCCTGCAACTTTACCTCAACAGCTTTAGCAGGAAGCTCCCTGCATGTCTTGGGACTTTTTTGTTTTTATTTTTTTTTGTGGGGAGTTGACGGTGGGGCGGCATGATTGGCCCACGCTTGTGTAGTGACGAAGTGACCTCGACGGGCAAGTGGCCTCCACGGGCAAGTGACCTCGACGGGCAAGTGACCTTACGGTGACCTTATCTGCGCATCTGTCCCTAACTTGGTTAATGTTATCCATATGTTTGATATATGCTGGTGTTGACATATGTTTGTGAGAGGTCCGGTGCTGGGTTACAAGGTTCGTCAACTCTCGGGACCTCCTGTTCTCTCAGGAACATTGTCTCCCTTTCACTTTTTGTTCCTTGGGTCATTTTGCTCCCTCAATTCTAATTACATTTATTGTAGTTGAAGTCGTGTAGCCATTTGTGCAACCATCACCATAACCCATCTAAGTAATCCACCATCTTTATACTATTCTTGTGTGAAAAATTGTTGACTCCCCATTACATCCCCCCCCCCCTCCAGTCCCATCCCAAATCCTTATCCTGATCCCTTCCAAGTGCTATATAGTCTTGGCGCTTTCTACTGATAGTTCCCTTCCCCCATTACACTTTGCATGGTTCGCAGATCCCGATAGGCTATAACTGCATCAGGCAGCCCCGTTCGTGAAATAGTATAGGCCTAGTATTGACCCCTGTGGTACCCCCCTCAATGAAGCTCTTTCACTAGCCACCAGCCTGTAATATACCAAACAGATTACAACACACAGAAATCACAATAGCGTGATGTATCAAATGAAGAAATCCACAAGGGCCGTGACGAGGATTCGAACCTCCGTCCGAGAGCATCCCAGACGCTGCCTTACTGCCCAGTCGATTAAGGCAGCGTCTGGGATGATCTCGGCCGTAGGTTCGAGTCCTCGTCACGGCCCTTGTGGATTTGTTCATTTATACCAAACAGATCTGTACACTAGTTTATCACCCGGATATCCTGCATGATAATTGTCTATATATGATAACTAACATACGAAGGTAGATAACTAAGATACGAAGTAGATAGATACTTCGTAGATAACTAACATACGAAGTAGATAGATACTTCGTAGATAACTAACATACGAAGTAGATAGATACTTCCTAGATAACTAACGTACGAAGTGAAGCAGTTGCAAACCTCCCAGAAACGTTCAGCCATGCCATCAATACAACGTTTCCTCACGATACCTTATCCTTCCTGCTTTCCTCACGATACCTTATCCTTCCTGCTACCTTATTCAATCTTGTCTTGATGATATCCTCAAAATGCATCTGGAATCTGCCAGTGCAGACTGCCCATCACATGCCTCTGTATGACTAACCATCCTGTGTGATGGGGATTTTCTAGCATCAACTAGTTAGCTTTTTTGACACACTGTACTCCACTTCATATAGTCTAGGGTAGCTGCACTAATGCAGATGTACCTAAGGAATTAATAAAAAAAAAAATCCTCACGATATTTGAAAATACTGTTTTTCACGTTTTTAATGACATGTAAAATGAGTAACTGCCGGAAGAGTCCAGGGAGGAACACACTACCCATGTTGACCAGACCACACACTAGAAGGTGAAGGGACGACGACGTTTCGGTCCGTCCTGGACCATTCTCAAGTCGATTGTGTCCCTTCAACTTCTAGTGTGTGGTCTGGTCAACATACTTCAGCCACGTTATTGTGACTCTTCGCCTGCACTCTACCCATCTTTCCTTTGCGTGCCTTATCAGTGGAGGCGGGTGATAGGAAGGTGGGTTGGTTGGTTGACGAGGAGTTGCCTGGTGTGAAGCCGTACTGGGGTCAGATTCACAAAGCCGTTACGCAAGCACGTGCGAACCTGTCCATCTGTGTGCAGGCGATGAGTCACGATAACGTGGCTAAAGTAAGTTGACCAGACCACACACTAGAAGGTGAAGGGACGACGATGTTTCTGTCCGTCCTGGACCATTCTCAAGTCGATTGTGTCTGTCCATCATTCTGTCCATCTTTTTTCAGTCATTGGCGGCTTTGTTTGCAATTATTAAACAGTTAATGACCTCCGAAGCACCAGGAGGCTGTTTTATAACGATAACAACAGTTGATTGGCAAGTTTTCATGCTTATAAACTGTTTAATAAATATAACCAAAGCCGTCAAATGATTGAGGAAAGATGTACACGTTAGTAAGTACTTGCGTAACTGCTTCGTGAATCCGGGTCCTGGTGGTTGTGGTCGCTCGGCCACCAGTCAGCTGGTGGTTGTGGTCGCTCGGCCAGCAGTCAGCTGGTGGTTGTGGTCGCTCGGCCAGCAGTCAGCTGGTGGTTGTGGTCGCTCGGCCAGCAGTCAGCTGGTGGTTGTGGTCGCTCGGCCACCAGTCAGCTGGTGGTTGTGGTCGCTCGGCCAGCAGTCAGCTGGTGGTTGTGGTCGCTCGGCCACCAGTCAGCTGGTGGTTGTGGCCGCCCGGCCACCAGTCAGCTGGTGGTTGTGGCCGCCCGGCCAGCAGTCAGCTGGTGGTTGTGGCCGCCCGGCCACCAGTCAGCTGGTGGTTGTGGCCGCCCGGCCACCAGTCAGCTGGTGGTTGTGGCCGCCCGGCCACCAGTCAGCTGGTGGTTGTGGCCGCCCGGCCACCAGTCAGCTGGTGGTTGTGGCCGCCCGGCCACCAGTCAGCTGGTGGTTGTGGCCGCCCGGCCACCAGTCAGCTGGTGGTTGTGGCCGCCCGGCCACCAGTCAGCTGGTGGTTGTGGCCGCCCGGCCACCAGTCAGCTGGTGGTTGTGGCCGCCCGGCCACCAGTCAGCTGGTGGTTGTGGCCGCCCGGCCACCAGTCAGCTGGTGGTTGTGGCCGCCCGGCCACCATTCAGCTGGTGGTTGTGGCCGCCCGGCCACCAGTCAGCTGGTGCGTGACTTGCAGGCTCCGTCAGGTCGTCGCGCAAGGCTCTCACACCACCTGACTTTCTCCGGCAATGGTTTTGTTCATTTTATTTGTACCACCAACCACTTGGGCTGGACGGTAGAGCGACGGTCTCGCTTCATGCAGGTCGGCGTTTAATCCCCAGACCGTCCAAGTGGTTGGGGCACCATTCCCTCCCCTTGTCCCATCCCAAATCCTTATATCCTGACGACCTCTTCCAGTCGTAACGTAACGGCTTGGCACTTTCCCCCTGATAATTCCGTCCACCTTTCTACCATCTTGACACCAAGTGTGTCTTTTATTTTAGTTAACAAGGATACGTTTATACGTCTTTTAATTAATATTTCTCCAGTGACGTCAGGACTTTGTATAAAATTTGCTGCCTGGATTATCTTTAAAACCATCTTCCCAATTACTGCGTGCCCTTTTGTACGCTGTGGTCCCCAACGGCCAAAATATGGGGTACTATGACAAGTACCGGCTCACAGTTATCCACGTTTTCTATGCGTAGGCTATGTGTAGGGGAGCTGGTGGCTGAGTGGACACAACACTGGACGCGTGATCCTGTGGTCCCGGGTTCGATCCCAGGCGCCGGCGAGAGACAATGGGCAGAGTTTCTTTCACCCTGATGCCCCTGTTACCTAGCAGTAAATAGGTACCTGGGAGTTAGTCAGCTGTCACGGGCTGCTTCCTGGGGGTGGCGGGGGACACTAAGCTCCGAAATCATCTCAAGATAACCTCAAGATGAGGTTGGTTAGGCAATCTGGTCTCGTGGACCAAGTTAGCACAAGTCGAGCCTGGCCCCAGGCTCGGGGAGTAGGACAACTCTCGAAACCCCCTCCAGGTATGCGCCAGGTATAGCACGTAGCATTTTGACGTATACTGTACCTAAGGTCAATAAGTGGTATACAAGAAAATGGGAGCGGCTCGTGAAATTCACATAATTCCTCCGTTTTCTGTTCGGGGGTCCTCTGGTAGGTTAGGATAAGGCACTTTAGTACGACAGTTTGTTAACGTTGGGAACGCTAACGAGAACGGCCTGGGTTAGGTGGGTGGCTTGGTTTCGCGCATTCTAGTACCCCGTATTTTGTCCGTTGTAGACAAATGAAGAGGTCGGGGCGATCTTGTAGTGTTCCTGAACCGGTTGTGTGCCTCTGTAACCCTTTCCACCACCGCCCACGGGGATGGGTATGGGGTGCATAATAAAGAACGAACTTGAAGCTGCAGTGTTGAGATTGAGGAGCGGGCACGGGGGGGCTGGGGGGGGGGCGGCTCTGTGATGTAAGAACCTCTTACCTCTGGTGCTTCCCTGGTAATTTAATAATGGTTCGTGTCGACTTGGTGCCTTAGAGATAAGGTGTTGTGTGTTACACGGTCCTCCTCACCGTCTAGCTTTCATTTCACGTGTGGGTGCTCGTCTAGTTGTGCTTGCGGGGGGGTTGAGCTTTGGCTCTTTGGTCCCGCCTCTCAACTCTCATTCAACTGGTGTATAGATTCCTGAGCCTACTGGGCTCTATCATATCTTCATTTGAAACTGTGCATGGAGTCTGCCTCCACCACATCACTACTTAATGCATTCCATTGGTTAACTACTCAAGAAAGTATTCATTCAGTGTCAATGTCTCTGTGGCTCATTTGGGTACTAAGTTTCCACCTGTGTCCTCTTGTTCGCGTTCCACCCGTGCTAAATAGTTTGTCTTTATCCACCCTGTCAATTCTCCAGAGAATTTTGTAGGTGGTTATCATGTCTCCCTTTACTCTCCTGTCTTCCAGGGACGTGAGGTTTAGCTCCCTTAGCCTTTCCTCGTAGCTCATACCTCTCAGCTCGGGGACTAGCCTGGTGGCATACCTCTGAACCTTTCCTAACTTCGTTTTGTGTTTGACTAGATTTGAACACTAGGCTGGAGTCGCATATTCCATTATTGGTCTGACATATGAGGTATACAAGGTTCTGAATGATTCCTTACACAAGTTTCTGAAGGCAGTTCATATGTTCACCAGCTTTGCATACGCCGCTGATGTTATCCTTTTGAAGTTGGCTTCAGGGGATAAGTTTGGTGTGATATCAACCCTCAGATCTTTCTCCCTGACTCCTGAAGGATTTCCTCTCCCAGCTGGTATATTTTGTTTGGCCTCCTGCCCCCTACGCCTATCTTTGCACTTGCTCGAGTTAAACTCTAGTAGCCATTTGTTGGCCTATTCCTTCACTTTATCCAGGTCATCCTGTAGCCTCTTGCAGTCCTCCTCTGTCTTAATCATTCGCATAATTTTAGTAGCAGGAAACATTGAGAGGAAAGAATACTTTCTGGAAGATCATCACGTATATCAGAAACAAGATAGTCCGAGTAAAGAACCCTGTGGGACTCAGTCACTCTCTGCTTCCTGTTGTTTAGGTTCTCCCTGATCCATTGGAGCACCATGCCACTTCAGCAACGTATGCAACAGTTTCTTGGGGGGTACTGTGTCAAACGCTTTCTGACAGTCCAAGAAAATGTTGTATGTCCATCCTTCTCGTTCTTGCTTAAGGGGGCATGGGGTAGGATATTAAAAGTTGTTCTAATGTAATCAATATTTATTCACGTTTTATATGTAAAAGGGCTGCAACTGGTCCAAGTTTCAGCATCGCAGCCTAATAGAAAGGGAGAAAAAATAAGTATTTAGACGATTTTTTCAACATTTTCAACGTTTCTTTTCATTTTTCAACAAACACAAGTGTCAACGAAGTCATTTCAATGACACTCGGCTATCACATTAGCATATAATAAAGGTTTTGTTGCCAGTTTCTATCCCAAATATTTTAGTGCAATAATACAAATTTTCAAAGTTCCCTAAAAAATTATGCAACAAAATGCTTTATAAATATTTATAAAATCAATAAATGGACTTAGGGAAACATGCGGCAACAGTTTGTAGAGGCATAAACTCTACATAAAATGTGCAAGTTTCATGTAAATGAATAAAAATGAAAGAGTAGAGATAACGTTTATGTTACTTGAAAATAAGTACAAAAAAATAGTTTTAAGGTTCTGCCACCTGTGGCTGAGGTTGACATCAACCAATTTCCTCCAAAATTGGCACCCTTACAGATAGGTTTACGTCCAGTCAGGTGTACAAGTTCATGCAAATCGTCCGATAAACAAATAAGAAAAAATTAAAATAAAAATCTTAACTTTTTTGATAAACTAATTATTTTGTTATTACAGTATATGCTATTGTATAGCTGAGAGTCAGAGACATGATTTCAGTTGACACTTGTGTTTGATGTTAATTTTTGACCATTTTGGAAGACTTGACACA
>WNGS01142304.1:2466494-2491506 GCA_020271785.1 Procambarus virginalis
ATATATATATATATATATATATATATATATATATATATATATATATATATATATATATATATATATATTAGTATATTTTGGTAGCAGTCTTTCCTGTAGACATATGTTATTAAATATGACCGAAAAAGTAAGATTAATAATTCTAACACGAATTTCTCAATTTTCCTTATGTTTGTTTTTACTGATGACGGTAAATTAAAAATCAATTCTCCAAAATTCATTCTTTATTTCTTAGTCTAAGAAATAAAGACTATTTCTTAGACTAAGAAATAAAGAATGAATTTTGGAGAATTGATTTTTAATTTACCGTCATCAGTAAAAACAAACATAAGGAAAATTGAGAAAATTCGTGTTAGAATTATTAATCTTACTTTTTCGGTCATATTTAATAACATATATATATATATATATATATATATATATATATATATATATATATATATATATATATATAAATAATATATAAAATCGAAAACACACCCCAGAGAGCATGTATGCCTCTGGGATGGCATAGTAAATCATTAGTATATTTTAGGGAGATCTTCAGGATATCCCTGGCTACCACCAGCCTCTGGACCTACCATATATAATTAAATACCCGTAATAATGATATATGGTAGGCCTGGAGGCTGGTGGCCAAGGATAGATTAGTTGCCGGAGACCTGCACTTCCTGAAGATCGGATATCATGTCTCCTCAGTGCCTGGTTCCGGGTATATGAGCCTGCCATTGCACAAGTCTGTCATAAAAATTTCTTGCTACAACACGTTTTGCTGTTAGCATATCAGTAAGGAGGAGAATAAGCTTACTTAATCTTAAATTAATACTATGCCAAACTGAACCTATTCATAAGCGTCCTTTGGGTGGCCACCAGTCGACCAATCACCAGTGTTGGACCCCATGACTCTGTGACGTAACATGGGCCGTCGACACGCGTCCTTTGATTTGACAGTCAAGTTGACCAATGGGCGCTCGGGGACTCTGTGACGTATGGTGACGTCACAGACCCGCCTCTACTAACCGCGAATCGACGCGATGTAAACAGTTACCCCACGAGCAGGTGTGAGGGTGAGAGCTAAACCTTCTTCCTCCAGTAGATTTAAGTGATCGACGGTCTGCAAGATGGCAACGCCGAAGCAAGTGGTGAGTACTCCGTTATAATAAACGCTGTCTATCCAGTACCATCCAAAATGGAAGGTTGGGAAGAGGAAATATGACAAATGTTACACGAAGCTGTGTATGCATGAGGCCGTTGTTTGGGGTGATCAGCTGTTTGACTCGCAGGTGATGCAAATGCAATGCTGACGCGTCAACGTTTGTTGCAGCAGCAGGTGAATCAACGCCCCTCGCACACCCGCTCTCAGGGTTCCCATCGGTCTCTTGTCTGGCTTTCAGTGTGGTAATTAGGTAATTAGAGATGTTGTATGTTGTCCAAATAAAATTGTTCCGTAGATTTACGCAGTAAGTTGGCCTTGCCAATAATAGTACTCGCCTAGTACCATAATGTATAGTATAAGAGTGGTCTACGTTCTGGACTTGTAATCGGATATCCCGGGTTCAGTCTCCATATGGGACAAATTTTTGGACAAGTATCGTTTCTCTTGATGCCCTGTTCACCCAGCACAGTAAATAGATACCTGGGAGTCAGGCAGCTGTTATGGGTTGCATCCTGGGGGAGGGTCAGTAGTTCAGTCTAATTTTTTTTTTTTGGGGGGGGGTCTTTTAATATATGCTTACCGTATGTACAGGAGTCCAGACCCTGACAACACGAATTACAATGGGAGTTATCTGAAATACAGCATTTATTAACATTAGTGCATTGTACAAGAACTATCTACTATCAAAACAATACTATATATAGTCTCCTATTGGCTACTGTCTTGGGTAGTTGACATCTTAGCTCTTCCTTAACAAAATTAAATGAGTTCAGGTTAGCCTTTTAATAATTTCCAAACGATGTAAGAATATGGAAAAATGTGACGGAAGAGTAAATTTAATACATCTGGTTGTGTTCGTCGAGACTGTGCACTGTCTAGCAAATAGCTTGTTCTAGACTTCCTGGAGCTGCCTATATTTTCTGTATAAATATACAGTATCTAAATAGTCATTTTTGAACCTACATTTATTCGTGGCGATTTCAAACCCAGTGGCAATTCTTAAGTTTTCGACTGTATTCATCAAGCTTGGTACGAGTAAAATTAATCCTTTTAAACCACATATTAAAATATCTTTAATTAAAAAGCCAGAAATTTAGTTACAGCCACCAAATGATCAACATGATGGAACCAATGTGCCTAGAACTCTGGGAAGAAAGGTGCCAAAGAAAGTAATTTTCTGGGTGTGTGACTTTCAAGCTGCTGCTGCCATACCTGTCTGTCCAGAGAGGATACTTGTTAGGCAAGAAACCCTGAGCTTCATTATGGCATATATCTGAAGATGGGTTTATACAGGTGATAATGTATTTTATAATGTTGTATAGCCTCTGGGCAGCTATATAGTTTGAGCTCTAGGAATACAGTACATTTTATCTGTAGCTTAACTGAATTTAATATTTACATAACCGTGATTATTCTTACCAGTAGGTTAAGGAAGATAAATGACTTAAATATGAAAGTAAAATACAGGTACAGTATATCGAATCTTTCATTGTCATTTATAAATAAAAATACTGTACTGTACTTGGAATTGGATCCTAAGGTTTTCCTTATACAGTACAGTATTAACCCAAATCACTTCCAACATTTTTAGAACAGGACATTGCAAAGGCAAAGCTGCCCAATTAAATTACAGTATTATAATGGGAAAAAAGGTAAAAATAAAGCTGTCAGCTCTTTGAATAACTCGAGAATTGAGGTATGAAGAGAAACCATAGGTTGATAAGCTATCCTCATTCCACAAGACAGCCCTTGAATGGAAAAATGACAGGTTGGCAAAGCCTGTTTAACAACGATTATGTTTGAGAATCACTTCTGTCCCACTGTAACACTGCTGGCTGGCACTAATAAAAAAGCCACTGATTACCAATTTACTTATTTCTAGAGCACTTGCATTGTTGAAATTTAAAATTGATTTACCTACTATAGATTTTGTTTCATAAAAATTAGATATGTATACAGTACAGTATATAGCTACTCTATACCTGGTACAACATGTACTGTATATATATTGCACTATACTATATATAGATGTAATGTACTGTACATAGATATTGCTACAGTATATGGTCATGGTGGTTTAGTGCTTTTCCCTGATAATTACCTTTATCACAAAATACAAATGGGTAGTATAATACAGTATATTCTTGGCCATATTACACTGGAGCAAAAAGTACAGTACTCGAATTGTCACGTGCTGTATTTCAATGAAATCTGAGACACATTGGTCATTAGAATATGGGTGTTGATACTGTACTTTAAGATAAACAAAATGGAGCAAGCCTGTTTCGTCATGTTTCACAACGTGCGTGTTTCTGAAGATAACTTGATGAATCTTGCAGAATGATGTTGAAAATATAAAGGTTTTGATCTAAATGTCATCCCTTTGGACATGAATAGTTTTGTTATTCAAAATCTTTCTGAATGTTAATTAAATTAACTTTATCGCAGATGTCCATATGATTAAATTCACTATTAGGCTAATAGTACTATCATAGCCCTGACTGCTTTTTATTTTCACTAAGGTTAACTGATGACCATTTTGAGGATAAAACTTAAAACGTTTTCATACTGAAATGCTTTTAGAGTACTGTACTTGAAAGAAATCACTCACCCAGTGCAATAATTTTATTTTAAATCTCTTGAATTTAAAATTGCTGAATTTTAATTTTTTTTATCAATGTAACAAATTTTGTGGTTGCCAGACCAATGCTGTACTTACAACTAGATCATGAACATAAAAAAAATTGTAATCATGAACACAGCAGAGTACCGAGGTTTATCGAGCACTTTCACAGTACAGTACATGCAACTGTATCCTTTTGCATGCAAATTGCAAATTATAATGTTTAGTGAAGGTAATAAAACAAATATAACAAGTTTGAAAAATTATAAGGTGGATTATTAGAATTTTCAAATCAAGAATGTCATCACAATGCTCCTACTTATAAAATCACTTATGCTTTCAAGACACCTTGAATTCTGCTCTGTACTTGGCTTCCCATTCAAAGCAGTAGATATATCTGTAATAGAAGGAATATAGAGAAAATGCATTGCCAGTAAAACACCTATATTACTGTGACTATCTCAAAGCAGTAAGAATGTACTCTTAGTACATTCTAGGATGAAGTACATTAGTACATTCTTAGTACTAAAGGACCAAGAGAGGCAAACTTAATGTAGTACTGTATATACTGTACATACAAGATACTCAAAGATCAGGTCTCAAATACGCAAAATTGCGTAGTGGAACAAAATATTTGGCAGGAAATGTAGACCCAGTAAGTAACAAGTACTGTATAGGTGTCATAAGCACAGAGAACACTAAACATCGAAGGTCCACAGCTTTTCCGACACTGTCCACTAAGCACAGTAGTACTGTATTGCAAATACTGTATTGCTAGAATAAAAGTGAAATTTTCAAGAGGAAATTGGACAAGTTCTTTCAGGGACTGCTGGATAAGCAGGATTGTAATGGATAATACAGATTGCTGAAGGCAATAGCCTTACGGATCCAATTATCCAATGACAAGCCTCACTGTCTACCAGATTTGGAGAATAGAACTCTCAGAACTGGCCACAGGTAAACGATATGCGGTAAATTGGTATTGTAAGCAAGAGGTTCTAGGCTCATAACATTTGCAAGTTGGGATAATTTGAGTGTACTAGTAATTATTTTGCTAGACTTGACCCTGTTCACCTAGCAAGAATTTGGAGCCTTGAAAATTGGTTGACTGTGTCAAACTGACGGTTCAAAAGTTAAATTTTGAGTGTATACTATATACTGTATTTACTTTACCAAAGACTATAACCAATCCACAGCATGTTTTTAAACTATACAGTACATGTTTGTTCCAACCATTAAAAGACAGCAGCAGTTACATAGCTTTATGGCCAATAATTTTCTTGACCATAAAAATGCAGTGGGTAGTGGATAAAGTACTGTAATTGTCTTGTAATTAGTTTTCAGGAGAAAGCTGTAAACCAGCATGACTAATTTTTGAAAGGGATACAAGGTCAGACAAAGCTAGAATTTGAGGATGAAGTGAAGGACCACTTGAACCACTAGGGGATCAAACACCAAACTTGCAAGATGTGAGGCATGCGTAGCAACCCATCAAGGGGATAGACAAATACAGCACAGCTAAATCAAATATTAACAACTGGATAAGGGAGGGAGCTGGGACAGAACAGCTTTGAAGAGGAACTTGAGTATAAAAGCTATAGTGTGATGTCTGGATACATATTCCTAGTGTAGTGCCACTAGGCATACGAAACGAAAAGTCCGAACGGTTTCGTGTTTCAACACGTCAAGGAATATAGACATTAGTTTGGGATTATATACCCTCACTACACCTGATGATCAGATAAAAATCCATAAACAATATCTACTTAGGTGTAGTAGTGACGTTAATATTTATACAGACCTGCAATATCTGGGGATTGCAAATATTACAGGTTGCAGACAAGTTTCTAATTCTATAAAGGAGACTGTTAGAACCATCTTCTCAGGCCACTTTCATTCTGTGGGGGTAGAGGAAGACTGTTAAAGCTGGGAGTTGTGGACCAAGCATCGCCAAGCTGGTTTGCTCTGTGCAGGGATTAAGATGTGAGATCTGTGCAGCATTTTCCTCTTTGGTCTTGTTGATATCCTTCCATACCCGGTTTAGTGGCATGTGAGAATTGAGACTTGACGATTAGTTCCCAGTCTGTCTGCTCCTGCTCTTATCATACGTTCCCTGGCCGCAGCCACGGCCGTTTGAAACAGCTCGAGGACATGAGAAATGGTCTAGCGTCCATTTCTCATGACAAAGCGTTTTAGTGCCTGTAATTTTGAGTTCATCGGTAATAGTGAAAGGTAAGCAGTCCCCGAGGAGCAGTGGTAAGACACTGGCCCGGCGCTTTGGCCTGGGTTCGTATCCTAGCCGGGGAGGATTGACCGGGAGCCAATCCTTAAAGCCACAGTTCACCCAGCAGTTTTTTTTTATTATTATTATTTTCAACCACATACGTGGCCACACATTTACAATGCTAACTAGCATATATACATTTTCTTCTGTCCTCCATGGACAGGGTTAGAGATGTGTTAAACATATAGTTCAGGGGTTTATTGAACAATCAATCACAGAAGGTGTTTTGGTGCCTTTAAAATGCTAACCTAACCTACATACGTAAATAGATAGATACACATTTACGTATGCCCTACATAGTGTTCGATGTGTCTTTTTGCAGTGTCATTAATGTGCACTTACAAAGGTGAAATGTAATTATAATCAGCTTCCCCAGCAGTGAATGGGTACCTAGTTGTTAAACGATTTAGCGGGTCATATTCTGGGGAAAATTAGGATTAAGGGCCTGCCCGAAACGCTGTGTGCGCTACTGGCTTTACAAGAATGTACGAACTCATATATATATATATATATATATATATATATATATATATATAATAATATATATATATATATATATATATATATATATATATATATATATATTACCAGTGAAATTTGGGTTACGTGGCTTGAACACAACCCGTTCTCCTAATAGCACATCGCATTTTAACGTATACTTTACCCAAAGTAAAAAAACAAAACTGAAGTACTAAAAACGGTAGCGGCTCTCGAAATAACTTGCTGTCCCGTTTTCTGTTCGTGGGTTCTCGGTTGGTTGGGTTCGGGCACTTTAGTATAACAGTTTAGTGACGTTGGTGGAGCGCTCAGGACGACAGGCTGCTGGATCTGGTGACTATAAACTTTTCAGTAGTACCAGTGAGTTCATTGTTAAATTCAACCGAGGAAGGTTCAAAGTAATTGTAGAATTCTGTGACATATGAGAAGCAAAATTGTCCGCCGGGGAGGCTTCCAGTGGCTGATGGACCCACACCGTTTGAGGTCCGAGACGTTATCTTGAGATGATTTCTGGGCTTAGTGTCCCCGCGGCCCGGTCCTCGACCAGGCCTCCACCCCCCAGGAAGCAGCCCGTGACAGCTGACTAACTCCCAGGTACCTATTTACTGCTAGGTAACAGGGGCAGCAGGGTGAAAGAAACTCTGCCCATTGTTTCTCGCCGCGCCCGAGATCGAACCCGGGACCACAGGATCACGCGTCCAGTGTTCTGTCCGCTCAGCCACCGGCTCCCTGGACGTTGAAACAGATCAAGAATACCGCCGTAAATATGCGTCGGTTCAAGGTTACTCACAGTCTGTGCTACAGCTTTTTTTTTTTAGATAAAGTTATTATATGGAGAGCAAAATTTCCAGAAGGGAAGGGAACTATCGGGAGAAAGCGCCAAGCCGTTGCGACTATATAGCACTGGGAAGGGATCAGGATAAGGATTTGGGATAGGACGGGGGGTGGGGTAGGAATGGTGCCCAACCAGTTGGACGGTCGGGGGATTGAACGCCGGCCTGAATGAAGCAAGACCCGCATACAAAGCTAGCCATAAAGTATGTTGCGAGGCCCGGTCGCGCGTCTGGCACCACTCCATATATACATGTCGGCTACAATTTCACTCTGCGCTCTATTGCACGTCTCTGTACTGCTAGGCTTTCTATTGCAAGGCTCTGTACTGCTAGGCTTTCTATTGGACGGCTCTGTACTGCTAGGCTTTCTATTGCAAGGCTCTGTACTGCTAGGCTTTCTATTGGGCGGCTCTGTACTGCTAGGCTTTCTATTGGACGGCTCTGTACTGCTAGGCTTTCTATTGGACGGCTCTGTACTGCTAGGCTTTCTATTGGACGGCTCTGTACTGCTAGGCTTTCTATTGGACGGCTCTGTACTGCTAGGCTTTCTATTGGACGGCTCTGTACTGCTAGGCTTTCTATTGGACGGCTCTGTACTGCTAGGCTTTCTATTGCAAGGCTCTGTACTGCTAGGCTTTCTATTGCAAGGCTCTGTACTGCTAGGCTTTCTATTGCAAGGCTCTGTACTGCTAGGCTTTCTATTGCACGGCTTTACGTCTAGGCTTTCTATTGCACGGCTCTGTACTGCTAGGCTTTCTATTGCACGGCTCTGTACTGCTAGGCTTTCTATTGCAAGGCTTTCTATTGCAAGGCTCTGTACTGCTAGGCTTTCTATTGTAAGGCTCTTTACTGCTAGGCTTTCTATTGCAAGGCTCTGTACTGCTAGGCTTTCTATTGCAAGGCTCTGTACTGCTAGGCTTTCTATTGCACGGCTCTGTACTGCTAGGCTTTCTATTTCACGGCTCTGTACTGCTAGGCTTTCTATTGCAAGGCTCTGCACTGCTAGGCTTTCTATTGCACGGCTCTGTACTGCTAGGCTTTCTATTGCACGGCTCTGTACTGCTAGGCTTTCTATTGCACGGCTCTGTACTGCTAGGCTTTCTATTGCAAGGCTCTGCACTTCTAGGCTTTCTATTGCACGGCTCTGTACTGCTAGGCTTTCTATTGCACGGCTCTGTACTGCTAGGCTTTCTATTGCACGGCTCTGTACTGCTAGGCTTTCTATTGCAAGGCTCTGCACTGCTAGGCTTTCTATTGCACGGCTCTGTACTGCTAGGCTTTCTATTGCACGGCTCTGTACTGCTAGGCTTTCTATTGCACGGCTCTGTACTGCTAGGCTTTCTATTGCACGGCTCTGTACTGCTAGGCTTTCTATTGCACGGCTCTGTACTGCTAGGCTTTCTATTGCACGGCTCTGTACTGCTAGGCTTTCTATTGCACGGCTCTGTACTGCTAGGCTTTCTATTGCACGGCTCTGTACTGCTAGGCTTTCTATTGCACGGCTCTGTACTGCTAGGCTTTCTATTGCACGGCTCTGTACTGCTAGGCTTTCTATTGCACGGCTCTCTACTGTTAGGCGCTCTACTACTACACAACTGTGGAGTATTTACATTCCAAGCATAAATATTTTATATGCTTAACCTTAAGAACATAAAGCAAGTAAAGTTCTTTCTCAATAGCTTGCAGAATTGTGAAACACTTCAACAACACGGGGGGGGGGGTGGATAGAAATTCAAATTGTGTTTTATGATAACTAGATCACTAAGAAACTGTTGTTGGCCCATGGTTTGTATAAGAATTGCTCAATAGTGATATTAAACCCATATTCCAGCTCAGGGGCACGGAAGGACTATTGGGTCAGTACCGATCCAAAATATTTAGAGTAAGAATTTCTATTGACTCTATAGAGGACAGCGCTCGGAGGGTCGTAGTCCTAAGGTCCCGGGTTCGATTCCCGGCCGAGGCAGAAACAAATGGGCAAAGTTTTGCAGCTGATGCCCCTGTTCACCTAGCACTAAATAGGTACCTGGTAGCTAAACCGTTACTACGGGCTGCATCCTAGGGATGCGTGTGCGCGCGCCCGCGCGAGATAGAGATGGAAGATATGATAGAGGAAAATAGGTCAGGAGTCGGCACATTAGTCAGCTAGAATTCCAAATAGTAAATACAAATACACCTGTATTAATGATTTTAAGTTTATTATGCGTTTTCCGTAGTTTACATTTACTTGTATATAATTTTATCAACAGTTTCACTGTGTAGTGTAGGCGAGGTGTCAGATGGCGGGAGTGGATGGTTGGAGCCTCTTGCCTTACCCCCCACCTCTCCTCTCCAGTAATACACTGGAAAGTCCCGATCGGACAAAATAAGATGTACTGTAAATCATAGCGGCTCACAAGCAACTACGTTTTCTGTGCGTGGGTCCATTGGTTAGGTCCATTGGGAGATAACAGTAGGGAGGGAGTAGGCGAAAATAGTAAGGAGAGGGGGAGGGTTGGAAAAAAAAAAACCCAGTAGGGAGCCAGATCCAGACCCATCTAATTGGGCTATAAACCACTAATAATGTTAGCGTTAAATATGTAAACAGTTTATCAGAGTGTAACTTGCTTAACTAAATGAATTAGGGGTTCAGTCCTGAGCCCATTATGTGCCTCTGTAACCTTTTTCCACTACCACCCATGGGATGGGTATGGGTTGTATAATAAATGAACCAAATTCATCCATCAAAGAAGTCTCGTTGCAGCGTGTTTAAAGCATTTTGTTATGGATGATATTTATAAATGCTGTTGTTGTTGTTAGTTAATTAGTAGTCAGCTTTATTTAGTCTACATAGGCAACAACAGTATCAGAATTAGTCTCTCTTGTCACTACGACTTCACTCTACTCTTAGTATGTTCAATGTTTGTTTATTTTGTGAATCTTGTTATTAATGTTTGTTTATTTTGTGAATCTTGTTATTAATGTTTGTTTATTTTGTGAATCTTGTTATTAATGTTTGTTTATTTTGTGAATCTTGTTATTAATGTTTGTTTATTTTGTGAATCTTGTTATTAATGTTTGTTTATTTTGTGAATCTTGTTATTAATGTTTGTTTATTTTGTGAATCTTGTTATTAATGTTTGTTTATTTTGTGAATCTTGTTATTAATGTTTGTTTATTTTGTGAATCTTATTAATGTTTGTTTATTTTGTGAATCTTGTTAATGTTTATTTATTTTGTGAATCTTGTTATTAATGTTGGGTGTGATGTTGCTAGGATGTTGGGTATAGTGGGTACCAGCATCGTGTGTTGGAGACGGCGACGATCTTTACGTGCAGCGTATAGCATAAGATCTGTCTGTGCTGATTGCTCAATATGTGTTGCACGAGCCAGCCCTTCAGTGTGGGGTAACAGTAGGGCTTGCATTGTGACTGCATTATAGGTCATGGTAAGCAGATATTTATGATAGCAGAAACATTTATACATATATTTTGTACACACGGATTTAGTACGCTAGGTAAAATTGTGTTGGTAAAGGCTAGAATATACCTGTAGCTGATCTTAAGAGTTTTTGTGCTTGTATTCCGACTCGAGGTTATGCGTCCCAGGTTGGTGAATTATTGTATAAATGTAATAATTTCTCTTGTATATTAATGTAAATTTATTCTCCAATTTTTGTAAATCGTTTAAAGGAAACTAAGTATAACATTCAGGGGTTTTAAAGATCATGTTCTGTACTAATGAAACACTAGTTCACTAAGAATTATAATGTAGTATTGCCTTGTAAACCTTATGTATATGATATATATTGTATTTTATGTATATGATTTATATTGTATTTTCTTAAATAAAGATAAAAAAATTATTGTCTTCAGATCAGGTGTATTGTTGAGACTGGTATCTGTTTACACCGTTGGGTTGAGTTAATATAACACTTCGGCTTACTTCGGCGTGTACGAAAATGTTTCTTTATCAGATTGATACGGAGAATGACGGCAAGTATTTGTGAGTATGCTAGAGAGCAAGAGGAAATTACCTGCGAGTAATTAATATCAGAGGACCGTATGCTGTAGGTAAAGATGACTCCCATGAATATGGGAGTCATCTGGGAGTGCGTCGTTGCATGGGAGTGAGAGAGAGGGTGGTGCAGATGATTGTGTAGATAACTGCTAGACGTTTAATCGAGGAAGGTATCGCAGTGTTGCACAAGAATACATGGAAGCGTGCACGTATTACTACTGAATAATGGACAAGATTATGGATGCAACTAGAGAAATAATATTAGTGTTAAACATAGTAAACATCTAACTTTATTTTGATAGTTTTCGCGATTGTTTGTTAGTATCTGTGCATTTTAGTCGTCCTGAATATTGTGATTAATTTGCAATAACATGTTATTTTGAATCGTAGCCGTTCTCCTGAATAGTACGTTACATTTTGACGTATAATTTCCCTAAGGCCAAAAGCTGATGGTAGCGGCCTCGCGAAATTGACGTGATATCCGTTTTCTGTTCGTTGGTCCTCAGGTGGATTAGGTTCGGGCACTTTAATACAGTAGTTTAGTGGTGTAGAAAATGTTCGGGAGAATCGACTGTAACACAGAGACGATACCTGGTTGTGTTGCTTGGAGCGGCCCACATACCCGCCACAGCCTGTTTGGTCTGTGCAGTCTGAGCCCTATCAGGCTTTTAAGCTAACGTAGCTGTAGGAATTTTAAGTTAATGTATTGCTAGTTGATTGTGTGAGTGTAAACTTGCAAACATAGTGGGTCCCTGTAGAGTACATATATATCCATATGTCCTCGGTATGTTGTTCATTGGTTATATCAACAAGGCGACGTCATATGCTATTGTATACTATGTCATCCAACCCACCCTCCTGTTTAGATGGTATTTTTTGTAACTATGTGCACCATAGTACAAACATTGACGTACTCAGAAGAACTTTGTACTATTAACTTTATACTCCGAAAAATAGTAAGTTAAAAAAAAGACTTAAATATTCCAAGGCCTAGTATACCGCCACACATTATATTAGGCCTTAGATAGCGTGTAGTAGGCCTAGGAAGGTTAGTTTAGTGTGTGTGTCTTTGTGACATAAGAACATCATCTTTTTCCGGTTTGTCCAAAAGCAATAGTACCGATTTTTATTTTCTAATTTATTTTTTCTGCGCGGGCCCTAAGCCTGTGGCTGGCCCACTAAGGGTTGCGTTGTACGTCGGTATATGTACTATGAACATAAGAACAAAGGCAACTGCAGAAGGTCTATTGGCCCATACGAGGCAGTTCCTATTTATAACCACCCAATCCCGCTCATATACATGTCCATATGGTCCTCATCGTTACTATAAGTACTGTACTACCATTACAGGAGGCTGGGCTGATATGAGTGTGTTTACACACATCATTGGAGAGCAGCCCTGGCAGTCTAGACTTGTGATAATATACCTGATAGGCCTAATGGCTTCTGTCTTCCAATTAGACTGTTTCTCATTCACCTCTCTCTATTTTTGTGCGTTTCATATTTTGTTAGTATTACTGATACACTAACAATAAGTTTTTTTTCTCTGCTGAATGAATGAATGACACAAACGACTTACTTTAAATGTGTGATATTATGCTTTAAATGTATATTATGCATTATTTTCACGCTTAGATTTGTATACATTTTAGGGGTATATTACACTTGATGTACAAAAGCTTGAACTGATAACCTATACATTTCTGAATGCATGATCGGTTTAATGTAACATTAACAGTATTATTATTATTATTATTTTAGGACCTATTCTAGCAATCAGGTATTCCACACTCTTGTCGACTTCCCCAGTTAAGCACCTAAAAGTCTATTTAAATTGTCACTTCTATTTCAAATGTGTTCTGACAGCAGACGAATCCTGTGGTAATTTTCTCGCCTGCTTTCATTTGGGAATATATAGGCGAGGCTTGTGTGGAAGTGTTAGAATGAAAGCTTACATAATGCCGTCTTGCCCTTGTTTTTTAACCTAGGTACATCTGCATTTGTAACATTTGTTGAGTAAAGGTGGAGAGGTATAGGTAAAGAAATAAATTTGGAAATGGGAAATATAGTAAGAATTATAATAGCAGACGGGCTGTCCGCCATGCTGACACGATGTGTGTGGTAGCTAAGCTAAGCTTGGCTACCATTCTCCCTCTCCATCATTCTCCCATACCGTCCTTCATCACCACTCTCCCCCACCACCCTTCCCCACCACAACGCACGTCACTGGTCCTGACTGTCAGCTGAACCCTTCTAGAGTTTGGCATGGCGCCCAGCGTGGCGGGGGACAACGGGACGAGGCTCCACACGTCACCCAGATGTATGACTTTTTGTTGTTGTCTCTTGGATTGCGTGTCGATCTTTGTTGGCTTGTCACGCTTGACCTTCGGCATGAAAATTGTGGTGTGTTGGTGGGTGGGAAATGACTGAAAAATGGCTCGCGGGTTCTATGGGTCACATGACTGAAGATGAGGCGGGTGACCGTTGCGACTCGTAGCATGTTACTCCCAGTAGTACACGACTGGCCGCGAGTTCATTCATCTGATTGATGATGAAGATTAAGCCACCCAAGAGGTAGCACGGGCATGAATTGCCCGTAATTCATTCATCTGCCTCGTAAATATTTATATGGAGAGTGCCCACTATTACGTAAAATCCTGGAAATGAACAAATCCACATTTGTTTCCAGTATCCTGGAAATGACTTTTGAGGGGAAGTAGCATTGGAAAATGTAAAGAAAAATTAAAATTTTTGTTCACTCTAGGAATGTATACAAGTTCTGCCTATCATGAAGAGTACGACGTTAGGCAACCCACCGAACTATCTATCTTGAGGTTATCTTGGGATGATTTCGGGGCTTTTAGTGTCCCTGCGGCCCGGTCCTCGACCAAGCCTCCACCCCCAGGAAGCAGCCCGTGACAGCTGACTAACACCCGGGTACCTATTTTACTGCTAGGTAACAGGGGCATAGGGTGAAAGAAACTCTGCCCAATGTTTCTCGCCGGCGCCTGGGATCGAACCCAGGACCACGGGATCACATGTCCAGCGTGCTGTCCGCTTGGCCGACCGGCTCCCTCTAGATCAATGCATTTTACGCAATCTGGCCCGGTGTAAAAAAAAATTGCTGTAGTTCAAGGGAAGTTAAAGCCTGACAATATTGCCTCCTTATGTGCCACGTGTTATCTGCTGCTGAAGGTCAGACGAGCAGTTCGGGTGCTGATGCCTTCTGGTGCGGATAAACCACTGCATTTTGTATGGTGGGGAAATAGAACGGGGTCGCTCATTAGTCCGAGAAAGCGTCAGTATTGTAGTGATTTTAGTTTTAATAAAGCACTATAATTTTGATACTGTGGTAGCTATCGTCAAAATTACAGGTGCGTGAGCGTAGTTGCCTGGGGTAGGATTCACGAAGCAGTTACGCAAGTACTTACGAACGTCTACATCTTTCCTCAATCTTGACGGCTTTGGTTACCTTTATTGAACAATTTATACGCATGAAAACTTCCCAAACAACTGTTGTTATTGCTATAAACAGCCTCCTGGTACTTCGGAGCCCATTGACCGTTTAATAATTGTAAACAAAGCCGCCAAAGATTGAGAAAAGATGTAGATGATGGTAAGTGCTTGCGTAACTGCTTCGTGAATCAGGCCCCTGGGCTCGCCGCCCCGTGTGGTGGATGTGTAGCCCGCGTCTGGCTACACATCCCTCCAAAGACTTATTGAGGTGCTTGGTGGGTAAGCTGGGTAAATGTGTAGCCTATTCTCACAATGGTGTCCTTGGCCAGGCCGCCGCCCCCAGGTGCTTGCCATCTGTCCTCTTACTTCCCACCCCCAGTATTCTGTACCTTTAGTATGTGTGTGCGGGTTCACTCGTTTCCTTGCTTTTTTTTGTTTTGTTTTTGTTTCAAAATTGTGGGTTATTATTCTACTGATTAATGTGCAATTGCACCATATATATATATATATATATATATATATATATATATATATATATATATATATATATATATATATATATATATATATATATAATATAATACAGTATATACATGCGCCCCTTCCAAATGCCCTTGCTAGAACCTTTCCCCAGCGTGATGCAAACCGAGTGCTCTACCACTGTACCGCCACGCTAACACAAGCATGGGAGAGTCTTTATGAACTCATTCATCCCCATGCNTTTATCAGAAGTTTTTATTATCAGTAATGTTATTAGAATCTTCCTTTGCTAATGCTTTGACTGTTCACTGATAGTCATAATGACTAATAAAAGTGAAATATAATTTTATACAGATTTTCAATATTTATCTATACAGTATTTGTTATTTAAGAATATAGTGAAGTACCCCTCGGACAGATCACTTAAGACAGGGCACACCCCACCCCAGCGTTGAATGTAATGAAAAGCCATTTTCTGGGTGAGTCCCGGAGGCTCCCCGGCATCCCTCCCTCCCTCCGGTCGGCGTTTTTTTCGCGTTTTTGACATCCAGCCTCAAGAACCGAGGTGTGGGTAGCTGGCGTGGAGGGTCTGGGACTCCCCCTTCCCCCTCCCGGGGAGGGGGGAGCTGCGCAGACAGCGGCGCGGCGGCATGTGACGTCACACTAGTTTGCTTGTTTTCTGTTGGGGAGTTCTATCCACTAGTTAGGCTTTTAGTAGCAATTTTAACCAGAATAGGGGTTTGTTTTGAGGCGCTTACCTTTCTGGGTGCCTGTCCCGGTTGATGGCAGACATAGAATGCTTCCAACCACATGGGGGCTTCTATAGGCCATTGCTCCCCTTGCCTCTCTGAGGGGGCCCGGTTCTGGCCATGGTCCCCAGTAGGCCTAAGAACTCCATACACATGACTGATGCCAAAGTCTGACATTAGCATATCAGCCTGGGATAGCTCCGGGGAGCCTCTGGGACTCACCCAGAAAATGGCGTTTCATTACATTCAACGCTGGTTTTATTAGTAGCAAGTCTTGAGTACTGTACTGTATTCTTAAATGTCTTGAGTAACTCTTCCTCCAGTGGCATGTAGTATTGTATGACATTTTTGTCCATTTTTTGAAGATATTACAGGACATTTAAATTTCTGCTGTTTAGAGAGGTACATTAGTGGGAGATTTGTTCGAGGTGGACTTCACTGTACAGTATTTCAAAGTATTGTTTGCATCCCGAGATATTCCAGCATAGGGTATCAGAGATAACTTCCTTGATTGCCCTCATGCAAATGAAGTTTATCTAACTTTGAAAGCTATATTTATTATAAATTTCACAGCAGCAAGAAAGCCTGTGTTCTGAGGAGACCCTTGATCCCGTTTCTGATCCTGACTGGGGACGTATTGGAACCAAGGTAAGAGTAATTGTTTTGAGCTCTTTTAAGTGTTATTTTTATTATTTAACATAAATTTAAGTTTACTATTCCCCTATGTTATTGAGAGAGACTTTTATTTCTGATGTGTATCAGTAGGTTGCTCCCTTAACCCCTTAACTGCGTTGCCTCCAAATATGACACCCCCGCAGTGCGCAGGAAATAAATTCTCTGAAACAAATTCTTTTTTTCTTTTTAAAGTGTCAGAAACCCTTCCCTGAGTATGGGTATGTAGAAAAAAAATCGAAATTGTACTTACTTTGGCTGCTATGGGGTCCGTAAGTTGGGGTGTGACGTCATCATTCCCTGTTCGCCCGTGACGTACGCTCTCGGGGCCAGTAGGGCGCTCGGGGCGGGGCGCGCGAGTTGCCGCGAGTATATTTTCGTTCATTTTTTTCGCACAGTTCCAAATACATTTTATTTGTTTTTACGTGCTAATCCTATGTGTAGTGAACACGTACACTATATTATGGCAGTAAAACATCCGTACTGTCCAAAGACACTGTGTTACGTGCATGACATTTGTGTACACATATGCCGCACATATGTACTATGTATCATGCTAATTTATGTATACATTCAATATATTTACACACTATACACTGTCACACACTATATACATTCACCATCAACACACTCAGAACACCTCGAGTGAGAGCAGCCACACCCAGCCAGTCTCCCTCACTCCAACATCTTACTCGCCAACATTGCTCCTCCCACCATACTGTTATAGTTCTTATTACACATGTTCTATATACCTATCTACAGATTTTATTTACCAGAACTATGCAAGTAAGCCGGTATTGTGTCCAAACAGTACAGTGGCCACCATACACTGCATGAAAAATCACACAGCAGACGACGCTACGATTACGTCACCTCCCTCACCAAAATAGCTCCTCTCAACATTCTCCTGTTGCTGTTCTTACACTATATACACACACTATATATACCCATGTACATATGTGTTGCCCATAGCGAACCACTAAGCTATTATGGTCAGCAAAACATGAGTGGCAGCCACACACACACAATGAGGCTACCTCAATTCTCGCCCTCCCTCCCTCAACAAACTTCCTCCTTCCACAATACTACGCACAACGCTAATGATAACCACAATCCTGCTATTATCACAATCCTGGTCACTAATTCCTGTAAATGAATAATTGACCACACGTTTATTTTGAAAAGGAACCTAAGAAATCATTTGAAGATTCCTAGATGGACGAAATAATGCTGTGGTGCTGTGAACATCGTGAACAGCATTGAATCACTGATACTTGAACATTGTACCCAATCATTATCACACTCAGGCTCTTCTATAACACTATCATGGCTAAATAATACAAGTTATATATATATTTTGACATTATTAGGCGATGCTGTGGTCACACGCTGAACAGCAGTGCTGTGCGCTCATGCTGCGAGCGCCAGCCTTGGTTGCTCACACACTACTGAGGCTCCCACACCCGGGAATGTGGACCACGATTTTTTTTAAAGATGGCGTCTGTTACTAGAGCCCTGAGGAAGCCGATGTGAACCCCATGTAGCCGCGGGAGTTTTGAATGGAACGTGAAAAATACAAATACCCGGAGGCGCGTTGCGCAAACCAGACGCGAGCCTGCAGGTGCGTTGCACAGTTTAAGGGTTAAGCAAGATGCTACTGTTTGTATGGAGTTCACTATGCAGTATAGGACAGTCGCAAGGGGGAAGCACTAAATTACTGTACTCAATAATCAGGTGCTCAGGTGGCTGGATCAGTTTCACTCTTGAATGTGAATGGTGGTTGCCCACTCTTACTGCATACAAATATTTCCATACATTTCTTAAGCTTGTGTTTGATTCCTTCTTCCATTCATGCTCCTCTTACTCTATTGTGCCTCAGCTGGAAAATGCTGTTAGTTCATGTTTTCAATTATCCTAGGTCTTAGCCAACTATCCAAGGTTTGCTTATTGTAGGTAATGCATGCTCGTGACTATAAAGCTGCCACCCAGTTGGATGGGTGTACGAGTATCACTGGTAACTGTTTGCAAACTCACCACAGATGTAAATTGCCGTGTATAGAGACTGTTAGAAAAAAAACCATTGATATGTTTAGTATTTTAAAAACTGTAACTACTGATTGTTATTTGCTGAGCTAAATGAACTGTGGGGTACAGTTCCTGAGCCTATTATGTGCCTCTGTAGCCATATCCACTACTGCCCACAGGATCGGTATGAGGTGCATAAAAAATGACTAAAGCATCCCCCGGTGTCTTGTGTATTATCATATCCCATCCAATCCTAGGCTCTTACTCCGACTTGTCCTCTTGCATAATTCATCACATTTTGACGTCAGAATTCCCAACTTCAAAATATATTATAAATCATAGCAGCTCGCAGAACTGATGGGGTGTCTCATTTTCTGCTTGTGGTCCATCAGTTAGGTAAGGTTCGAGGAATTTAGTACTGTATATCATTTTTTTATGATGTGACAACTCAAAGGGAAAGGCAGCTTTCTCTTGGCTTGCTCTTAAAACTCATGTATGTCTGGTATTTGTCTCAGGCATTTCTTCAAACGTTCTTAGTTATCTTGTGCTTCTTCAAGTGTTGGTGAATAATTATTTAGTGAATAATTTGTTATTTTTGTTCCAAATTGTTAAGTACAGTACCTGTGAGATTATCTGGAGAACTCCATCACATATTGAATAGAATTTTTAAAATGTGTGTATGATGATGCAAGTTATTATTATTATTATTATTATTATTATTATTATTATTATTATTATTATTATTGTTATTGTTATTTGGCCATGTAGCCCCCCTCACAGCAGAATTTAATTATTTGCTAAATCATTGGGAAGGTTTGAGTATCCTTGAAAGATCTATAAAAGCAATTATGTATTTCTGCTTCAAAAGTTCTCCACCTATGCCATGATGCCTTGGGTTAAAACCTAGTCCAGTAGTTTTGGTTGCAAACAATACCCTAGGAAGTTTTGCAATACTGTATATGCAATTTTGTTTTCCATAAGCAGTTAAGATGAACAGTATTATTTGTAAAGCATATTTGCACTGTGTGTATCTTACAGTCAACTATATATTGTGTTGTGTTGATTGCATCCTGAGACCTGGATAAGCATAACATGCTTCCTGCTTCTGATAATGTGAAACCATCTGAAAAGTTATTGTCTTGAACTGTATATCCGTCTTCCATGGCTTGGTGCCTACACACTCCATGAAAGCAGAATACGACGGTAATGATAATTGGAAGGTACAAAATAATATTTTTTTTATAATAAACATTAAAGAACAGTACTATAAAATCTGTTTCACTAAAGTATATGTAATGATCAGGCAAGAATTTACAAGTGATAAAATTAAGGGGAAAATTAGTGGCATAAGTAAGCACAAATAAATGTATATTATAGGACAATGAGGTGGAAGAAATTACATGCATTATGCCTTGAATGTTTATTTAAATTTGCATATTAAAAAATAGTTGTATTATTTCTTTAATAGTAATTGGTCTCATTTCAGTTAGAAGAAAGAAAACGGCATAAACCACGGACTATCAGTCTCACCTCCATCACCACAACAGATAATGGTAAGTTTCCAGTTCAGTTTCTTTTCTGAAGTGGTATCAGTGGCTCCCTGCAGCAGTTAGCAACACTTGAGATAGCCCTCCCCCCCCACACACACACATACACACTCACTCACTCACTCACTCTTTTTATGTGTGTGTATGTGTTTTTGTTTTTAGGATAGGAAAATATGAGGCAAACAAGAACCGCCCCTTAATGGTGACATTTAATGGAGTGAAACATATGACGGAAGTGCCTAAAAATGCCAAGAAATTGCAGTGTGATGAAGTTGGTACACTTTGGTCAATAAGACAAGACCTCTCAAGGAAGACAGAGAAAAGCTGAAAATGAACCTCAGTGAAGTGAAACATCTAAATGGGATAGAAATGAGAAGAAAGAAATTCTTTTTTTTTTTTCTACAGAATGTTGGGGACTGGAAAGCTAGTGAAATGCTACATAAAAACAAAGCAACAAAATCATTAGAGGAAAGGGGAGTAAAGTATAAAGGGAAGGGGAACATGTTCCTGAAAATTTGTATACCACCATAGATGGAGTGACAAAAAAATATTGGAGCTGAAAGATATAATTCAGCTTAAGGTCCCAGATATTGTCACATTAACTTGAAGAAAATATTTTAAATGAGATCGCATTCCCAAAAGTTCTGGCTCTGGTCCTTGCTAAACCTCTAGAACTCTATGGCTAATGTGACCTAGTAGATGTAACCATCTACAGGGAGCCACTGGGGCTCACCCATAAATTGGCATTTCATTACATTCAATGCTGGTTTTCTGGCTTGGTGTCTAAACAAGGGGGGGTTTCCCATGACTCAGCTTCTTTCTGCAGATCGTCCCAGTGATCGTCCCCAGTGCCTTGCAGGTTCGATGTTTTCTGCTGATTTGTATGGGGTTGCAAGTTGCTGTTTTTTTGGTGTTCCACTTGTTTTCTGGGGGGAGCCCCTTCAGCTCCCCGGAGCTTATCCAGGCTGATATGGTAATGTCAGACTTTGACATCAGTCATGTGTATGGAGTTCTATGGGTCTACCGGGGACCACGAGCCAGAACCTGGCTCCCTCAGAGAGGCAAGAGAAGCAATTGCCTATAGAAACTCCCGTGTGGTTGGAACCATTCTATGTCTGCCATCGACTGGGTCAGGCACCCAGAAAGGTAAGCGTCCCAAAACAAACCCCTATTATGGTGAAAATTGCTACCACAAGCTGAACACGTGGATAGAACTCCCATAAAAGAAACGAGTAAACGATCATGACATCACACGTCACCGCGCCACTGTCTGCGCAGCTCCCCCCTCCCCGGGAGGGAAAGGGGGAGCCCCAGACCTACCGCGCCGGCTATCCACCATCAGTTCTTCGCTGATGCTAGAGGCTGAGGTTGTGTGCTCTGGCTCCGCACCACCTAGAAGCACAGAAGAGGACCAACAAGCCCTGGAAAGGACCGGAGGGAAGTCACACCGAAAGACGATAGACGTTCCATAATACGGGAAGTAGCAGAACAAGGGAGACAGAACACTCGAGCACACAAAGGGCGGCCTCCCATAAAGCTAGTGATGAAAATGGGAGTTCATCTCCCATTTTCATCACTGGGTCAGGCACCCAGAAAGGTAAGCGTCCCAAAACAAACCCCTATTATGGTGAAAATTGCTACCACAAGCTGAACACGTGGATAGAACTCCCATAAAAGAAACGAGTAAACGATCATGACATCACACGTCACCGCGCCACTGTCTGCGCAGCTCCCCCCTCCCCGGAGGGAAAGGGAGCCCCAGACCTACCGCGCCGGCTATCCACCATCAGTTCTTCGGCTGATGCTAGAGGCTGAGGTTGTGTGCTCTGGCTCCGGTAGTGTTTCAGCACTGTACCTAGAGTGTGGTGACTGTCTTCTAGGTGGTGCGTGAGCTGGGGGTGATTCTCCAGGACTCGGGCTGCATGTACCTAGGGTTTCCTTCCCTAGGTGCCCTGTAAGTACTGCCCTTGGGCTTGGGTCCACCTTCCACAAGTTCTTGTGGAACTTGTGGAAGGGTTCTGCCCCTTGGGTTCTGCCCCTGCTAGGCCGTTTACTGCTTGGTTTTTGGCCGCCCTTTGTGTGCTCGAGTGTTCTGTCTCCCTTGTTCTGCTACTTCCCGTATTATTGAAACGTCTATCGTCTTTCGGTGTGACTTCCCTCCGGTCCTTTCCAGGGCTTGTTGGTCCTCTTCTGTGCTTCTTCATGGTGTTTAGTCCTGTCTCGTTCTTTTGTGCTGTCTTTTTTCTCCGTGCTCTGTCTTGGCACTGCTCATTTTCTTTACATACTCCTAGTTCGGGACGCCGGATTGGGCTACCTGTAGCCCAATTGGGTTCCCAATTAGGTTCCTTGTCTTCATTTCGTTAGCCGGCTATATTGTCGCTGCTTACTCCTCTTTTGGCTCCTGTCCCATGAGATGGGCTGTTTCTTCTATTTAGCGGTTCACTCGGGTCGCTTACAATTTGGCTACTTTTCGTGTACAGTAGTCCTAGTTGGCGCCTTCCCGCCGAGCAGGTTGTGCAGTTCAGACAGCGTGTCCTCCGCATGCGCCTTGGGAGTTTGTTTTGGTCTGGGTGGTGTGTACCAGTGCTGGTGTTTTGCATCCTTTTTTCTCGGATGCTTCACCTTTCGCTCTTCTCCATTCTCCGGTCCGTAACCCGTAGCTCCTGGGGTGTTCTGGATTGCAACTATGGGGAGGATGCCGGGGTTTTCCCTTTGTCATGGGTGTGAAGGCGCCTCCTTCGCCTCTACCCTGCTCTCCTGCGTGTGCAGCTCTGGCCTTCTTCCCCTGGTGGTGTTCCCGGGATCTTCTCGGTAATGTTGTCATGACACGTTCGTGCCTACATTCGGCAGGTGAGTTTCTGCGGTCTGGCATCTCTTTCGGCCTGGTGCTGGTTCGTGGTTTTTGGATACGGATATCAGACAGTCAGCACACAGGTGACTGCCCCTACCCATCCAGTCCCACTCATATGCATGTCCAACCCATGCTCGAGTCGATCAAGGGACCCACCTCATCCACGTTGCGAGGTATGATGGTTGAGATGCAGATTATGTACTCACCTAGGTCGTGTTTGCGGGGATTGAGCTCTGGCTCTTTGGTCCCGCCTCTCTGCCGTCGGTCGCCTGGTGTGCGCCTGCTGGGTTCTATCATACAGTATCTACATTTGACCCTGTCTGGAGTCAGCCTCCACCATTTCTCTGCCTTCACCGAGAGAAGTTACTACATGTTCCTTGTTGCATGTTACATGTTGCATGTTGCGTGTGGTGCATGTTGCTGGTGCATGTGTGCATTAGTAACATGTACCACGGTGACATGTGGTACTTGTTACTGTGTCAGGATGTTGTGGGGTGACATTTTGCAGCAGTTTTGTGGCTGGGGTCCCTCTTTCCTTTCCCGGCTTAGTCCCTGGCTTGGCCCTTCCCTGTACATTGGTTTCTCGGTCCTCGCCTAGTTGTCCACCCCTGGTTGTGCTTCCTGGTTGTAGAGTGTTGGCTCTTTCGTCTTGCCTTTCCCCTGTCGCTTCCCTGACATCTCCTGGGCTCTGTCAGGTCTGCACTTGCAGCTGTGTGTGGGGTTGGCCTCCACCACTTCCCTTCCTCGTGCATTCCATTTGTTTACCACTCTACTGCTGGAATGTTTCCTTCTTGCGTTTCTTTGGCTTCTTTGGGTGCTCATTCCGCCTGTGTCGCATGGTGCGTATGCACTTGTGTGCATGGGTCTGTCTTCGTTGCTCGTACCCCTTGGTTTGGGTGCTGGTCTGGTGGCAACCCTTTGCACCTTCTTCAGTTTGGTTTGTTGTGACAATGCCTACGACTCTGTGGGTTTGTCGTGTCCTTTTCGTTCCCGATTTGCTGCATGCCCTCTTCGTTCCTCATATTCCTGCTTCACTCTTGTCTCTGGCCACTAGTGCTGGGGCTGTTCTTTTGGTCTTTTTCTCGTTTTCTCCTACACACCGTTGTGTGTTTTGTTTGTGCCTTTTGGCCCTCTTGTTGCCAGGTTTGGGTTCCTGTTTTCCTGGCTTGCTCTGCCTGTTGGCATTTTCAGGGTCTCGTTGTATCTTTTCTCTGGAGTCTCGCGTTGGACCCGTAGTCTCCGATCTCCTGGCGAGCCCACTCGCGTTGGGGAGTTTTCTGTTGGCAGACGTTCCATCTCCTTCTTTGCCAGCATGGGTTTCCGGCTCTGCTTGCTCGGTGGTCGCACCCGAGATCTTCCTACGGCTCGCCTCTTCCTAGGTCTGAGAGGCTCAATAGACTTGGTGTACCATATGACACAGGATGGCGATCGTGGTGGTGACCGTGTGCTCCTGAGATTGGCATCATTGTTGGGGACCCTATGCACCGCGGAGGCATCATGGTGGGTGACCATAGTTGCACCAGGGATGCATCATGGTGGGTGACCACGTGCACCGGGATGCATCATGGTGGGTGACCACGTGCACCGGGATGCATCATGGTGGGCGACCACGTGCACCGGGATGCATCATGGTGGGCTGACCACGTGCACCGGGATGCATCATGGTGGGCTGACCACGTGCACCGGGATGCATCATGGTGGGCTGACCACGTGCACCGGGATGCATCATGGTGGGCGACCACGTGCACCGGGATGCATCATGGTGGGCGACCACGTGCACCGGGATGCATCATGGTGGGTGACCATATGCACCGGGATGCATCGTGGTGGGTGACCACG
>WNGS01142304.1:2491531-2507303 GCA_020271785.1 Procambarus virginalis
ACCGTAGGCTCGAAGTAACCTTGACTGGGTCGGTTTGGTTCTGCCTCGAGTCTTTCACCTTCGGTTGGTGATAAATGGCTTTCGTTCTCCTTGGTGTCCCACCCATGCATGCTTCCTTCGTTGGCGGCAGTGTGGTGTATTTTGCGGTCCTTTCCTTTCCTTCTGTCCCTTCTGTAGGTGGCGTGCGTTTGTTGGCGTCGGCTTGGCTTTCCTAGTGGGGGTTCGGGGCCGTCTTCTTGCCACCCCCCATACTGTTGCCTCGGCTTTCATCCCGGCACTGGCAGAGCCGCATTATTGGAGTGCTTTTTTCCGGTCTGGTGTTACATCTAGCGCCGTTTGTAGCTGTCTTGTGCCGTTGTTTCACACCTCCGGCCTGCTCAGCTGACCGCTTGAGCTGTCCTGGTCTCTGGACAGCGTGCTCTTCTCTTTGTTCCCTCAGGTTGATTTGTGACCCCCTTCGGTGTTGGGTCGTTTTCCTCGAAAGGTCTGCCCCTATTCCTGTGGAGATGCACCGGGATGCATCATGGTGGGGACCACATGCACCGAGATGCATCATGGTGGGCGACCACGTGCACCGGGATGCATCATGGTGGGTGACCATATGCACCGGGATACATCGTGGTGGGTGACCACGTGCACCGGGATGTATCATGGTGGGCGTACCACATGCACCGGGATGCATCATGGTGGGTGACCACATGCAACCGGATGCATCATGGTGGGTGACCACATGCACCGGGATGCATCATGGTGGGTGACCACGTGCACCGGGATGCATCATGGTGGGTGACCACATGCACCGGGATGCATCATGGTGGGTGACCACATGCACCGGGATGCATCATGGTGGGTGACCACATGCACCGGGATGCATCATGGTGGGCTGGTGCGTGCATTCAGGTGTCCCATGATAGGATAGAAGAGTTGAACAACTTAAGAAACTGGTTAAAGGTAAATCACAGGTAGAATATTGGAATCTATTTTACTTGTGAACTTTAATGTTCTGTGTGACATTATCTTTACTGCTATAATAGATATGATTATACAGTATATATATATATGATATAAAATAATATGTATGTACTGTATGTATATATGCATGCATACAACTATGTACCTATGCATATGTAACTATACAAATATGTATAATAGCTACATGTGTTACAATGTATATAAGCATAACCTGTAATAAATGCTGACACCTGTATTCAGGTGTCAGCAGAAGGTTGTAATATCTATTGTGTAAATAATTAGTATCAATATATTGTTATTCTGCTTTTTCACCAGATGACCTAAGAAAGAAATATTCTATATTAAAACGATTTGTAAGATTAAGTACTGTAGTATTGTTCATATTTGTGATGACTTTATAAACGAAATATATAGTATTTAATACATACCATAGTCAATCATCATTATTTTATGCCGTTTCTCATTTGTCATTTTAGTAAAAAATTCATGTTCACACCTTGATGCAGATTAATCTGCATCATACTGAAAACATCCACATGACTTAATGTTACAAACACTACACATCCATGAAACAGTTGACTCTGATTTGCCTAGAGAAATATAAATGTTTAGAAATGGTTAGGTTTATGTTAAAGGTAAGAGTAAACCAAAGAAAGCAAAGTAATTAGAGAAGTGTAGAGAAAGTAATGCCAATAACAAGAAAAAACTCATATTTGTGCGTGCTGGGTATGGAAGTATGTAACTTGACTGTAAAGTAGATTTGACCCAAACATGCAACCATTAATTGGAGAAGTCTTATATTGGTGCTTTCCAATACATTTTCACCTCTGATCTCATAATAATAATAATTTATATTTACAAGAAGGTACAACGGTTTGTGAGATTACATAAGATTGGTTTTTTTACTTTCTTGCAAAGCCACTAACTCGCATTGACAAGTACCTTGAATCATTTACTATTAAAACAGTCAAAATACCAAAATTTAAAATGCCTCAATTTATGGATTAATGGATGTTAGACATCTGTATAGTATCAGTGCAATATTTCCCTAATACAAGAAGCAATAATTAGAAGCAAGAGTGCTAAAGGTGAAATAATTTCTTAATATTAAAGCTAGTAGAAGGCGTCTTCACTGGGGGTTATTCTGCTGCACATATGGTTGTGGGTAGTCTCCTTGGCTTGGTGCCTTCTTCTGAGACATCGTCACCCTTTAAATTATCTTTTGTAGGTGTCATAGCACAGCTATCTTGATAAATTTGGAAGTTTATATTTGTAACTCCTTTTCTGAGAGTAATTTAACTAGTCATCCTTTTTACCTTGAGAAGGTGTATTACACTATCTGAAAATATTAAACCAATTGCATTCTTTTTGGCATCCAAGGCAATTTACTACTCTCGTTAAAGCCTCCTCTCCTACTATACCTTTAATATATGCCTTGAGACTGCTTTCTTTGCCTCCTATTGCAGATATGGAGTTGTCTCAGAAGGTGGTTTTTCAAGCACTAATCATTTTTCCCAGTTGTCCTTAATGCTCATCAGTTCTCTCTCCCAACTAGGGTTTATTTGGTATTTTATGTTGGCAGCCTGACTCTTTACTGTTGTAATGATTTTTCCCCTTCAATGCCGGGTTCCAGCTTGCGATCACTATTGTTATCCTGGGCTATCAGGCACGTATCATCCTCCGTCCGTCCTTGACCCTCTTTGGAACTCGCTTTCACTGTAAGGATCATTTGACAGTTTTGAGATAGACATTTGACGCCTGTCTGAACTAGCAATCACATGTCCATTACTTGCGAACTCAATGCTCAAAGTCCCATACCTTACGCAACCTTGTCACATGCCTCCCTGGATGTGAATAAACCAGCCCATCCTCCTGCTTTGGTAATACTTATAGTAACGATGAGGGCCATAGTATATATACCAACGTATAATGAAATTAGAACGTAGGAATCTGAACTGTTGAGTTGGACAAACCGGAAAACTATTTTTTTTTACTTGTGTTGCTTTGACAAACTAAACTAACCTATCCTAACCTCCCGAGGCCTAATATAGTACATATGTGTGCTATACTAGGCCTAGGATTATTTAAGTTTGTGTTTTAGCTTCATTTATTTTAAAAGAATTCCTTACTAGTCAGTATACTACTGTCTAAAAGCTAAGAATATACGAATTCTGAGTATTGATGATCGTCACAATAGGTACGTACTATCTAAACAGGAGGATGGGTTGTAACAAACCAACACCCTTTTATGCATAGTTTAAAACAATTGGCACAAATATGTTTAACCCTCTATAATTTATTTATTAGGAAAAAAGGTAATTTACAACATATTCAGAAGTTGGAACCTGAAAAGATAGAAATATATTCAGTATTAGTTTTTAGAGCACTGCTTACTGGTCCTAACATTAAGCTATATAAATTTAACAGTATTTGGAATATTTATGAAAGCCTCTTGTAAATTTAACGTAACTGTTCATGCAAGAAACAGCTATGATAGTAGTGTCAGAATATGCATATAACATTGTATTTATTTAGTGTTATCACTTGATGGATTGTATGTTCCATATTGGAATTTTACTTGAGAAACTTCCTATCAGGAAAATTTATGCTTTAGTAGCTTACAGGACTGCAACCATAGGGTAAATATTGGAATTTTATTCAATAACTTGGCTTCCTTAATGAAGGAAATACAGTACATGTATCTTGTTTAATCATGTGTTATATATATATATATATTTTTATTATTGGTTTCCATTTGATATCAGGAGGAAGTCTTGTTTTGTATTGACATCAAGGAATGTCCCTATAAAGTTGGGCTATATAATCCCTGGTGGCCATTTTTAGAACCGGTTTATAATTTATATTGGAAAATATAATCTCTTGCAGTGTGGAAGATGGCGTAAATAAAGTTACACACAGTGACAGCTGCAAGGCAGTCATGTAAACAATGGAAGGAATGTACAATATATCTAATGTTTATTATGAATTGTGTCCTCAGCCATTTAGAGACCAACTTATAAAACTAGAATACTACTTAGAAAGCCTCACAAACCTTGCCCCCCCAAACATCATCTTGCTTGAAGTCTTCAACTTATGGCACCTAAAATGAAAAAAGGTGGCAAATACAGTTATACAAGAGAGAATCCAAGTACAGTAGTCTAAACAGTCTCTCACACACGCACGCACGCTCGCTCGCTCACTCTCGCTCGCTCGCTCGCTCACTCACTCACTCACTCACTCACTCACTCACTCACTCACTCACTCACTCACTCACTCACTCACTCACTCACTCACTCACTCACTCACTCACTCACTTTCAAAGCGTTATATGACAAAGAGTGTTGGGAAGACGGGACACCACGAGCGTAGCTCTCATCCTGTAACTACACTTAGGTAATTACACACACACACATGACCTCTTGCAGATGCATGACAGCTTTGTCTTAAACTAGCAAATAGTAGAACCAACTAGAGAACACCCTAGATCTTATTTTTACAAACAATGATAAACTGATTCGAGGCATATTGATTACAGAAAACTTGCTACTTGGATTATAACATAATTGAAGTTCAAACATGTATGGGCAATAGACCTGTGCAACTAGTCTCAAATCCTAGAGGAGAATTCAGCAAATTCAATTTAGGTAAATTGATCAGCTGGGAAGAATTGAACCAAGACCTCACAGAAAGATGCAGGAAAAGGCAGCTAGATAATTACAAACTTAAACTGAAGCTTTGAGAAAATAGGGACAGTAGCACTAGAAATATGTGCAAGTCACATATCACTAAGGAAAAAGAGAAGATGCAAACTGGAAAGAGAACAGCATTCCTTCTATAGATGAAGAAAATAAAATGCAAAACATCTCAAACACTCCATTGTATCCTAAGAACTACAAAGAAGGCCATGTAAAAAAATGGGAAGAATTGAGCTAAAGTTGCAAGAATCATGTAAAAAAAGAGCAAGAGGCCATAAGTAAAAAAATGAGGAATCCAAAATACTTTCTCCTATGCAAAATCTAGATCAAAAACTACATTTAGCATTGGGTGATGGAACTTTCACAGATGACAGCAAAGTAATTAACAAAATACTGGAGCTACGTTATGCTTGTTTTCAGTGACGTCCTGAACTCATTGAAGATTAAGAATCCAAACGAATTCTTTGTGAATGTGACACCACTGTCAAACTATGTACAGTATTAGATGTCACCCTAACCCCACTGTACTTTGAAGTGGCCATAGACAGCATTCCCTTGCACCAGGCCCAGACTCCTGGAATTTTATATTCATCAAGAATTGCACAAAGGCTACTATCACAGGCCCTAAACATTTTTTAGAGAGGTAGCCTAGATACTGATGTTATTCCCAACATACTTAAAACAGCAGAGATTGTGCCACTTCATAAATGTGGTAGCAAAGCAGATGCAAGAACAGATTGACTAATAAAAATCCTTGAGTGCTAAAAAGTAAGATCACCAAACACGTGGAGTCAGCGTCTAGATAACCCCGGGCAACGCGGGTTCAGTAGAAGGCGCTCAAGCCTCGCAATTGCTAGACAACTGTTGATTGACAGTTGAGAGGCAGGACCAAAGAGCCGAAGCTCAACTCCCACAAATACAACTAGGTGAGTACTATGACATGTCCTTGGATACCATGGAAGATACACAAAATGCTGATGTAATATACTGTACACAGATTTTGTGAAGATCTTTGATAAATGTGGCCATTGTGTTATTGCACATATAATGCACACAAAAGGAATTAATGGTAAAGTAGAGGATAGATCTTCAACTTCCTAACGAATAGAACCCAGAGTGTAATAGTCAACAAAGTAAAATTGAGATCATCCACCATGAAAAGATCAGCCCCCCCCCCAATGGTGTACTGTGCTTTCTCCAGTACTTTTTCTCAACCTTATATCAGATATAGAGAAGGATACAAACTTTAGTACTGTATCATCCTTTGCAGGTGACCTCAGGATTTTCACGAGAGTAGACAGTATAGCAGCAAACTTCCAATCTGTTGTTAATAAAGTCTTTCAATGGGCCAAAGAAAATATGTTATTTATTGAGGATAAGTTCTAGTTACTATAGAAAAAACTAAAATATAATAACAAACTACATATAAAATGCAGTCAAATCATATTATTGAAAGAAATAGCAATGTAAAAGACTTAGGAGTAATCGTGTTGGAAGATCTTACTTTTAAAGAACACAACAAAATAGCTGTCACAACTAGAAGGAAAGTGACAGGTTGGATAACAAAAACCTTTCAAACAAGAGATGCCACACCAATGATACTTTTAAGACATTAGTGCTCTCTAGAATGGAGTAGTGTCAACACACTTAACAGCCCACATTCAAAGCTGGAGAAATTGCTGACCTGGAGAGTGTACAAAGATCTTTTACTGCTGGAATAAATTCAAACATTTAAATTAATGGGACCTCTTAAAAATATAAAATGTCTACCCCAAGAGCATAGACAGGAGAGATACATAATAATTTACACTGGGTAAAATACTAGAAGCAAGCAAGGGAGGGGGTGGGGAGATGCAAGAAAAGGAGAGGGGAAGACGAGAGAGAGAGAGAGAGAGAGAAGGAAGGTAGACGGAAAAGACGGCGCAAGGAAGGTAGAGAGAGGAGAGAAGTAGCCTGTAGAAGTGGTGAGAGAGGAGAGGAGAGGAGCAAGGCAAATGATGGGGGAAGGGAGAAGATATATCTATTAAGGAAATTTCATAATATTGTTTATCATGAGATATCTTGGCTAACAAGACCAAGAAACTTTTCTTGATTACAATTATGCAGTGGAACCATATCTAGTTTAAAGTTTTTTCCTCAAATAAATGTTGACTTTTCTTCTTTACGCCATGCAAAAACCCTACTCTAACTGTATTTGTTAAAATTGGTATACAGTACTATGTACATCTCTATACCAAATCCTGTGTTCTTCAGTGTGTTCATGTGTATATAATTGTATAATGTATGTTAATAAATATTGGGATTGAATAATAATAATTGCTTTTTCCTGCCTGGGAAGGGGGGTGTTTTAATCTATATTCACCTAGTTGTACTTGCAAGGTTTGAGCTACGGCTCTTGGGTTCCAGATCTTGACCCATAATTAACTAGTGTTGTGTATGTTTTTCAACTGATCTTGGGCCCAGTCACAGCTGATTTGGATAGTGCTGGAGCATAAGCCTCGTGAGATAATGAAAGATACCTGTACAAGTAATTTATGAGCATACAGTAATCCAGTAGTTATTCCGGTGCCTTTTACAAAGCCAGAAACTATTTTAACATGATCCTGTAAGTGAATGTCGTTCCAAGATTGAATCCATCTTAAAAGAAAGGTGACTAAATGTTATCTGTCAATGACATGTATTTTGTAATGGACTAGTATGCACTTAAATACTGAATAAAAAAAAAGGGTTTTACAGCATAAGAAAGGGGACTGCAAGGTAACTTCCCATGTTTTCATCTACATCAATTTATGCCCTACTATATCTACAAATATTTTAAAGGCAAAGTCTTTAATATCTTTAACACTACTGTTTAATTTTTCACTCTTGCTTGAGATTAATTAAGGTTCTTTGGAGTGCATATACATCACTACAGATTTAGAACTACAGTATCATATAGATTCTGTACTTGCCACAGCATTCATACTGTGAACATTTTTGTGTAACTTCCCATCCATCCACCATCTTTACTACCACCACTTGCCATAGGCCAACCCCATCCACCTGCCAGTGACACCCAATCACCACACCAACTAAACACCAACCCAGCCAACACTCGCACCCGACCATCATACTTGTTGGACTCTCATACTCTGCATATTTGCTCTACTTATTATACTCCTGAACTCCTAATACTCTGCACATATTTTATTCATTATTCTCCTTGAAATTATACTCACTCTAGTTATCAAATTCCCTGAACTTTCACTATCTTAATTATTCTGTACTTACTGTACTATGGTCATTATTATTATTCTAAACTCGTAAGACTCTTTGCCCTTCATATTCATTACATTCTCATAGCTCTGTACTCTCTGAACTCATACAGTAGCCACTTACTTTAAGGACCTCTGATTTACCAGCTTAACAGTTCCAATGCCTGAATTTGAGATCAGTAACTGGAGCCTTATTTACAGCCATTGACCTGGTACCCTCCCAATTCTAAATGAACAGGTTACCAACATTTTAACATTTTTGGATTTTATCATCATTATATTCCAGACACTAAACTATATTCATGTTCTAAATTTAATTATACTGTATTCTCTATAGCCAGAATGCCTCACTCCCTCCTGGGAGCTCCCCACCAGGAAATTGCCACAATGTAAATGTGTCCCATCCCAAATCCTTATTCTGATCCCTTCCAAGTGCTATAGTCATAATGGCTTGGTGCTTTTCCCTGATAATTAAAAAAAAATTCTGGCAGGCTCTCTCACCCCCACAATCCTTAAACATTTTCATGCTTTCTACCCCATATATTCACCTCTTCTTCCATGTAGTATTCCATTTTTTCCTTGCAAGATGCTGGTCATATCCCTCTGCCATATGATCTCTTGGCCAGCCATATACACACACTACAGAACTTGTAAGTGATTCTCAGACACCTTACTAACATATCCGTACCACCTAAGCAAAATGTGTTTCACCCATTTCACTCTCTCATCACTCATCAACAGTTCCTTCTCACTCTTAACCCATCCCTCATATTGTGCTTATATACCAGCTTCTTTTATTAAAAAAAAAAATAATAATTTCCACTGCTTATATTCTTGAGCACTCTGCCCCTTTCCATACCCAAGTTTCACTTCCATATGTCTATGTCTATATAGCCCCAGTGCTAGATTCTTCCGGAAAGCTGTGTAACAAATCTACTTAGTTTTTATGATAGAGCCACAGAGATTCTACAGGAAAGATATAGTTGGGTTGACTGTGTCTATCTGGTTCTAAAAAAGATTTTTGAGAGAGTCCTGCACAAGATGCTGTTTTGGAAACTGGAACATGCTGGAGGCGTGACCGGGCGACTGCTTACATGGATGAAAAATTTCCTGACAAAAATGAGAGCAACAATCGTAATACTGTAATAGGCAATTTATCTGACTGGAGAGTTACTAGCAGAGTACCACAGGGTTCAGTTTTTGCATCAGCAGTGTTCATCATCTACATAAACGATCTACAAGAAGGAATAATGAATTATATGAATATGTGTAATTACCTAAGTGTAATTACCTAAGTGTAGTTACAGGATGAGAGCTACGCTCGTGGTGTCCCGTCTTCCCAGCACTCTTTGTCATATAACGCTTTGAAACTACTGACGGTCTTGGCCTCCACCACCTTCTCCCCCAACTTGTTCCAACCGTCTACCACTCTATTTGCGAAGGTGAATTTTCTTACGTTTCTTCGGCATCTGTGTTTAGCTAGTTTAAATCTATGACCTCTTGTTCTTGAAGTTCCAGGTCTCAGGAAATCTTCCCTGTCGATTTTATCAATTCCTGTTACTATTTTGTACGTAGTGATCATATCGCCTCTTTTTCTTCTATCTTCTAGTTTTTGCATATTTAATGCCTCTAACCTCTCCTCATAGCTCTTGTGCTGATGTTGCTAGGCTACTAGGGAAGATAGGAGACATAAATGATTGTCATGCCCTTCAAATTGACCTATATAAAATAAGTGCTTGGAACACCATGTGGCAAATGGAATTCAATGTGAATAAATGCCATGTTATAAAATGTGGAATTGGAAAAAATAGACCACACAACCTGCAAATTATGTGGAAAGGAATTAAAGAACACTAACAAAGAAAGAGATCTAGGGGTGGTTCTGGATAGTAGACTGTCACTAGAGGAGCGCATGAAGGACTTTTGTGCGAGGTGCATATGCTGAGCTTTCCAACTTCAGAAATGCTTTTAATTACCAGTACATGGATGGTGAAATACTAATGAAACTGTTCATGACTTTTGTGGGACCAAAATTGGAATATGCAGCAGTTGTATGGTGCCCATATCTCTAGAAGCACATCAATAAACTGGAAAAATGGCAAAGGCATGCTACAAAATGTCTTCTGGAACATAAAAACAAGAGTTATAAAGAGAGGATAGAGATGTTAAATATGCCAAAGCTAGAAGATACAAGGAAAAAAAAAAGAGATGAGATGATTTATGAGGATATGACTGCCTGCAAAATAATAACAGGATTCTACCAAATTGGCAAAGAGCAATTCTTGAAACTGGTAACCTCAAGAACAAGAGGTCACAGATTCAAGCTAAGGTAACAATGGTGCTGAAAAAAAAATTGGATTTTTTTTTAAACAGTAGTAGAGAGTTGGAACAAGTTAAGTGAGATGGTGGTGGAGGCCAAAACTGTCCAGTAGTTTCAGTGTGTTGTGTGACAGAATGCTGGGAAGACAGGACACCATGAGCGTAGCTCTCATTCTGTAACTACACTTAGATAATTACACTCACACACAGACTGCCTGTCAAAAATTATATATAAATTATTAAATTAAATATATTCCTGTAATATGTTACATATATAAATAAAATTGTTTTATTATTACAGTATTATCAAATACTGTATATTGCTTTCATTGCTTATTTTGATATACTGTAGTGTTGTGTATTTCCTTTCAGGGCCAATGTCATGGGTGTCAGACGATGATGAAAACAGTGAAGAAGAGCCTGGAGACTATGTACGAGCTGTTACTCCTGGACCTGTTGCATCCCAGCGGCCTTTCTCTACTCCTCCAGATTTATATGCTGATAAGCAGTTTCCAGCATCAGAACCTTTATCTAGTCATCATAGTTTTGAATCTTTTCCTCTTCCATCAACATCCTCTTGTGAACCAAGAGTAACTAAGTACCCCAGATCACAGTCCTGTGTTCCATTTCTTTCAGTTGACAGTACACCAGATAATTTACATGTCATGAAACCTTTTACTCAGTGTATGCCAACAGCAAATCCATTGACTACTCTGCCCATAAATGATCAGAGCATTCAGGATGTTGCTGATGTTTCAGAGGAAATATCAGATAAAACAACCTGCAGTACAGGCAAAACGTTATTGCAAACATCCAAAACAAACACTTCTAGTAAAAATGTGTCGTATAAAACAGCAGCAGTGCAAGAGAGTAATGATTATCATGATATCCTTCAGTATGTTTCCAGAAACAAATTACAATTGAGCAATATCTCTCAAGATTGCCTGACATCTTCAGCTGTAGTAAAAAATGAGATAAATGTTTCATTTGATTCAGTCAAGACAGAATTTTCTTCTGGGCCTTTGTCTGCTGATGCTAACAGTGGTCAGTCTTTAGAAAAAACCAATGTGGATGGATCTGAGGTGTCTGATATGAATGACATTAAACACAAAACACAGACGCTCAAGTCTCCCAAAATTGCAAGAAATGATCACACCAAGTATGTTGAAATGCAACTAAAGAAAGTCAATGTTGAGAATAAACTTTGGGCAAAGGAGTTCTTGATCAGAGAGCAGAAAAATACCTCAAGATTGGATGAAAGAGAAAATGACCCAGAGCAGGTTGAACCTCTTTGCCCTTTAGAAAAGAAGATTAAGAGGCCCAGAAATATGGTAAGTGTAGACATTAAATCAAGATACTGTACTTCTATGATGCCACAATCCCTGCATATCTTGTTCTTTTAGATTTGTATTTAGAAATTTTGAGATACAGTACTGCAATTTTAATCCAAATGCAGTCCAGATTTATTGTTATGTTAATTTTGATATTAATATCCGGTATCTGCGAAGGGTAAAGTGCAACCCCCAAATCCATATTATTTCATTCCTGACCTGATACAAGTTCAGGAGGAGTACAAATTTTTTAATGTTTTAGCTTTTATGACTATTTATCACCAAATGTTCAGGTGTTTTCTTTATAGCAAATGACAGAACACATAGTTGCGTATATTTTGAGGCAAATATTACTTAAGCAATGATTTGATTTATATATAAATAAATATGCTGTACTATAACATATTCATGGTACTAAAAATATTTTTTACCTTTTTTGTTATTATTATCTCTTAATTATTCTCTAACATAAACATATCATTATCTCTTAATTATTCTCTAACATAAACATATCATTATCTCTTAATTATTCTCTAACATAAACATATCATTATCTCTTAATTATTCTCTAACATAAACATATCATTATCTCTTTAATTATTCTCTAATATAAACATATTCTTATCTCTTAATTATTCTCTAACATAAACAATGTTATACCAGTTATAGCCATTCTGGCTTAGCACTTCCTCTTGGTAATTACTTAATAACATCTGTGTAGCCGAGGCTATTGCTTGTTACCCAGATGCAGCAAAATGCAGCTATTGTACTGAATATGTAGTATTGCTTGCTCTTCACAGGGATTTTCACATATTTATAATAGCAATACAGTAATAGTCATGCATACAAAAAGTAACCTAACATGCACTGGGCATAACATTTCAATTTTGACTGGAATACATTCCTGACATGGCTCAAGGCCCTAGTACTGTTTGAGGGATCTACATTTGACTTTACTTGTTGACCTTGAAAGTGGCATCTTTGTCATGTACATGTGAATTTGTATTTCTGTTTGGCCACTTTTGTTTTTATCTTATTAAAGAAATGTTCTCTGAGCAGCCTACATTGTGAATAGAAACCTCCCACCTCCTTACTTCTTTGTGTTACATCACTCCTACAGATGTTCATCAACATGGCCTCGACTTTTTGAAGTGTACCATCATCCACATCCTCATCTTCCACCTGAATGTAATTTCATCCTCTGTAAGAGACAATACCCAGGGTCATCCAAATCTCCCTATGACCTCTTAACTATATTTTCTCTGCACACCTCAGTGGCAGATCTGAACAATGTTATTGTCTGGAATTTCAGGATAGTTTTGCTTTTCCCCATCATAATATTCCGTGCTGTCTCCAATGTTATTGTCTTAGCATTTTATTCCAAGACTTACTTCAATTACAAATAGCATCCCTAATTGTGTATTTTCAAATTTTTTCAATGTTTTTGTACCCAACCACTTGGGCTGGATGGTAGAGCGACGGTCTCGCGTCATGCAGGTCGGCGTTCAATCCCTGACCGTCCAAGCGTGTTGGGCACCATTCCTTCCCCTCCGTCCCATCCCAAATCCTTATCCTGACCCCTTCCCAGTGCTATATAGTCGTAATGGCTTGGCACTTTCTCCTGATAATTCCCCATTCCCCATTCAAAGTTTTTGGGCTTTATTGTCTTAATTCCCTTTCATATCCACTCTTCCTGCGGCATGTAATCCTTTGAGATTGCATATGATATTGAGATTGTTCATTGTATATGATACATTCCTCTTTTCTATTCAACTATGTCCATTATTTTCTGTTCAGTATGTTCATTATTTTCAGATAAAACGTCCAATGAATCAGTACATGCTCTTTCAAAGGGAAGTAAGGGAACAGGTTCGTGCCGAACACCCTGACGAAAGTGTCACTCAAATAACTTGTAGACTAGGTTACTTATGGAGAAATTTACCATTGTCAGAGGTAAGAAATTTATCTAAGCTTTTTAGAGCAGATTGTATTTTCTTATTTTGGAATTTAAATTCAATGCAAGATTTTGTTTGTGTACAACAATTCTTTTGGCTTAATGTATGTCATTCTGTGGAAGTCATAATTTATATGAATGTTTTTTGCAAAAATCAGTAGAGTAGAAAATTATTTCTGGAAGGAACCCTTCAATTGCTTCTTGAGCCTATTTCTAGTACCACCAAGCCCTTAGCCCATCAAACCGGTTATTTTAAGACCCACCCATTACTTACCAGGAGCCAAGACCAGAATCTGGATCACTATTGGGACAAGGAAAGCTGGGGATCAGAGATCAATCACCACATAAATAAACTGGAAAAGGCGCAACGGCTTACTACAAAATGGCTTCCAGAACTGAAAAACAAGCGTTATGAAGAGAGAAGAGAGGCGTTAAATATGCCAAAAGTAGAAGATAGAAGAAAGAGATAGATATGATCACACTTACAAAATACTAACAGGAATAGACCAACTTGACAAAGAGGAATTCCTGAAATCAGCAACTTCAGGAACAATATTCACGCTAAGAATTGTTCCTGAATATGAATTCAGGAACAATTCATATTCAAGCTAAGAAAACAGAGGTGCCAAAAAAATATTAGAAAATGTTCTTTAGCAACAGAGTCGAGTTGAAAAAGAGCTGTGCACCAGGCCCACCTCGCCTTCCATACTTTACCCATGTGTCAGTCTAGTCCACCTTTTCTATTTTTCTGGAAAGCTGTTCTCTTATCAAAGTGATGTGGTTAATCTCTGGGACCATGAGGCCATCCCTATCAGGAATCAAACATAGAATGCAATGAAATGATTTTCTTGGTGGGCTCCAATGACTCCCCTGTTTACAGGGAGTCATTGGCTTCCCTTCTTCTCTGTGGGGTTGTGGGGGTTTTGCATAGATGGGTCCAGAATGAGGGAGCAGGCTGGCTGAATCCCTGAGACCTGGGCTGCAGTGTGGTGATGGTCTGTTGAATCAGTTGTGGCTGTTACTCTTGCGTAACAATTGTTTGCCTTATTTATCTAGGAGGGCCTATTTCCCTTTTAAGTAACCCCCTGTTTTCTTGTGCCTATGGTTTCTGGTGGGTTCCCCCCCCCCCCTACTGTATTTTGAGGTTAATTTCTGATACCCTGCTGCAGGTGCCTTATAGTGAGAGCAGACTCAGTCTTGGCTTCTGGTAGGCAACAGTTAGGTTTTAGAGGCCTGGTATGTTGGGTTAAGGCTTGGTGATGCTAGAGTTAAGCCCAAAGAGCAACGTGAGGTGCATCAGAATTGGGCATTTCATTGCATTCATAGCTTATTATTTTTGTGGTTTAGTATTTGATATAGACTTTGTACCCAGAACTGCAATGTAAATTAATTAAATATTGTAATTACAAAGCTTGTTATTCAGGGCTTGCATGATAACAATATACATGAGCTCCCAAAAACTTTGTGTCATAAATGAACATTAATGAACATTTCAAAAATTTGATAAACTTCAACACACTTAATTTTTTCTCCTCAGAAAGCCAAGTGGCAGGCCAGAGCAAAGTATGTGAAGCAGGAACATATGCGCTTACACCCAGAGTATCGGTATAATCCTCAACTAGCTGCTGAGCGGAGACAAGAATATATCACAGAATTAACTGAGCGTCGTAATCTCTATCGAATTAAGCCACAGTCTGATGCAGAAGAAGTGTAAATACGTGTACTGTGTAGCTAGTTTATGGCCATGAAATATAGTGTTCAGCAGGTTACTTATATCCATAATAGTAGAGTATTTATCAAATATATTTATATATATAATGTATTATATATATATATATATATATATATATATGTCGTACCTAGTAGCCAGAACGCACTTCTCAGCCTACCCTACTATGCAAGGCCCGATTTGCCTAATAGGCCAAGTTTCATGAATTAATTGTTTTTTCGACAACCTAACCTACCGAACCTCTAACCTAACCTAACATTTCGGCTACCTAACCTAACCTAACCCATAAAGATAGGTTAGATTAGGTTTAGGTAGGGTTTGGTTAGGTTCGGCTCATATATCTACGTTAATTTTAACTCCAATGAAAAAAAATTGACCTCATACATAATGAAATGGGTAGCTTAATCATTTCATAAGAAAAACAATTAGAGAAAATATTAATTCAGAAAAACTTGGCTTATTAGGCAAATCGGGCATTGCATAGTAGGCCAAAAAGTGAGTTCTGGCTACTAGGTACA
>WNGS01142304.1:2513047-2523735 GCA_020271785.1 Procambarus virginalis
TGAAATTTGTCCTTGATAGATGTAATAAGACCACCACATCAGTTATACCTTTGATATTTCTAGTCAGATTAAATCTGTGCAAACACTCCATGCAAATGAAAGGACCCCAGTCTATGGAACTCACTCCCTAATGAATTAACAAAAATATTCACCCTATACTTTATTCAAAAGCAACACCAAAAGTACCCAATTGCATCCTTATAGTTTCTTATCTTGTGCTCCAAATGCACATGGTACCACCTTGTACTACCCACTCCAAAATTTGGTACTTAAGAGATGCATCTTCACCAGTACTGTATAATCATGCTATCAATTTATATTGTAGCTTTGTTGTTGAACTGAAATTTTGCTACAATGCACCTATTATCACTTAATTTTATCAGTTAGATTAAAGACCTGCCCAAAATGCAATGCATGTTAGTGTTTTTTCCATAAATGTAACACTCAAACACCAATATTATGTACTGTACTCTCACAACCCAATGTACCTTCTTGTATATACATAAAATAATAGTACAGTACTTTTGACACATGTCCTTAAATATTACAGCAGATGGTTCTTTTTTTTCCCCTTTTTTTTAAGTACTGTACTGCAATAAGTTAATTTTAAAAAAATGTCTATTTTTACCAAGTTTAATTCAACAATGATCTGGTTTACTTCTTTAATTTAAAAAAAAAATTGTTTTCTTTAAGATTTAACCATTACAGTACTGTTAAGGCAGTGAATGCGAGGAGCAACAACACAATAAAATGTTTCTCACTGCAAAATAAAACACTGTAAGGACCTTTCAAGTAATTTAACTTGAAATGTCTAATAATAAAATGTGGTCCATACATAGGAACTTCACCAAGGCCAAGTTACCAACATGCCAGAATCTCAATACAGTACATTCAAATATCAGTTTATGTTCCAATCATCAAATAACAGCGTCCAGTCCACTTGGACTGGACGGTAGAGCGACGGTCTCGCTTCATGCAGGTCGGCGTTCAATCCCCGACCGTCCAAGTGGTTGGGGCACCATTCCTTCCCGCCCTCCCCCGTCCCATCCCATACCCTTATCCTGACCCCTTCCCATTCAGTGCTATATAGTCGTAATGGCTTGGCGCTCTCTCCTGATAGTTCCCTTCCCTTCCACCATAGCGTAGTGGTAAGACACTCGCCTGGCGTTTCGCGAGCGCTTTGGCCTGGGTTCGTATCCTGGCAGGGAAGGATTGACTGGGCGCCAATCCTTAACTGTAGCCTCTGTTTACCCAACAGTAAAATGGGTACCTGGTGGTTAAACGATTTGGCGGGTCGTATTCAGGAATATTAAGATCAAGGACCTGCCCGAAAACGCTATGTGTGCTAGTGGCTGTACATTAATATAAGAACTATTGTACTGTATATATAAATTAATAAAAATAAAAAATCATCAGAACTATCCAGACATGAGACTGATGATATAATCAACTCGGCATCCCTTGCAATATTTCCAATATTTTAAGAGTAGCAGGCAACAACATTTTATTTTTTATTGATATATACTAGAGTTCTTACATTCTTGTACAGCCACTAGTACGCGAAGCGTTTCGGGCAAGTCCTTAATCCTATGGTCCCTGGAAAACGACCCCCGCAAAGAATCATTTTTACAACCAAGTACCAATTTTACTGTCGAGTTAGAGGCTACAGTTAAGGATTTGCCCGCAATAAATCCTCCCCTGGCCAGGATACGAACCCAGGACAAAGCGCTCGCGAAACGCCAGGCAAGCGTCTTAACCACTTCACCACGGAGACTGTAAACATTCCAAGTTATGTACAGTACTTGAAAAAAGTAACATCCAACATAGGGTAGTTCCATCTGAATACAATACTTACAAATTCCAAGACTTCAAATGTATCTTACTATGGGACAATGGATTTGTTTGCTGTATCTAAAGTATATTTAAAGCCTTATGGCATCAAGGCCAAAGAAAAGCATCATTTGTACCCAACTCTCTACCCACTTTCTCATACCACTAGTGTGTAAACTGATCCAATTTACACTTCACACAGCTCCAATGCTAACATAAAATATGCCTCCAAAGGACTTTTTTCCCCAAATACGTGTTAAGGGAAGTGGCCACACTGGTTGACTCACCCTCAGCCCAACAAGGGTGTTGTAAACAAGTCCACTCCAGCCTGCTGACCAAGGACGTCACTCTTTTGTCCCATATCTACCCTATCCGCCATATTTTCACACTCTGAAACCCTCTCACCTGTCGCCCTGGTAGGGGAAAATATCCTATATCTCGACATAAGATGTCCCTGGGACTGGAACAAAAGAAAGGGTAAATATTCCGTGGCGACGACTGTTGATGTCCAGCAGCTGACAGTGTCCTGACGAGCAGTGGCGAACGCTGCCAGCGACCACTCCCGACACCGACTAACCTCATCCCCCCCCCCCCGCCCCATTAAACGCGATTTTTACTTGTTGCATTGAAGCTAGACACGAATATAGTAAACTTTATTATTATTCATAGTAATAGCGTATATTTCATGTGGATTCCATTTCACGATGGCATCTGAATGCATGCTAACCAAAGAATTTGGCATCAAAGGTATTGACTATAACTTTAGATTGTCTATAAGCAACCTTAGAACAGCAATACACTAAGGAACTTCAACAAAACCTTGTCAATTTGAGGCAAAGTGAAATTTAAACTAGCACTTCTATTCATTATTAGGCTATCATGCAAGAACAGCCACATATTTATATGGGCATAACAGTGTACGACACAACTACCAAATCAGCAACATCAGCTTATTTATTTATTTATTTTTATTTATTTATTTATTTATTTATTTATTTATTTATTTATTTATTTATTTATTTATTTATTTATATACAAGAAGGTACAATGGGTTTATGAGAGTACATAGCATTGATGTTTTTACATTCTTGTAAAGCCATTAACACGCATAGCGTTTCGGGCAGGTCCTTAATTTAACATATAATTTTAAGTAGGTAATTTGTAGCAAAATTGGAAGTTAACATTTTTAATTTTCAAGCTTGCTGCAGATTGATGAAGAATAAAGGACCTTGGAGTCAGAATCCACCAATCACGGAAAGTTGCACAACAAGTGAGAACTGCAGTAAAAAAAGGAAAGGAAATCCTAGGAATACCCAAACGAAATTTTGACCAAGAAAAAGAAGGTAGTTGTACAACTGTACTAAGCTCTTGTGTGCCCACATCTGGATTATTGTATCCAAACATGGAGACCTGATCTTCAGAAAGACATACATGCTTTGGAGAAAGTTCAACGACGGGTAACTAAAATCATTCCTGAACTAAGTCGACTCATATCTGCAGAGGGCTAACAACTCTCCAAACGAGGCATGACGGTTGATCTCATCGAAACTTTTAAAATACATACTGAACATTTTGCATGATATTGCTCCAGACCACTTCTATAAAAGATCAGATGTATCACAAACAAGGAACAACGGTCTCAAGCTGAGCAAGCCACAATGTAGGACATGACTACATACTAAAGTATCTATGTACTTTACCTGAATAAACATTTGAATTTGAATTTTTTTAATAAAACAGGAGATAATTTTTCACCAATAGTTATAAACCCATGGAAACGGAATCGTTATAAACCCTACCTCCAGCTACGAAATTAACCCCTTCAGACTCCTTCCTTAATGAGTTAAGAGGAATGATAAAGAATCATTTACATAAAAGATAAAAAATCATTTACATGAATGATAAAGAATCATTTACATAAATGATAAAGAATCATTTACAATTAATGTATCGAGTATTTAGGACACAATTGTAACAAGCTCGTGTCTGAAGCTAGACACAAATACAACAAAATTATTAATAATGGTGCTCCTTTAAGTAATGTATTATACTTTAACCGTTGCTCCTTGTTTGTGTTACACTTGTTACATTAATATTCTAAGATGGAATAGTGTGTTTTTTAGTTTAGTTCGTTTATTATGCACCCCATACCCATCTTGTGGGCGGTAGTGGAAAGGGTTACAGAGGCACATAATGGGCTCAGGGACTGAACCCCACAATTTATTTAACTAAGCAAGTCACAATCTTGATGAGCTACTTACAAAATTCAGTATAAGTCGTCACATCATCAATGGGTTCGAGATCGACCACAAGTACAGTTTCAAAATTAAGCAACTGACATATGTGGAGAGCTAGTGTCACATTGATATGTTTGTCCTGCACACCGCCCCCCATCCAGTGGGCAGCGGTGGATAGGTTACAATCACTTAGTTACTACCTACAGTTAGCAAACTGGGGATATTTGGCTAAAATTTCTGGTAGCAGATAATTTTGAATGAAATATTTACACATCGTTGGAACATTGGTTATAGAATTGTCTCTGAATTCACGTATCTTTTCGCACTCCATCACATAGTGACGGAAGGTGTGCGAATAATTTTATTGGCACAGTTTACATTTGGTTAGGTCTACATCGGCAGATAATGAGAATTCCCAGAGATACTTGTAACCGAGTCTAAGCCGAGCAGTAGTAACATCTAGAAGTCTGCTGATTTTATTGGATGAACCATAGATGTGTGGCTCCTCTTGCATGATAGTATGATGATAGATGGAATTACTGGTGTCGATTTCACATGCAATTACAGAAACTCGCGTAAAGGTCCACGCAGATGACTTTCTAGATTACCGTCGAGGAGATTATCAAGGAATGAGAGAGGAGTTGTAAAACACCTCATGGAGGGAGCTGATAGGTGATCATGACATGGAAGCATCGTGGAAAAGTTTCAGAAAGGTCATTACTGAACTCGTTCAAAGATATGTGCCAAAAAGGAAAAAGAAAAGAAAGGGAACAAGATGGGTGACATAAGTAGTAAAAAGAGCTTTGTTAGCTAATCGGAACCTCTGGAGACGGTATAAATCAACGATGAACATCATAGATTATGATATATATAAAAGGGCATAAAATTCAGCCAACCGGGAAATATGATTAGTCAGAAGAAACTACGATAGAAAACGCCCAAAACAGATCAAAAAAAGATCCAAAGTCATGCCTCCAAAAACCTTGCCCCAACCTCATTATCTCAATCGCGCCCCCTTGAGGGACTTGAAGTAGAGGGGGGTAGAAATAGCCTAAGCAACTCTATCCCTTTGAGATGTATTTCTTTCTTGTCTCAATAAACATACTTGAACTTGAACCTTGCCCCAAGTAGTCGCAATGGGCGTTTTCCAACGTGTATAATCTTTAAGAATGGTCTGAAAGTGATATAGTGCGGGATTTATTGCGAATTCGTTCAGTGTATACTGCACTGCACAAGTAAGAATACAAATACTGCACAAGTTAGAGGATGTTGATCAGGATATTTTCTTCAGAAGGTCAGATGTAACATAAACAAGCAACAACGGTTTCAAGCTCAACAAACCACAACTTCAAAGATTGCTGAGAGATCCAAATCGTGTATACATTGAAGAAGGACAGCACTGAGTTCCTCATAGTGAGATTAACTCCCATAATTTCGACGTCCTCGCCATAGTTAGGCAAGTCTGTGATTGCCGTGGCATTGATATGATTTACTAGTACTAAAATGCCTCTGGTGCCACCTTATGCAATTGGTCAGTGGTAACCTTGATATCCTGTGATATTAATACTTCTTTCAGACCTGGTAAGTGTTTCTTGAAGTAAAACAATAGCAATGTTGTCCTTGAGAAGCACTGCTCTGAGTGTTTGAAGTTTGTTTTTGAATCCTTGGATATTCCATTGCATAATCTTGAGACTGTCGTTATTGTTCATTATTCTGTAGTAGTTAAGTTCATTGAGTCCCTAGTGGATTCTAATGTAATGATTTCCCTTACGGCTTGTGTCTTCTTTGTTGAAGTGGAGACTGCCATTGGGTGCTGAAACAATTCTGTTTTGTCACCTTCTTCGACTTCGTCGACATTTTCCGGTAGGGCTTGTAGAAGGATGGAAGAAATATGTTCAGCAGATTTTTTTTACCTTTGTTAACATTTCCTTCCTTGACTGAGGGTTGGTCTGTTCCAGTGCTTGGGATGCTTTGTCAAGCATCTTGCTGACGATCTCTGTCAGGGAGGTAATAATCATTGGAACAGTGGTCACTTGATACGTCTTTGGCTGCTTTGGCTAAAACTTAATAGTAATTTAATAATAGTGTGTTGTTTGGTCAACAAGATATATAAATTCGTAATTAGTGGACCAAGTAGAATTAACAAACCAATCTCATCATCTGCACATAAACTAATGAGAGTTTAGAGAAAAGTATATTACTGACATAATATTAAAAAATATATACTTGTTACAAGAGCAATGGGCAGTACTGCAGTGGGCGCGATAGTTTGAGTTTCTTGTAGTATGGGGTACACTGAACGGATAGTCTGCGCGTTTTCTATGGTGGGTAGATAGGCGCTGGCTTGTGATGCAGGGGGTTCTGTGGAGAATGCAATGCTGGGTGGAAGTTGAAGTGGAATAGGTATAAGAACTTCTGGAGGGCCTGGAGTTGGCCCTATGACTGAGGTATTGTAATGACGGGAAGGTCGTTATGGGCGAACTTGACGGATCATGCAATTACTGTATGATCCGTCAAAACTCAGCGAGGTGAATGTGTAGGACCTGGCTTGAGAGGCTCGTCAACAAACAACACCGTGTTCCTGGAGGTTCCAATCCCCCGTTTCTGTACTTGGAAGAAAACTCTGCATATGGAATGGGAATATTTATTTATTATTATAATTAGTAATAATAATATTTACAATCATTAATTAAACATAATAAATAAATATTGCCCGAAACGCTGTACGTAGTGGCTTCAGGCATTGTATGTACTAGCTCTATTTAGAAATCCAACATTATGTTTGTAACTCATTTTCAATGTATGTGCTTTTACCTGAATAAACATCTTATCTTAATTACAATTAATTATAGCATAGTTATTTGCATGCACCTAGCAATCGTACATTCTCCCCGTAAATTGTGCAGTGTGAATTTATTCCTTAAGTAAACATTAACGTAGTCTTAATTAATTATGGATTAAATCTGTTACAGAAGTTAACTAAGCTATGTATACTAAGGATACTGCCATAAGTGGATATTGCCCCCTCTGTAAACAAAATCATATAACAAGTCATGTACGTAGGGAGTAGGCAAGGCCGAACATAACGATGTACAAGGGGTGCATGCTGAATTATGGGCGATTAGCCAGTTACCTGTACCCAAAGATAGCACCCAGGAAGGATGTCGAATGTGGCCGATTAATTTCCCACTTACAGAAATTTATTGTGTCCCCTGGACACAATACAAGGGGAGTTAAAGTGCGGTTGTTGGGAAGGAAGTGGCACCTGGGTCTGCCTGTGGCGGCACCCCGATAATATGTGCCGGTGTGATCATTGGCTCCAGGGAGGAGGGTGGGCTCGTGCTGTGGGGTCGGTGGCTGTAGGCGGAGAAAAGGTCGCGACCTCTGGTGACCAGGAGCAACTCGTGATGCCGCTGTTTTCATCCATACAAAAACCTCCGATTTTCCAATCAGAATCACGGGAGACATCTCCAGTCACGCAGGGTGCAGTCGCACCTCCACAGATCTCCAGTATCAGCTCTTGATATTGGTAATAACTCAAAAAGGGCTACCACTTACGGGCTATTCATGCCCGTGCCACTTTTTGGGTGGCTTAATCTTTATCAATCAATCAATCAGAATCATTTGTAGTGAGCTCGCAGGATCACGAGGGGGACTCCTGGTTAAACCTTGACAACCAGCGGACGTCTGGACACCTCTTCAGCCTGAGAGCCGCCGGATCACGTTTTGTTTTCGTGATTTGGATTTGAAACTACCGTTTGGCATCCCTATTCTACGATTCGGTTTTACGACGCCTGGCGCACATATCGCCTTGAATCACAGGATTGTTGGTAGATTTTCTACGTGTTCTGGCTGGTTCTCCCGGCGGGGTGACGGTGTTTGGCGCTGGCTTGGCTGAGAGGTGCCGGGAGTTGGCGGCTTCTAGTGAGCTGTGCCCTCAGTCCTGGTGGGTGGCTGGCTTCTGCTCTGCCGGGGGACACTGGATGACTTTTGCGTTTTAACTGGGGGCCGAGTTTTTTATTTTGCTACCAAGTGTTCTCTGTGTGGGGCGGGCCGGTGCTTGTCACCCTGATGGACTCCTGGGGCTCCCCAATCATCTGCTTGTCTGTGTTTTTTTGCCGCGAGGCATATTAGTTTACAATGATTGGCCTCGTTTCGCGATTAGGCTTGGCGTTTCACCCTTTCAGGGCTTCGCGATTCGCTACACGGGTACGCCGGGGCGCATCCGATCCCACGATCGTTGTCACCCATAAATCAACAACAACAACAGGATCACGAGATTCAACAACTAGATTGGCGTGTCGGAAAAGGAAGAAGTTTTAGCAGAGAGAGAGAGAGAGAAAATGCACATAAGCCATAGCACAGCTGCAAAAGTGACTGCCAACTTTGCACCGGGACCTGTCCTGGCTCAACGGGGGCTGTTCACCTAATGCAGTTCCATCTGGACTGATATCCACAGGACAACACTAGAAGACGCCGCGTGGAAGATGTCAACTCCGTAGGATGAATTTGTAGTAGCTTGTTGCCTGGGTACTGCTTTTGAACAGATAGAGATGGAAGCGGAACTGCACCTGTGTTCGTCTTAGCTGGTAACTGCGATACGTGCAGGCTTGCTACGTGGCTCGCGAGCTGGGGTCTTTATTCTCCAAGAAAGTAAGAAACATTGAAGAAGCTGCTCGGCGCTCCAGGAGCCGAGAAAAAGCATAAATCTCACTGCGAGCTTCTGCTTGCTCCTGTGGCGTTGTGGTTAAGATGTCATTATGAAAGGACAGGGGAAGGGGTTGTAGCTTATCTTATATAAATTATATTCGACGTATCTTTATTTTATGCAAGTGGAACTACATCCAGAGGGTTCACAGAAATATTTAAACTATAGTTTAGTTTAGTTTAGTTCAGTTCATTTATTATGCACCCCATATCCATCTTGTGGGCGGTAGTGGAAAGGGTTACAGAGGCACATAATGGCTCAGGGACTGAACCCATAATTCATTTAGCTAAGCAAGTTACAATCTTGATGAGCTAGTTACAAAATTCAATGCAAAACCTCACATCAACAATGGGCTTGAGACCGACCACAAGTACAGTTTCCAAGCTAAGCAACTGACATATGTGGAGAACTAGTGTCATGGTAAGAGCATTTGGCAATTTTTGTAATCAAATATTCTGTAGTAAATCAAGGAATAAGACTGATTTCCAGGAGTAGGTACAGTATGTATTGTCCATAACAAACTCATTGGAGAAGAGACAACTTATGTAGGTAATTGCGTAGGAAAATGCAGACGTCAGATTGTTACTACCCTGGATCCAGTATTGCACTGTGTCAGATGGATCCAGGATCGTTGGCATTTGTTTACATATGATGTAGGGACCCTTCACCTATGTAGTACTAAGAGTGATTGTAACCTATCCACCGCTGCCACTGGATGGGGGGCGGTGTGCAGGACAAACAATAAATTGTGACACTAGCTCTCCACATATGTCAGTTGCTTAATTTAGAACTGTACTTGTGGTCGATCTCGAACCCATTGTTGATGTGACGACTTATACTGAATTTTGTAACTAGCTCATCAAGATTGTAACTTGCTTAGCTAAATGAATTGTGGGGTTCAGTCCCTGAGCCCATTATGTGCCTCTGGTAACCCTTTCCACTGCCGCCAACGGGATGGGTATGGGGTGCATAATAAATGAACTAAACTAGAAAACTATGTATGTACAGTATTTTAGCGTGCTCTATTCAGATAATAATTATAATTTAAATTTTATTTTGTCAGGGAACAGGAAGCCAGAGTGTTCATACATGTAGACTTATATCGAGGTCCCCCCCCCAAAGGCCGAATTATTGACCCCGCCCGGATGCAACCCTACAGCAAGCTGACTAATTACTGAGTATTTACTAGGTGCACAGAGGCATTAGATGAAAGGAAATGTAACCAACCATTTCTGTCCCGCCCGGAATTCGTGGCGGCTCCACGCACGTTCATTAGTAGAGCGTGGAGCTCTACTAATGAACTAAAACTAAAACTAAAAACTACAACTGGCCACTAACGCACTGAAGAACAGTGGAGGAGTAATTTTCTCTGATTCAAAGTCAGCTTTTTCAGGCCCTTAAAAACTTGTAATCGGCGTTTTTTGTAAATTAAAGTTGGTATCTCGTCAAGGGCACTAGACTTGGTTTTAAGGGAAAGGATTACCCTCATTTACATCAGTGGAATTGGTGCAGGCGTTAGGTACAGGGACTGTGGATATTTACCTGTAAGATAGTCCTGACCATCAGCACTGGAAGATGGAATATCATTTGCAAGGGATGACTTATGGCAGTCAACTCAACATGCAAATATACACTAGGAATGTTGTAAAAGCCATTATAAACACATTATTAATGCAAAGAGCAAGAGTTTCAGTCTTTGTATGGATACCATCTCACATGGCATGTCCATCATGACGACAAATGACGACACATGCAGCTAAAACTGCATATGATAAGCCTGAAGTTGAGTTGAATATGGTATTCCAATTTCTGTCGTAAATTTAAAGAATTCTGATATAGAAAGATCTTAGGGGTGGTTCTAGATAGAAAACTTATCACCCCGAGGATCACATTCAGACATTGTGTGAGGGGGG
>WNGS01142304.1:2524668-2583685 GCA_020271785.1 Procambarus virginalis
CTGTAAAAGCGCAATATTTCAGGAAATTAGGGAAACAGAAGAAGCCATCACTGACACAAAAGGCCAGAAAGCAAGAGTATAAAGAACTATGACATGTTTAGAACGGAGAATTATATGTACGGCAGCATAAAACATCCACTAGACAGTGTGACATTGTAATTGCCAGAATTAGTCTGGGATATCGGTATCTATGGCAGGTGGCTGCGTAATGAATCTCCCAATGGTGAACATTCCAGTTGTAAACTATGTAAATAATACCACAAGGCAGGTATATGTAGATCAAGTTCTTGATCTACACTGTGTAATATTTCCTATAGGATAGATAGCAGGGACATGTATACTGGTGTATACCTAATTTTGCTCATTAAAAAAAAAATGAATGTAAGAACTCATTGTATATATAAATAAATACAACTAATGCTAATAATATTATATGTATTAACACATACTTTCTAATTTAAAAATATATATATATAATGCAATGTAGCAATTCAAAAACGTTATTTAAATTAGGAGGTAACTTAGATTTTTATTGAGGAAGTGTGTAACAAGGTCATTTTGAATATGGGTCGCTGGTAGGAATGGGCTCTGGAGGCGTTCGCTGCTGGTGTTGCTCTGAAGGACATCAACAACACGGATATCAACAAAACGTCACATGGGTCAAAGAAAATGGGATATTCAAGAATTTTGTTAGTATGGTTTTCCTATTTTCATTTTATGTGACCCTTTTGGCACCGATTGTAAAATAGTTGGTAGTAGTGAAATTCTCGATATTATGGTTTGGTTTCTATAGAGTTCGTTAGTGATTATTCTTGAAGGGTACTTTAAATATGCCGCTAATACGATGCAGGTACAACATTTGTATCTGTATTACAATCTGAATATAGATGTAACAGATTTTGTTTAATTCACAGCATAATATAATTCATAATATCGCTTGAAATCCATTACAACTTAGATTAGTTTAAAGGATCACTGTTATTATTATTATTATTTTGCAAGGTGTATGGACATCGCCATCTTGTTGTTGTAGAGTAGAGTTGCAGAAGGAGGCGTGAACCGCTGAATATGTCTGCTGCTCCTGGCATTGACCAGTTGATGTCTTAAGTCAGCTGGAATCACTCAGTAGCACTACTTTCCGTGTCCTCATCTTGCTCCCAAGTTGCTACTCTCTTCAGTAACGGGGTAATCAAGTCTCCCCTGAGGGCTATTTTCGAACCTGTTTATGCCGTTTAGGAGGTAATTGGCATGCCAGGGATTATAATTTGGGCGTTGTTAAGGGGAGGTGTGGGTGTAGGTCCCTGGGGCGAGGGGAGGTGTGGGTGTAGGTCCCTGGTCGAGGGAGGTGTTGGGTGTAGGTCCCTGGTCGAGGGGAGGTGGGTGTAGGTCCCTGGTGGAGGGGAGGTGTGGGTGTAGGTCCCTGGTGGAGGGGAGGGTGTGGTGTAGGTCCCTGGTGGAGGGGAGGTGTGGGTGTAGGGTCCCTGGTGGAGGGGAGGGTGGGTGGTAGGTCCCTGGTGAGGGGAGGTGTGGGTGTAGGTCCCTGGTGGAGGATGGGGGAGGTGTGGGTGTAGGTCCCTGGTGGAGGGGAGGTGGTGGGTTGTAGGGTCCCTGGTGGAGGGGAGGTGTGGGTGTAGGTCCCTGGTGGAGGGAGGTGTGGGTGTAGGTCCCTGGTAGAGGGGGAGGTGTGGGTGTAGGTCCCTGGTCGAGGGAGGTGTGGGTGTAGGTCCCTGGTCGAGGCACATGGCATTAAACCACCCTGGACATCAATCATACAGCAGAACATACCAAGTGGCTTATAGCTTGACTAATCTCTCTGTCTCATTTTTTCTTGCAATGTATCTGTTTAATCTTTTTATTAATTCTGCTAGAATTTACCTACTTAAACTTACCTGTTACATTAAGGAACCTGGGGCCCGAAGTGCTGCGCATACTAGTGGCTTTACCACAGATTGTAAATACTATGCTTATGTGGGGCTTATGGTACACTTTCTAACTTCAGAATTGCCTTTAAATACATGGAATGGCAAAATACTAAAGAAATGTTTCACGACTTTTTGTTAAGACTAAAGCTGGAATATGCAGCGGTTGTATGGTGCCCATATCTAAAGAAGCACATCAACAAACTGGAAAAGGTGCAACGGCATGCCACTAAGTGGCTCCCAGAACTGAAGGACAAGAGCTATGAGGAGGTAGAGACATTAAATATGCCAATACTAGAATATGGAAGAAAAAAAAAGAGGCGATATGATCACTACATACAAAATAGTAACAGGAATTGATAAAATAGATAGGTAAAATTTCCAGAGACCTGGAACTTCAAGAACAAGAGGTCGTAGATTTAAACTAACTAAATAAAGATGCAGAAGAAATACAAGAAAATTCGCTTTCGCAAATAGTTGTAGACTGTTGGAACAAGTTAGGCGAGAAGGTGGTGGAGGCCAAAACTGTCAGTACTGTACAGTAGTTTCAAAGCATTATATGACAGTGCTAGGAAGACAGGGACACCACGAGCGTAGCTCTCATCCTGTAACTACACACCCTATATAATTATAACACATAGCACACAGTTTGCCTGTAAATACTGTATATACATGATAATCACTCATTTGCAGTTAAAAGTTCAATGGCTCCTACTATGGCAGCCCAGCACATTTAGATGGTGATGTGCCAGACATGGTCCTCATCTTCCTACTAAGGCCCTACAAGGAAAGAGAGGGACTTAAATTTTTTTTTTTTTTTTTTTTTTAATTGGAAATGGTTACTGGAGAAAGCCTGAGGAAGCAAATATGAGCCCCATGTATGTGTGCGAGTTCTAAATCTGTATAGGCCTAAAACAACCATGCTTGCTGGGCACACCACCAATAAAACAACCATGTTTGCTGGGTGCACACCACCAATAAAACAACCATGCTTGCTGGGCACACCACCAATAAAACAACCATGCTTGCAATGCGCCATTGCAGGGTTAAAGCAAGGCATAATATTGTGAGGAGGAAAAGTGAAGCCTCACCAGAAAACCAGGAGCCTTCAACTAGTGATGCTTCAGCAGCTAGCAGTCAAAACAGACCTTGCCAATCTCATGTACAGTAATTCTAACGTTGTGTTGTGTCAAGTTACTGTACATGCATTTTCAGGAACCACATATTTCAAGATCTACAGTATAATTCAAGAAGACAACTACATCAAGGCAACTGAAGTTTGTTTTAAATCATATTTTTTATTTATAGTTATGTGTGTGTGTGTATGTAAATTTTAATTATGTTGGTTGTGGTACAAAAATTTGAGAATACTGTATATTAATTTTTTTTTACTTTGCGGTAAGAATTCCTGCTTATTTGATGAGCAGTCCTTCCCATATGGTCCAAGTTATAGTTACTACAGTATTTACATCTATTACACAGTAATGTATTAAATGAACCTAAATTTCTTATCAACCTGCCTTATTAAACAATTAACTGACTAAATGGTTGCAATACCCATACAGTATATTCCAAATTCATTAAAAAGAGATACCTTGACCTAAATGGAAAGTAATTCTGAAACAGCATGAAGAAGGCTAATGAAACTGATCTCTCTTTTTTTGGACACACACATCTAAATAACAATTCACCAGTTTAAATAACTGCATGTCAATCCAATATTTTCCAACTGAAACAATACATAAAAACGTTCAGGAATAATTTAGGATTCGCCCATTTTTAAATTTTTAGTAAAACAATTTCGTTATTATTGCTCTTGCAGTTCTCGTGGCACAATGGTAAAGCACTCGCCTGGCACTTCGCGAGCGCTTTGGCCTGGGTTCGTATCCTGGTCGGGGAGGATTTACTGGGCGCCAATCACTAACTGTAGCCTCTGTTCACCCAGCACTGAATAGGTACCTGGTTGTTAAACTATTTGGCAGGTCATATTCCTGGGAAAAATTAGGAATAAAGTCCTGCCTGAAATGCTATGCATGCTGGTGGCTTTACAAGATTGTAAGAACTTAAAATTTTTCAATTCTTCCAATTTTCACATTTTGATTTGCTTTAAATACCATGAAACTAGTCAAATAGGAGTCACATGATTATAAATTTTGCCATTCCAAAACTAACGCAGCTAATATTTTGTGTGGTGAAAAGCTTCCACAGGCTTTAACTTCAATTACCATTCTCCATAACAAGCCATTATAACCCAGCTAAAATCTGCTATCAGAACTGTAACTCTGTCTTCAGACAACACAGCCTCTCTGTTTAAATTCGTAAACATACACCCACTCCACACATTCTCGTACTACATACATGTACAAAACCCTATTCCTAAATGGTAATTCTGATCTGAAATTTGTCCTTGATAGATGTAATAAGACCACCACATCAGTTATACCTTTGATATTTCTAGTCAGATTAAATCTGTGCAAACACTCCATGCAAATGAAAGGACCCCAGTCTATGGAACTCACTCCCTAATGAATTAACAAAAAATATTCACCCTATACTTTATTCAAAAGCAACACCAAAAAGTACCCAATTGCATCCTTATAGTTTCTTATCTTGTGCTCCAAATGCACATGGTACCACCTTGTACTACCCACTCCAAAATTTTGGTACTCAAGAGATGCATCTTCACCAGTACTGTATAATCAATGCTATCAATTTATATTGTAGCTTTGTTGTTGAACTGAAATTTTGCTACAATGCACCTATTATCACTTAATTTTATCAGTTAGATTAAAGACCTGCCCAAAATGCAATGCATGTTAGTGTTTTTTCCATAAATGTAACACTCAAACACCAATATTATGTACTGTACTCTCACAACCCAATATACCTTCTTGTATATACATAAAATAATAGTACTTTTGACACATGTCCTTAAATATTACAGCAGATGGTTCTTTTTTTTCCCCCTTTTTTTTAAGTACTGTACTGCAATAAGTTAATTTAAAAAAAATGTCTATTTTTTACCAAGTTTAATTCAACAATGATCTGGTTTACTTCTTTAATTAAAAAAAAAAATTGTTTTCTTTAAGATTTAACCATTACAGTACTGTTAAGGCAGTGAATGCGAGGAGCAACAACACAATAAAATGTTTCTCACTGCAAAATAAAACATAGTAAGGACCTTTCAAGTAATTTAACTTGAAATGTCTAATAATAAAATGTGGTCCATACATAGGAACTTCACCAAGGCCAAGTTACCAACATGCCAGAATCTCAATACAGTACATTCAAATATCAGTATGTTCCAATCATCAAATAACAGCGTCCAGTCCACTTGGACTGGACGGTAGAGCGACGGTCCTCGCTTCATGCAGGTCGGCGTTCAATCCCCGACCGTCCAAGTGGTTGGGGCACCATTCCACCCGCCCTCCCCCGTCCCATCCCATACCCTTATCCTGACCCCTTCCCATTCAGTGCTATATAGTCGTAATGGCTTGGCGCTCTCTCCTGATAGTTCCCTTCCCTTCCCCCATAGCGTAGTGGTAAGACACTCACCTGGCGTTTCGCGAGCACTTTGGCCTGGTTCGTATCCTGGCAGGGAAGGATTGACTGGGCGCCAATCCTTAACTGTAGCCTCTGTTTACCCAACAGTAAAATGGGTACCTGGTGGTTAAACGATTTGGCAGGTCGTATTCAGGAATATTAAGAACAAGGACCTGCCCGAAAACGCTATGTGTGCTAGTGGCTGTACATTAATATAAGAACTATTGTACTGTATATATAAATTAATAAAAATAAAAAATCATCAGAACTATCCAGACAAGAGACTGATGATATAATCAACTCGGCATCCCTTGCAATATTTCCAATATTTTAAGAGTAGCAGGCAACAACATTTTATTTTTATTGATATATACTAGAGTTCTTACATTCTTGAACAGCCACTAGTACGCGAAGCGTTTCGGGCAAGTCCTTAATCCTATGGTCCCTGGAAAACGACCCCCGCAAAGAATCGTTTTTACAACCAAGTACCAATTTTACTGTCGAGTTAGAGGCTACAGTTAAGGATTTGCCCGCAATAAATCCTCCCCTGGCCAGGATACGAACCCAGGACAAAGCGCTCGCGAAACGCCAGGCAAGCGACTCAACCACTACACCACGGAGACTGTAAACATTCCAAGTTATGTACAGTACTTGGAAAAAAGTAACATCCAACATAGGGTAGATCCATCTGAATACAATACTTACAAATTCCAAGACTTCAAATGTATCTTACTATGGGACAATGGATTTGTTTGCTGTATCTAATGTATATTTAAAGCCTTATGGCATCAAGGCCAAAGAAAAGCATCATTTGTACCCAACTCTCTACCCACTTTCTCATACCACTAGTGTGTAAACTGATCCAATTTACACTTTACACAGCTCCAATGCTAACATAAAATATGCCTCCAAAGGACTTTTTTCCCCAAATACGTGTTAAGGGAAGTGGCCACACTGGTTGACTCACCCTCAGCCCAACAAGGGTGTTGTAAACAAGTCCACTCCAGCCTGCTGACCAAGGACGTCACTCTTTTGTCCCATATCTACCCTATCCGCCATATTTTCACACTCTGAAACCCTCTCACCTGTGGCCCTGGTAGGGGAAAATATCCTATATCTCGACATAAGATGTCCCTGGGACTGGAACAAAAGAAAGGGTAAATATTCCGTGGCGACGACTGTTGATGTCCAGCAGCTGACAGTGTCCTGACGAGCAGTGGCGAACGCTGCCAGCGACCACTCCCGACACCGACTAACCTCATCCCCCCCCCCCCCCCCGCCCCATTAAACGCGATTTTTACTTGTTGCATTGAATTATTCGCACACCCTCCGTCACTATGTGATGGAGTGCGAAAAGATACGTGAATTTAGAGACAATTCTATAACCAATGTTCCAGCGATGTGTAAATATTTCATTCAAAATGATCTGCTACCAGAAATTTTAGCCAAATATCCCCAGTTTGCTAACTGTAGGTAGTAACTGAGTGATTGTAACCTATCCACCGCTGCCCACTGGATGGGAGGCGGTGTGCAGGACAAACATATAAATTTTGACACTAGCTCTCCACATATGTCAGTTGCTTAATTTAGAACCTGTACTTGAGGTCGATCTCGAACCCATTGTTGATGTGACGACTTATATTGAATTTTGTAACTAGCTCATCAAGATTGTAACTTGCTTAGCTAAATGAATTGTGGGGTTCAGTCCCTGAGCCCATTATGTGCCTCTGTAACCCTTTCCACTGCCGCCCACAAGATGGGTATGGGGTGCATAATAAATGAACTAAACTAACTAACTGCATTGAAGCTAGACACGAATATAGTAAACTTTATTATTATTCATAGTAATAGAGTATATTTCATGTGGATTCCGTTTCACGATGGCATCTGAATGCATGCTAACCAAAGAATTTGGCATCAAAGGTATTGACTATAACTTTAGATTGCCTATAAGCAACTTAGAACAGCAATACACTAAGGAACTTCAACAAAACCTTGTCAATTTGAGGCAAAGTGAAATTTAAACTAGCACTTCTATTCATTATTAGGCTATCATGCAAGAACAGCCACATATTTATATGGGCATAACAGTGTACGACACAACTACCAAATCAGCAACATCAGCTTATTTATTTATTTATTTATTTATTTATTTATTTATTATTTATTTATTTATTTATTTATTTATTTATTTATATACAAGAAGGTACAATGGGTTTATGAGAGTACATAGCATTGATGTTTTTACATTCTTGTAAAGTCATTAACACGCATAGCGTTTCGGGCAGGTCCTTAATTTAACATATAATTTTAAGTAGGTAATTTGTAGCAAAATTGGAAGTTAACATTTTTAATTTTCAAGCTTGCTGCAGATTGATGAAGAATAAAGGACCTTGGAGTCAGAATCCACCAATCACGGAAAGTTGCACAACAAGTGAGAACTGCAGTAAAAAAAGGAAAGGAAATCCTAGGAATACCCAAACGAAATTTTGACCAAGAAAAAGAAGGTAGTTGTACAACTGTACTAAGCTCTTGTGTGCCCACATCTGGATTATTGTATCCAAGCATGGAGACCTGATCTTCAGAAAGACATACATGCTTTGGAGAAAGTTCAACGACGGGTAACTAAAATCATTCCTGAACTAAGTCGACTCATATCTGCAGAGGGCTAACAACTCTCCAAACGAGGCATGACGGTTGATCTCATCGAAACTTTTAAAATACATACTGAACATTTTGCAGGATATTGCTCCAGACCACTTCTATAAAAGATCAGATGTATCACAAACAAGGAACAACGGTCTCAAGCTGAGCAAGCCACAATGTAGGACATGACTACATACTAAAGTATCTATGTACTTTACCTGAATAAACATTTGAATTTGAATTTTTTAATAAAACAGGAGATAATTTTTCACCAATAGTTATAAACCCATGGAAACGGAATCGTTATAAACCCTACCTCCAGCTACGAAATTAACCCCTTCAGACTCCTTCCTTAATGAGTTAAGAGGAATGATAAAGAATCATTTACATAAAAGATAAAAAATCATTTACATGAATGATAAAGAATCATTTACATAAATGATAAAGAATCATTTACAATTAATGTATCGAGTATTTAGGACACAATTGTAACAAGCTCGTGTCTGAAGCTAGACACAAATACAACAAAATTATTAATAATGGTGCTCCTTTAAGTAATGTATTATACTTTAACCGTTGCTCCTTGTTTGTGTTACACTTGTTACATTAATATTCTAAGATGGAATAGTGTGTTTTTTAGTTTAGTTCGTTTTTTATGCACCCCATACCCATCTTGTGGGCGGTAGTGGAAAGGGTTACAGAGGCACATAATGGGCTCAGGGACTGAACCCCACAATTTATTTAACTAAGCAAGTCACAATCTTGATGAGCTACTTACAAAATTCAGTATAAGTCGTCACATCATCAATGGGTTCGAGATCGACCACAAGTACAGTTTCAAAATTAAGCAACTGACATATGTGGAGAGCTAGTGTCACATTGATATGTTTGTCCTGCACACCGCCCCCCATCCAGTGGGCAGCGGTGGATAGGTTACAATCACTTAGTTACTACCTACAGTTAGCAAACTGGGGATATTTGGCTAAATTTCTGGTAGCAGATAATTTTGAATGAAATATTTACACATCGTTGGAACATTGGTTATAGAATTGTCTCTGAATTCACGTATCTTTTCGCACTCCATCACATAGTGACGGAAGGTGTGCGAATAATTTTATTGGCACAGTTTACATTTGGTTAGGTCTACATCGGCAGATAATGAGAATTCCCAGAGATACTTGTAACCGAGTCTAAGCCGAGCAGTAGTAACATCTAGAAGTCTGCTGATTTTATTGGATGAACCATAGATGTGTGGCTCCTCTTGCATGATAGTATGATGATAGATGGAATTACTGGTGTCGATTTCACATGCAATTACAGAAACTCGCGTAAAGGTCCACGCAGATGACTTTCTAGATTACCGTCGAGGAGATTATCAAGGAATGAGAGAGGAGTTGTAAAACACCTCATGGAGGGAGCTGATAGGTGATCATGACATGGAAGCATCGTGGAAAAGTTTCAGAAAGGTCATTACTGAACTCGTTCAAAGATATGTGCCAAAAGGAAAAGAAAAGAAAGGGAACAAGATGGGTGACATAAGTAGTAAAAGAGCTTTGTTAGCTAATCGGAACCTCTGGAGACGGTATAAATCAACGATGAACATCATAGATTATGATATATATAAAAGGGCATAAAATTCAGCCAACCGGGAAATATGATTAGTCAGAAGAAACTACGATAGAAAACGCCCAAAACAGATCAAAAAAGATCCAAAGTCATGCCTCCAAAAACCTTGCCCCAACCTCATTATCTCAATCGCGCCCCCTTGAGGGACTTGAAGTAGAGGGGGGTAGAAATAGCCTAAGCAACTCTATCCCTTGAGATGTGTTCTTTCTTGTCTCAATAGACATACTTGAACTTGAACCTTGCCCCAAGTAGTCGCAATGGGCGTTTTCCAACGTGTATAATCTTAAGAATGGTCTGAAAGTGATATAGTGCGGGATTTATTGCGAATTCGTTCAGTGTATACTGCACTGCACAAGTAAGAATACAATACTGCACAAGTTAGAGGATGTTGATCAGATATTTTTCTTCAGAAGGTCAGATGTAACATAAACAAGCAACAACGGTTTCAAGCTCAACAAACCACAACTTCAAAGATTGCTGAGAGATCCAAATCGTGTATACATTGAAGAAGGACAGCACTGAGTTCCTCATAGTGAGATTAACTCCCATAATTTCGACGTCCTCGCCATAGTTAGGCAAGTCTGTGATTGCCGTGGCATTGATATGATTTACTAGTACTAAAATGCCTCTGGTGCCACCTTATGCAATTGGTCAGTGGTAACCTTGATATCCTGTGATATTATACTTCTTTCAGACCTGGTAAGTGTTTCTTGAAGTAAAACAATAGCAATGTTGTCCTTGAGAAGCACTGCTCTGAGTGTTTGAAGTTTGTTTTTGAATCCTTGGATATTCCATTGCATAATCTTGAGACTGTCGTTATTGTTCATTATTCTGTAGTAGTTAAGTTCATTGAGTCCCTAGTGGATTCTAATGTAATGATTTCCCTTACGGCTTGTGTCTTCTTTGTTGAAGTGGAGACTGCCATTGGGTGCTGAAACAATTCTGTTTTGTCACCTTCTTCGACTTCGTCGACATTTTCCGGTAGGGCTTGTAGAAGGATGGAAGAAATATGTTCAGCAGATTTTTTTTACCTTTGTTACATTTCCTTCCTTGACTGAGGGTTGGTCTGTTCCAGTGCTTGGGATGCTTTGTCAAGCATCTTGCTGACGATCTCTGTCAGGGAGGTAATAATCATTGGAACAGTGGTCACTTGATACGTCTTTGGCTGCTTTGGCTAAAACTTAATAGTAATTTAATAATAGTGTGTTGTTTGGTCAACAAGATATATAAATTCGTAATTAGTGGACCAGTAGAATTAACAAACCAATCTCATCATCTGCACATAAACTAATGAGAGTTTAGAGAAAAGTATATTACTGACATAATATTAAAAATATATACTTGTTACAAGAGCAATGGGGCAGTACTGCAGTGGGCGCGATAGTTTGAGTTTCTTGTAGTAGTGGTACACTGAACGGATAGTCTGCGCGTTTTCTATGGTGGGTAGATAGGCGCTGGCTTGTGATGCAGGGGGTTCTGTGGAGAATGCATGCTGNTTCTCCAGCTCTAGAATATGGAAATTAGTAATTCACCTCGATAGAAAATATATAAATGTAGTAGAAGCAAATAAAGAAAAAATTAAACTATAATTTAATTAACATACATACAAAATCTGTACCCAAGTCTGTACCCAAGATTTCTATTCAGCTAAAAAATTTGTAAATGTATCACCCTGCCTTCCAGTCACTAAAGGGTAATGGACGTCAAATAATTTTATACACTTTGTCGCGAGTCACATGCCCATAATGACGTTTCATTACGCCACGCAAGGCTTCGCAGGATGCTCAATACTTTGCATGCTGGACTTAAGTCCTATAAAATGAGTACATGTGGTAAAAACTGCCAAACTTAGCATTATAATGCCCTAACTTCTGGTAAGGAAAACAACAAAAAGAAAGAAAGCTGCACAGACTGTCAGTTTAGTCTAGAAAATGTGACACTTTTGGATATTTACACAGGTTTGATCAATCCAATTTAAAATAAATGCTATTTATTGTATGTTAAAAATACTTTCAACACTGTTTTGGCAAAAAATTGTATTGCAAAACAATATGAGACCCCCTATCCTTTTGCTTCCTGCTGGTGTTGTACTGTCTAACTGCAGCACTTCCAAAGGACACTGCACAATAAATTGAGAAAATTCTAAGCATATTCTATTGGATCTAGAACAATAATTAAAATATAGAATTGGAATGTCACTTTTGTTTTCCAAAGGTATTTTAGTACCTAAATATTTGCACATTTTTAAATGTTTATTTGTACTGTGCAGAGTAAGAAGGATATCTGTCAGAGCATGTGAACCTGTGGTATCACACACACACACACACACACACACACACGCACGTGTGAGCCAAACTACAGATATGACGAGGCCCATTTCCAGATTTGTGAATCTGTGTATGGCTGCTTAACTCAACCCTTCTGCATTTCTCTTCATCTGTTGGCAGTGAGACCTGAGAGTGAAATCCAGGGATCATAACATAACAATGTCATCCCCCAAGAAATTAAGCACATTCATTACATGTCTTTAAGACACACAACAAATTACCCTCACGAGGGATAACACAAAGGGCACACCAACCCAATTATCATGAGCTGCATAGTTTTAAACAACAAATTTTTTCTTAATACCCCTGATTATATAAAGCTCAGCTACACATTTTTTGGCTCTCAAATATTTTGATATATAGCAAAATTACTAAACACAGCTAGGAAAAAATTAAAGAGAGCAGAGACGAATTCAAATAACCTTATATTAACTACCATACATTTGTTAATATTCTCCTTCCTTATAATGGAAGGGTATCCTCTCCAAGTGTTTTTAGAAAACTCTGGATGTACCATGCATTTAAAGCTTGGTGCGCAATGCTCATAAAACAAGCACATAATGTTTTTAATATACTGTAAATGTACACGTTTCAGGGATGGTCAGGTTTGACGGTAGCAATGGGTGCTAAAAAAATGACTTCCAAAACCCTGGGGGACCACACTATTTTGTTTTATCTCAGGAAATATCTTTTACTATATGGTGATTCTGTAATGTCACCTATGAAACAACTTTCATGTACCTAAAATTATACTGTATATCTTTTGTTTTCCCCATGCAAATATTGATTCATTTCATTTGCAACAAGTAACAGTGCTATTTCATGTTTAACAAATGCGTATTTTTTAATATAGCCCACAAGGATGCAACATGTCTGTGAATCAACAAGAAGACGAGACTACATACAAGGTACTGTACTGGATACTGAATTCACTGAGAAAATAACTAACATAATTTGTACTGAATTGTGCTTCCCCCCCCCCCCTTCCCCCCAAGCACATATGCTACATACAAGATCATTTAGTAGCAGCATTTTAAACATGGACTGAAATTTCAACCCAAATATTATGGTTAATACTTTACAGCAATGTGTAAATGATATTCCCCTGCAACGTGTGTGTGGATGGCCCAAGTATCGCGAGTCTTCTCTTAAACTGCTTAATTTATGGCACTAATATTAGTTTCTAGAGATTTCACGAGAAGAGCCAAGACTCTTGGTCACATGTCGTCCTTTGTTTTACATTGTAGTCTATAGCCATTGTTGCAGTAACCAATGGCCATCAATCAGCATTGGCACTGCAGCCAGACATGCAATATAATTGTTAATTTAACTTTTTGTTTTTTATTATCAAAACTATATGTAGCATGAAAACACAGATCATAACATATCTAAAAAACCTTATAAAAACATTCGTTAAACTTGCATTCACTTTATACATTTTGTCAAATAACTTCCATACACTTCATTCTGTCAGAAAAACATCGGCAAAACGATGAACAGTCACCATTAACATAGCACACATTACAGGTTACAAAGAGTTACGAGAGTGGGTTGTGGAGCGGTGATTCCTTGGAGTTGCAGTGTGTGGAATCCTGTCTCGGGTAGCAGAACTTGGGAATTGGAAGAGGGAGGGTGCGGAGATGTTGGGGAGTCTGGGGAAGGCCTTTCAATAGATTGTTGGAGTGCTACAGGAGTTAACCACTCCTTAGGGAGACACCGTTGAAGAAATGGAACACATGAAGAAACGTATGCCAGCCGATTTACCCAAGTTGGGATCTCTCGTCCTACCAGAATCTGTTGAAAAACTTGCTTTGACCAATAATGCATGATAAATGTACCACCCATTGAAAAATTAAAATACAACATCTATAAAAATAAAGTAGGGTCTACAATCTGAGAAAAGTACGTACTAACATCACTTTACGTCATCACCATTATTTAACACTTAAACCACGCAATACATCTGTAGCTGGGGTGAGTAACTATCGCGGGACCGCGCACCACAGCTATGTATGGTTGGAAGTACCACGTAAGATTTAAAACCCATGGCAACATTAAGTTCACATCAGCTTCCTTAGGGCTTTTGTAAACAGATGCCATTTAAAAAAAAAAATTGTGGACAACATTCCCGGGTGTGAGAGCCTCAGTACCGAGTGAGCAACCAAGGCAATTGGGCTTGGAGTTGGATGGTGCTGATGTGGAGGAATAGGTGGCGAAACACAGTGAAGAACTGACTACCGACGAACTCCTAGTCCTTCAAAAGGGGCAGCAACAAGAGGCTGTTTAAGAGGCAGCCGAGGAAATTTTTTCAGGAGGAGGAGGAGGCAGCAGAGGATTTCTCTTCCTCAATACTAAGAAATAGTGTACATATGGGAAGAAATGCAAAGTTTTGTTGAAAAGGCTCACCTAAATAAAGCTGTAGCAGGCCGTTGTATTAACTTTTCTAATGACAATGTGATGTCTCACTTCAGACAAGTGATTCAACGTAGGGAAAACAAGCCGAGCCACAACCAGGTCCTAGTGGTATGCAGGCAAAACGTAAGTGTGTTTAGTTAGTTTAGTTCACTTATTATGCACCCCATACCCATCCCGTGGGTGGTAGTGGAAAGGGTTACAGAGGCACATAATGGGCTCAGGGACTGAACCCCACAATTCATTTAGCTAAGCAAGTTACAATCTTGATGAGCTAGTTACAAAATTCAATACAAGTCATCACATCAACAATGGGTTCGAGATCGACCTCAAATACAGGTTCTAAATTAAGCAACTGACATATGTGGAGAGCTAGTGTCACAATTTATGTTTGCCCTGCACACCGCCTCCCATCCAGTGGGCAGCGGTAGATAGGTTACAATCACTCAGTTACTACCTACAGTTAGCAAACTGGGGATATTTGGCTAAAATTTCTGGTAGCAGAGCATTTTGAATGAAATATTTACACATCGCTGGAACATTGGTTATAGAGTGTACGCGTACGTAAGAGTGTACACCAGAAATGTCATCTCTGCCTGATGTTATAATGGACGGGGACTCCCCTTCCAAACACTAACACCTCTCCTCCTCCCCCTTACATCATCTTCCATATGCCAACAAGAGTCCTCCATAAAGGTAAGGTACTATGAGTAGTTTCCTGTATAAAATGTATGTTTTAGGTAATATTTTGGAGGGTGTGGAACAGACTAATTCAATTTACATTATTTCTTGTGGGAAAATTCGTCTCGGTACACACAGAAATCAATTGCGTGATGCAACAAATGCACCCGGGAGTGCAAAACAGCTCTCTCTCTTCACTTCACCTCACTCTCTTCACTTTGGACATCTCAATTCCCATCCTAGGTATCATTTTCCCATTTTGGTATCATTGTGTTCGTAATAGAATTCCCCTACAGGAGTATATGCAAATATAAAGTCCAAAAGCCTGGTGTACCACCCACAGCAAACGGAGAAAGTGACAGAGCATTACCCCCGTGAGTGCTAATAAAAAGCAATAAAATGGGTATGCTCTTTTCAACTTTGTTACCTCAATTCTGATCTAGGTCTTTCATTTTGGTATCAATGTATTCGCAATGAAATTTCCTACAGGAGTATATGCATATAATGTCCAAACCGCGCCCCCCCCCCCCCTCCCTCCTGAAGCCGCCGCCAATTTGCCGCCCGCCAATTACTGCAGAGTCGTTACCGGACGTCCCTTTACTAACCGGAGGACTCAATGCCGAGCCGTTACCGAGCAAAAGTGTTAATTAAGAAGCATACCAGATAGAGATCTGAAAAAATGCTACAGGGTACTCAGGAATTTGACAGTAGTGCAAAAGAATACTATCTGGAAATCAGTCATGCTAGTTGGGCAAGCATTTAGAGAACATTTGCAATTTGACTACCAGAAGCCTTAAATGTATATGTCTAAACAGGACATATCTGGCAGGATTGCCTTGAGAGCAGCAAACTTACAAAAGTCATGTACACGAAGCCAACAAACATGGGTCATAGTAAAAGTTAGCATGGTGCGAGTGTTAAAGAAGAGACGTATATTGAGACCACCAATTCTTAAAAATACTGTATCAGTACAAGGAAGTGACAGGACAGAGTGTATGATGTACCTGAGATTGGACAAACTACAGTGAACAAGTTTTTCTACACCACAGGTAAGAACCAAGATTGAACCCAAAGAGTGAAACATGCCAACCACCCACCTTTGTACAACCTCTCTCAAATGTAAACACAGTAAAAGAAAGAATGGCTGCCCACAACCGTGGAAAACCAGGCGATAGAATAAAATCTAGGCGATAGAATAAGATCCTCAGGAGCCAGGAGCGTGTTAAGTGATTCTCATGAATCACTTACGAGAAACCTGTACAGTGTATCTTTCCTCAATAATGACTGCTTTGTTTACATTTTAATAAACAGATACTGAGCTCTGAATCACTACAAGTTTTTATAATAACAACCTTGAATTGTGAAGTTTCAAACCTCCCAAACTGTTTATTAAATGTACTGTAAACAAAGGTGCCAAGATTATTGAAAGATGTGCTGGTTTCATAAGTAGATGCATAGTGGCCAGGGTACAAACATATTGAAAGGCCTTTAAACGTTACCCACCCCTCAATATGTAAGTGGAGCTTACCAGGAAAACTCTGGCAAACCCCCAGAAATAGGCAAGATCTGCTCATACTCGGCTGCAGAAGCCGCAGAGACAACATCTTTACAAACCAAGGGAAAAAAATCTTGTTAGAATTGCAATTGTGAGCCTCATCCTTCAAAAAGAGCACATCATGCATTTCATTTGGATGCCCGTATGTCACCCAAAATCTAAAGTACTTCAGGAAAAAACACAAATGAGACAGTAAAGGGTTTAACACTATAATGACCAAACCACATCAGAAAATTAAGAAATCAAGATGTTTCGGTCTGTCCCGAACCATTACTTGATAATGGTCTGGGATGAACCAAAATGTCACCTTTTCTTAATTTTCTGATTAATGGTTTGATCATCATTTCTTCAATTATGATGACTTTTCATCTGCAGTTTAACAGTAAAAACATCCAGACTCTTGGAACTAAGTTAACACAGTGCTCCTGTAGTAAAATGCTAGGGAAAAAAAAAGAAAAAAAGAAAGAAAAAAAGCAACAGCAGCCATGCAATGCAACCTGAAGGATCAGTGCAAGCATCTTTAATAAGGTTGCCACCAAAGTAGACAAATGTAATAACTTACTCTACCATCCTCCAGCTTGACCCCACTCAGAAACCACCCGAGGAAAGTCGAATGTTCCTGGCAGGCAAAGAACTTAATTACACAAAAATGAGCGAGTGTACAATTTAAGCCCCCCCCCCCCCACAATGAGGTGAAGCTACACTAATGGGAGAAGTTCAAATATGGTGCTACCAGAAGGCCACTTCCACACAGTGGCAAAAAAAAAAAAAGTGCCAAGAGACCTTCTTGTCATTCATGGACTTAAACTGCAGTCACTTCCCCCCCCCCCCCCCCAAAAAAAAAAGGCTTGTCCATCAGCCAAGAAAAACAAGGACCTAGTCCCGAAGCAGAGGCTGTTGGCAACTGAAGCCAAGTTGGCAAATTTGCTATTAGTGAGCTAGGTGCTCAGTAGTCACTAGGCCGAATAAGCATTTCTCTCGGTGTCTCCCTAGCACCAGAATAACACTGCAGTGACATTTACCTTTAAAGAGCAATAATCATTATATGTTGATTTCCTAAGGCACTGCAATTATATTCATTTGCCAATTTTAATCATTATTGCCTGAATTTTATACAAATTACTGTATTGATAAACATCTATGTGGCTGGAATGGAATTAACCTACGCCTATGAACAATTTCTTCCATTGTCTTATAATTGCTTCCTATGTGAAGCAAAAAGGTTTCATGTATTAGTAGCCTGCAGTTAAATCACAATTTGAGTTTTCTTGTTTAAATCTCTGGACATTACAAACAGAACAGCAGCAAAAGCATGGGTTGCAAAACACTCCTCAAGCTGTGCCAAAAACAGGTTTACATGTAATATAGGAAGTGGGGGTTCTGATCCCATATATCCAAGGACTCTTGACAGTACATACAAGGAACTTAATCCGGAGAGGAGACCCCAGAGCAGAGCCGTGTTTCTCACCCCGAGGCCTGAGCAGAAAGGAAGGCATCATCTCAAACTAAAGGATTGGAGCTAAATATACCCCCTGAGAAACAAAGCTTTGTATCTCTGGCAGGAACGGATGGTTGAACTGTATCTGCTGTCAACATAGAAAGGGGGCAAAACTCTGGAAGCAGTTGAGCAATACCCACAGCTAAACCCTGCCCAAACTCCAAAACCATCAGGTGTTTCAGAGTCTAGAGCAGGAAGGTAGGAAAGAGAGTCCCTGCAAACCATTAGATGGAACAAAGGAAGGAGAGGCAAACTTCAAACAGGTGGAATTCACCAGCCGCTTCGAATCACTAAACACCACAGGGGCCAACTCCAGGGCATCTAGCAAGCACATAGCCACATACAAGGAATATAGGAGAATCAACCCCATAAAGTGGCTGCTGTCTGATAAGCATTTTGTCAAGAAGGCAGTTCTGCTATAATCATGACCCAGCAAACACAAATGTAGCAGATCTTAGGGTTGAAGCATGACCGAGACATTGAAATGACCATCGACATCCCTCAAACTCGCATATAGCAAATGCTGGCTTGGTGACGAGCCACACTAAAGACCCTATGCGACTTACTAGGGCTTGAAGGCAAGGACCAAGCAGGACACACGGTATTGGGGTCACTAAAAGAACCAACGCCGAATGCAGACCTTAGGATAAACACTGTTACGTGCTACATCAGTGGCATTCCATTTTAACAAGTATGCAAACCATAGAGTACTCCTTAAACACTTTCGTCCGGCGGTGACGCAGTTTGTTCATCAATAATCTCGCGGATGTTAGACGGGGATGCATTTTGCGTCCAGAATTAAAATGGTAAAATTCCATTTATTGTTCGATTATTATGGTACTAGTTCTAAAATGCATGCCTTTATATTGCAACAATTTGATACCATAATGAACGACATAGCATGACAATTTACGTTAGAACACTGGAAAGATTACAAATACTGTACTTGTGTGGTGACTAGTGACCAGAATTAAAATGTTAAAATTCCATTATTGTTTGATTATTATGGGACTAGTTTTAAAATGTGCACCTTTATATGGCAAACAATTTGATATCAAAATGAACAATATAACATGAAATTTATGTTATTAAACTGAAAGTACACACATTTGTGTGCAGGTGTTGCGGGTGTGCCAATGGGGGCTCGTTCACGGGCAACGCTTGGCCAACTTTCGGCTTCACTGCAGGGAGGGGGGGCTTTTGGGACCTTAAATACATATACTCCTGCAGGGAATTCTATTGCAAACAAATCATACCAAAATAAACGACATAGCATGAGAATTGAGACAAGAAAATTGAAAAAAAAAAAAAAAAAAAAAAAAAAAAAAAAAAAAGAGTACACACATTTTAGTGCAGTTGCGCCCTCACGGGTAACGCTCGGCTGATTTTGGGTTTGGTGCGGGTGGCACGCCGGGCTTTTTGACCTTGTATGCTCATATATTCCTTTAGGGAATTCTATTACGAACAAATTGATACCAAAATGAACGATGTACAACAAAAATTGAGGCGAGAATACTGAAAAAAAAAAAAAATAATTTTAGAGTGGGTACACGCTCACCTGAAACGCGCGGTGGGCTGGGGTGCACACACCAGGGACACAAAAGTGTTAATACAATAAAACTACTGAATGACCCAACCTCAGAGCCTCACAGAGGAGTCTATGACCCCCTTGCACTAAAATGGGCAAGGCACTGTACACAGTAAGCCAGCTCTTAATTGGATTGTACACAGTAATCCCCCATTCATCAACAGCCAAGAAGAAGACCATGTGTATTAATGTGTGGTGTGATTATTGAGCAAGTGCTCTTAATTTGTGCATATGCTAATCACTCGCATTTGTAGCACTCAGTGCAACCCAGTGAGCCGAGATGCTATATCCTGACCAAGTCTGGTGTGGCCCATTCCCTAGCAAGAACCCCCTTTCCCCCCCCCACTCACACACACCTCACAAAGCAGTGGTATATAACCAGAAATGTGCAATTTATTTATAACACGTCAGTTATGTGCCTGCCAAATTATCCCGAGCATCATTTGAGCCAATTCTCCTTTGCATTAGGCAGCCGCTATTGCTTGAAGTGTTTATATTAATAGTGTTAAGCTAGGGTTCGTTTCGTTGCTTTGGCATCATCAGTATATGCTGTATGTAGATTTGCCTATGACACCTCTTTAAAGACAATTACTCCATTTTCCTGTACAGTATAAGTATTTCTGTGTTTTATGTTTAATAAATTAGATGTTAAGTACACATAGCGTTTCCAGAAAAACATTTCTCCCTCATATAGACAAACCAGGTCATCTCCATAAAAGGATCCCCTGCCTATACAGTGCCACATCAAATAAAATTTGATGTACGGATCTCTGATTTTTTGCATCACCAGATTCCATCAGACAACCTATGCTGCCAAAATTCAGTCGAACCCCGAGCCATCACTTTAGGCACTTTGTTCTCTGATAACAACTGTGGACAGTTGTTACTAATGGAAACACTACTGATCAATAAATGGATTGACGAACAAAGCTCTACCCATAACAGGACCTATCCCAATAGACCTAGTTTTATTCTTGGTGGGGGGGGGGGGGGGGGAAGGAGAGGGGGAAAAAAAAAAAAAAAAAGAAGAAGAAGAAGACTATTGAGAAACACACACAGGCATTACACATAGCAAAGGCATAAAACGTCAGAATTGATACGAAGCCTTGATATTTAATATCCTTGCAGGAAACCACAGACAAAACTTCTTTGCCACAATATACAAACTCAAACCTATGATAAGGGCTAGGGGTATGAGGTGTAATGTTTTGAGTTTTATTTGTACTAGTTTGAGCTCTCATTAATGGTCACATGTGTGACAGTACAGTGCTGGTTCTTAATTACTATAAGCTTGAGAACAGACTGTTTTGAATGTGTTATCCTGATCAGATTGATTTGGTCTCTGGTGACTCCCTAACCTTCTGTACATGGACTTACAAATGCATGCTATGATATACAAAAGCCTGGTAGCATCAGCATCACACGTGTCCTATCCGACTGTGCCATGATCTTAACGCAACACACAGATCATGAAACCTGGCAGCAGCAGCACAATGCAGCTCAGGATAATGTTTACAAACTCAAAGTAATGCCTAGTTTCTTCTGTACCCAAAAGCCTCAAGGGAGGACATAATTGTGAATGTATGAAAAGATGCACTGTACATAACAGGGACATGTTAAAATCCCTCATAGTATTAAGAATATTATCCCAAAAATGTACTAATTAAAACACATCATTGAGAGTCAATTGAAGCAATGCAGGGATTCGAACCTGCTTTGCTCCACTTGTACTCCCAGGTCGCTGGGTACTTCCAACCGAGTACCTTACCCCTGGACCACACTGTGGTAAAGGTTATACAAACTGGGATTCCACTGTATCCACAGGAAGTGTGGAGGCCTCGAGCTGAAGCCCATCCAAGTTTTTACACAACCCCCATGCACTCTGCAGTGGGTAACAGGCCACCATATGCTCCCTTCAAATACTCAAGGAAATCACACTAACAATGAGAATCGATCGATGTATCAGTTGATGTATCACATTATTGTGATTTCCTTCTATACACATANCCCATATAAAGTGTATGAAGTGGTGGGGTCAAGTTCTGGAACCAGTTCAGTTATTCAGTATCGTGTGAATGTGTACTAGTTATTTGTGCACACACACATGTTATGCACATGTGCATTGTCTTCATGATGCACGCAACACCATGGGGTAATAGTAGGACTTGTTCCCCTATGGTACAGATATTGATATAGAAGATTTCCTGGAAGGTAATGGTGCTGGGGTTGGTTCCCCGTGCTATGTGGAAGATGTGGTGAATGGATGGAATCATATTGAACATCTTTAATCTTCTTTCCTTATTTTAAAATCAGAATGACAGTGGATATATGTTCTACAAGTGCCTTGTGTAGCTAGAAAATCCTTTACTGTCATGACTGCTGCTTTGAGGTCACCAACTTTTTTGTATAACATTTTTCACCAACATTTTTGTACAACTTATTTTTTCAGGTGAAGTTTTATAGTGGTTTTATTTGAGCTAGGAATACATTTTGAAGCACCAGGATTACTTGGTGAAGAACATTAAACACCTCAATGTCCACTTTCTCACCATTTTTTTTTTTTTAGTGTTAGTCTTATAATATTCAAACGTGAATACTGTTTATAAATTATATATATTCTTTATCTCTTGAGTACTGCACTGTACTGAAATCAGTTCTGCACTTACCAAAATTAAGCTTATAATATCCATTATGCTTCCTATATGGCATACTTTCTTCCCTCTCCACTCCTAATTAGTGTCACCATTTCTGCAACACTGACTTGGTCATCTTTGGTGCAGGAGCTGTTAATCAGAGTCACCTGCCCTCAACACCACCACCCCTTAACCTTCTTATTACTTCCACCTTCTCAGGAGTAATCACTACAAATGTCTTTTCCACTTAACTTCTAGGAAAAGGCATTTAAACTTCCTTAAAATGTTAAGTGTGGACATTTGATAAGTTTCCTTAGTAAGTAATAGCCCAAGTTTTTGTAGTAGAAAATTTAGTCGTGTTCAGTAGCCCTGGATGAAACCACTGTCAATAGCAAGTAGGAGCTGGAGAAGGTAAATATTAGTACTGTACTGCAAATATCGAGATCATCAACATAAAGCACAAAATAAACCATGGAAAGGCAAGAGTTGAACCATTAAAAGGTAATTATGAAGATGGAAGTACTATAGCTAAAACTTTGTCCTTGGGAGACCCGCTTTCATATTGGACATAAGACATGAATAAAGGGATCTGGATGCAAACTCAAGATAAAGAGTGAGAGGAAAGCTTTGGAGGATTAACACAAAATTTCCAATTTCCTCAGAAGCCCCAAAAAATTGCAATTGGGTCTTTTTTTTTTTTATTTTTTTTTAGCTTGAGACATCTCTTAAAGTAATATAGATTTATTAAAACATTTCAATTACTGTACAGTACTTCAGAAAGTCATTAAATATGAAATTGGAGGAAATATCCAGCAAAAATATTTACAAGGCTTGTCTCAAAGTATAGTAGTCTGTTATGGGAACAAGGATGTCAAAAATGTAATTGGGAACACAAAATTACCAACATTAGTGTAAAATTATGCATGTGGTACTTTATTCATTTACCAACTAGCCATTCTGGACAGTAACTCCCCCTCCCCCAATCTTTGAACAACAAAGAAGCCCTGCATTGAAATACTGCGCTCAGGAAAGATGCTTCAAAGTACAGCCCACACAGCTTGATATTCAAAATACCTTGGGTAATGGTTTGTTTTAATGGACCCCTTTAGTTAACTAGCTTTCAGTTTGGGCTGCCCTGTACTTCCTAACAGGAAAACTCAGAATTAGTGGATGTTTTATCTCGCCTGGGAACAGTTTAATTTTCACTAATTCATTGCTATCGAGTTCAATAGGTTAGTTTATCATATGTAACCATTTTCTTTGTTTCCCCATCTCGTGTTCTCTAAAAAAAAAATTATCGTTTCTTCTACACTACACTGCATGCTATTAATCTCATCACCAATTCTTGACAAGCTTGAGCTGTCAGTCTTCCATTTCCTCATCGTTGTTCCCACGCTGCCTTCCTCATTTATAGTGCCGACATCCCCTTCTCTCACCCACCATCCCTATGCCTCATTTATGACTTTCTTCCTCTACCTTAAATCTCACCGTCTCCCCTTGTCTGTTAGTTCTCTCTTATCACTCACAAAAGGAAATTGCTCCCAAAAGCATGCTCAAATAATAATACTTCCTTTCTATGTGGTTCAATTGCATTTTTCTCTTTTAAGATCTGCGTCTTGATTTTCTGTGCTCATCATATATATTTACTGTATATAAGAAGGGGTGAAGCAGAAAAAATTAATTAATTCACATTGTGGTCCCTTTTATTTTTTTTTTTTTTTTTCCCTCCCAGAGACTATGGGTCCCCAATCCAACTAGATGGTACCCTTCTAACTGTACAAATATAAATATTCTACATAAATACTGTATATTTAAATATATACACACAGGTAGAATACACTGCAAGAGACATTATTATTATAGTCAAAAAAGAAAATGGTTATGGACAAAGCCCCAACAATTAGCAGAAACAGTGACAAAGGAACATTAAAACATTTGTTCCATAAAAGAGGAAAGATTAGTACTGTATGCACGTAAACTAGTACATTAATTGCCAAAAAAATGACGCCAAGGCCGGAAGACTACGTAACACCATCTGCGACACAAAAATACGAAAAAATTCATAAATATATTTCAGAACGCCAACACGAGTAAAACAACAGAAGCCGAGTAATATCAAAGGTATTGGGTTCAACATGGAGCTTATCAAGCGATGCAGGACTCAAAGGAATCCAGCATGTAAACAAGTTATTCCTGGTATTATGCAAGTGACAACAAATAAAGATCATCATGTAGATATTAAAATATTTATTATAACCAGAGGAGACAAACCTATGACTATGTTTGCAGATGATGCTCAACAGAGGAAAAGGTAAAGACTGAAGGCAACTGCACGACTATACCAGACCTAGATAAGCTGCAGGTATAGGCACACACATGGTTACTCTAGTTAAATTTGAACAAATTATAGTAATGAGGCAAAGAAAGCCAAAAGGACAGTGTAGTACACACAGATGCATTTACAAGAATCAAAAAGGAAAAATATAAAACCTGGAATTGGATACACACAGTAGTGTACATCTAATGCCAGCCTTAACACACGAGGCACATAGGGTTCTGTGGCACAGTGGCGAGTGCAGATGGGTCACAGCCAAAAAAAAAAAAAAAGGTTCGAGATCGATTTCTATAGAAGTAAAGAAGCGTTTAGGCAATGTTTCCTTTCACCCGATGCCTCTGTTCACTTGGCAGTAAATAGGCACCCAGGAGTTGTGCAACTTTTGTGGGGTTGCATCGTGAGGAAGGTTAGTAGTTGTCTAGGGGAACCTCGAGAATCTTGGAAAGCGTGTCCCTGACTATTTGAAACCATAAGTTGAACCATATTAACAGAATATCATCATATGTAAGTAATAGCTAGCAAAAGTATAGCATTCAGGAGCTTAAACCAGAAATCTTAAAACACCATAGACAGTGTGGTACATCATGTCCATCTAAAATATACAGCACGAGAACAATAACACAAAGACCAGAGACAGTATAATCATAATGTACAAAATACTGAGGAGAACAAAGTGGATAGAAACTCTTTCCAGGTGGTGAAACTACACAACATAGGTAGCACAGGTAAAAATTTTAAAACAATTAGACATATATGCAAGAAAATACCTTATGTACCGAGAACGATGAGCGAGTAGAATGGGAGTAGAAGTGGTAGACGTGACTTCTAATCACAACTTCAAGAGGAAGTACGATAGTGCGCTGGAATATCGAGAGGACTAACTGTACCAGGTAGAGTAGCTATGAGGCGGTACTTAAGAGCCAAGTCAGGCTCCCAATTGAAACTTGACGAGCACACCAACAATGTTAAATCATTAATAATTCTACATCTTAGTACTCATATGAATTATAATATGTTTCAGATTGTACTCACACAATTGAAGCATATCAGTCTTCCCAGATTTACAAACCATGATCTAGTACAAACTAAATGTAAATTAGATTACTTGTATGACTCATTAGAAGCAGTTGTTTCATGTGCCAGCAAGAGATTCAATTATAAAAATGGACAGCCTCCATGCTAATAGTTAGAAAAAAAAATCTTTAATTTTTGAACAGTTTAATCCAAAACAAACTATACACATTACAAAAAATTAAAAAGCTAATAAGCAAAAATAAAATAAAATTATATTTATATATATATAGGCATTAATATTACTACAGGCAAAGTAAACTACTAAAACCAAACAATGGTCACAAACTGAAAATGAAAACAAGCAAATTCTTATCTGTACAAAGTTGTAATGACAAACCAAACTAATCAGACCTAATAATGTGCCATAAATTACACTAGCTACACATCAAATTGTAGCAAGCAAAATCATGAACTTAAAAACCAGTCATGCATGGCTTACTTAGTAAGTTAGCAAACTTCCTGCAACATATGCATATAGCATCAATTTCATTTGTGTAAAAAGTGTCTTTGCTATTAAACACAGTGGATCAATACAAAATCTATACCACAAAAGCTTAAAAGACAAAGACAATGTACAGCACATCTGACACATTAAGTTTCCCTGATAATAGTTTAGTTCAATATCTAACTCATATACAATGGAAGATGTGCAAAAGTCCTATACTTAGCTTATCCAATAATTAGAAAACTTACATTATTCCCACAAATGAGAAAAACGACAAGTTTTCACACACACACACACACACACACACGCACACTACTTTGTATGACTGTTCACTTAAAACATCAACAGTATCATTGGAGACATGCCATACCAAGACAGCAGATACTGATTGGTTAATTTTGGTTGAGGCAGCTACAAAAAGGGTATAAAACTTTTAAAACTATGTATCGCATTAAAAATGCCTACCGATGCATTTACATCGCCAATCATTTCAAGAGCAGTTCAGGCAAATATTCCATTCTTCTGGATGGGATTTGAGAATTTAGTTTATCAAAGATTATTGTAGAATACTATGAACAACTTTGTATACAGACTTGGCACAAGAGTACAGGTAACATGGACATTTAAATTCATGACCTGCGATAAAAGCTCACAATAAGTCCCATTCTCCAGCTCTAGAATATGGAAATTAGTAATTCACCTTGATAGAAAATATATAAATGTAATAGAAGCAAATAAGGAAAAAATTAAACTATAATTTAATTAACATACATACAAAAATCTGTACCCAAGTCTGTACCCAAGATTTCTAAATTCAGCTAAAAAATTTGTAAATGTATCACCTGCCTTCCAGTCACTAAAGGGTAATGGACGTCAAATAAATTTTATACACTTTGTCGCGAGTCACATGCCCATAATGACGTTTCATTATGCCACGCAAGGCTTCGCAGGATGCTCAATACTTTGCATGCTGGACTTAAGTCCTATTAAAATGAGTACATGTGGTAAAAACTGCCAAACTTAGCATTATAATGCCCTAACTTCTGGTAAGGAAAACAAACAAAAGAAAGAAAGCTGCACAGACTGTCAGTTTAGTCTAGAAAATGTGACACTTTTGGATATTTACACAGGTTTGATCAATCCAAATTTAAAATAAATGCTATTTATTGTATGTTAAAAATACTTTCAACACTGTTTTGGCAAAAAATTGTATTGCAAAACAATATGAGACCCCCTATCCTTTTGCTTCCTGCTGGTGTTGTACTGTCTAACTGCAGCACTTCCAAAGGACACTGCACAATAAATTGAGAAAATTCTAAGCATATTCTATTGGATCTAGAACAATAATTAAAATATAGAATTGGAATGTCACTTTTGTTTTCCAAAGGTATTTTAGTACCTAAATATTTAGCACATTTAAAAATGTTTATTTGTACTGTGCAGAGTAAGAAAGGATATCTGTCAGAGCATGTGAACCTGTGGTATCACACACACACACACACACACACACACACGGGTGAGCCAAACTACAGATATGACGAGGCCCATTCCAGATTTGTGAATCTGTGTATGGCTGCTTAACTCAACCCTTCTGCATTTCTCTTCATCTGTTGGCAGTGAGACCTGAGAGTGAAATCCAGGGATCATAACATAACAATGTCATCCCCCAAGAAATTAAGCACATTCATTACATGTCTTTAAGACACACAACAAATTACCCTCACTGAGGGATAACACAAAGGGCACACCAACCCAATATATCATGAGCTGCATAGTTTTAAAACAACAAATTTGTTCTTAATACCCCTGATTATATAAAGCTCAGCTACACATTTTTTGGCTCTCAAATATTTTGATATATAGCAAAATTACTAAACACAGCTAGGAAAAAAATTAAAGAGAGCAGAGACGAATTCAAATAACCTTATATTAACTACCATACATTTGTTAATATTCTCCTTCCTTATAATGGAAGGGTATCCTCTCCAAGTGTTTTTAGAAAACTCTGGATGTACCATGCATTTAAAAGCTTGGTGCGCAATGCTCATAAAACAAGCACATAATGTTTTAATATACTGTAAATGTACACGTTTCAGGGATGGTCAGGTTTGACGGTAGCAATGGGTGCTAAAAAAATGACTTCCAAAACCCTGGGGGACCACACTATTTTGTTTTATCTCAGGAAATATCTTTTACTATATGGTGATTCTGTAATGTCACCTATGAAACAACTTTCATGTACCTAAAATTATACTGTATATCTTTTGTTTTTCCCCCATGCAAATTTGATTCATTTCATTTGCAACAAGTAACAGTGCTATTTCATGTTTAACAAATGCGTATATTTTAATATAGCCCACAAGGATGCAACATGTCTGTGAATCAACAAGAAGACGAGACTACATACAAGGTACTGTACTGGATACTGAATTCACTGAGAAAATAACTAACATAATTTGGACTGAAATTGTGCTTTCCCCCCCCCCCCAAGCACATATGCTACATACAAGATCATTTAGTAGCAGCATTTTAAACATGGACTGAAATTCCAACCCAAATATTATGGTTAATACTTTACAGCAATGTGTAAATGATATTCCCACTGCAACGTGTGTGTGGATGGCCCAAGTATCGCGAGTCTTCTCTTAAACTGCTTAATTTATGGCACTAATATTAGTTTCTAGAGATTTCACGAGAAGAGCTACGACTCTTAGTCACATGTCGTCCTTTGTTTTACATTGTAGTCTATAGCCATTGTTGCAGTAACCAATGGCCATCAATCAGCATTGGCACTGCAGCCAGACATGCAATATAATTGTTAATTTAACTTTTTGTTTTTTATTATCAAAACTATATGTAGCATGAAAACACAGATCATAACATATCTAAAATAACCTTATAAAAACACTCGTTAAACTTGCATTCACTTTATACATTTTGTCAAATAACTTCCATACACTTCATTCTGTCAGAAAAACATCGGCAAAACGATGAACAGTCACCATTAACATAGCACACATTACAGGTTACAAAGAGTTACGAGAGTGGGTTGTGGAGCGGTGATTCCTTGGAGTTGCAGTGTGTGGAATCCTGTCTCGGGTAGCAGAACTTGGGGAATTGGAAGAGGGAGGGTGCGGAGATGTTGGGGAGTCTGGGGAAGGCCTTTCAATAGATTGTTGGAGTGCTACAGGAGTTAACCACTCCTTAGGGAGACACCGTTGAAGAAATGGAACACATGAAGAAACGTATGCCAGCCGATTTACCCAAGTTGGGATCTCTCGTCCTACCAGAATCTGTTGAAAAAGTTGCTTTGACCAATAATGCATGATAAATGTACCACCCATTTAAAAATTAAAATACAACATCTATAAAAATCAAGTAGGGTCTACATCTGAGAAAAGTACGTACCAACATCACTTTACGTCATCACCATTATTTAACACTTAAACCACGCAATAAATCTGTAGCTGGGGTGAGTAACTATCGCGGGACCGCGCACCACAGCTATGTATGGTTGGAAGTACCACGTAAGATTTAAAACCCATGGCAACACTAAGTTCACGTCAGCTTCTTAGGGCTTTTGTAAACAGATGCCATTTAAAAAAAAACAATTGTGGACAACATTCCCGGGTGTGAGAGCCTCAGTACCGAGTGAGCAACCAAGGCAATTGGGCTTGGAGTTGGATGGTGCTGATGTGGAGGAATAGGTGGCGAAACACAGTGAAGAACTGACTACCGACGAACTCCTAGTCCTTCAAAAGGGGCAGCAACAAGAGGCTGTTTAAGAGGCAGCCGAGGAAATTTTTTCAGGAGGAGGAGGAGGCAGCAGAGGATTTCTCTTCCTCAATACTAAGAAATAGTGTACAATATGGGAAGAAATGCAAAGTTTTGTTGAAAAGACTCGCCTAAATAAAGCTGTAGCAGGCCGTTGTATTAACTTTTCTAATGACAATGTGATGTCTCACTTCAGACAAGTGATTCAACGTAGGGAAAAACAAGTGTCCTTAGACAGGTTTTAGTGAGAAAAACAAGCTGTGAGCCACAACCAGGTCCTAGTGGTATGCAGGCAAAACGTAAGAGTGTTTAGTTAGTTTAGTTCACTTATTATGCACCCCATACCCATCCCGTGGGTGGTAGTGGAAAGGGTTACAGAGGCACATAATGGGCTCAGGGACTGAACCCCACAATTCATTTAGCTAAGCAAGTTACAATCTTGATGAGCTAGTTACAACATTCAATATAAGTCATCACATCAACAATGGGTTCGAGATCGACCTCAAATACAGGTTCTAAATTAAGCAACTGACATATGTGGAGAGCTAGTGTCACAATTTATGTTTGTCCTGCACACCGCCTCCCATCCAGTGGGCAGCGGTGGATAGGTTACAATCACTCAGTTACTACCTACAGTTAGCAAACTGGGGACATTTGGCTAAAATTTCTGGTAGCAGATCATTTTGAATGAAATATTTACACATCGCTGGAACATTGGTTATAGAGTGTACGCATACGTAAGAGTGTACGCCAGAAATGTCATCTCTGCCTGATGTTATAATGAACGGGGACTCCCCTTCCAAACACTAACACCTCTCCTCCTCCCCCTTACATCATCTTCCATATGCCAACAAGAGTCCTCCATAAAGGTAAGGTACTATGAGTAGTTTCCTGTATAAAATGTATGTTTTAGGTAATATTTTGGAGGGTGTGGAACAGACTAATTCAATTTACATTATTTCTTGTGGGAAAATTCGTCTCGGTACACACAGAAATCACAATTGCGTGATGCAACAAATGAACAAAAGCTATGAACCATGTCGTAGCTCAGTCGATAAGGCAGCGTCTGGGATGCTCTCGGACGCAGGTTCGAATCCTCGTCACGGCCCTTGTGGATTTGTTCATTCGTCTCTGTATTCGTATTTTTTTCTACCGTTTCTGGGAACGGATTAACTATGAAAACCGAGATACCCCTGTATTACAAAAGACGCCCGACTGATAAAAATGACCAGGATTCTGAAAATAGCAGGATTGTTGTGATAATTAGCACTGTGCATAGTACGGTGAGAGGAGTAATGCTGAGGGAGGGAGGTTGTGTTGTCTGCTGACGGTGTGGCCACCTGTTATTGTCTGCATTCACCATACCAGCTCAGTGGTTCGCTATGATAAACACAAATGAAGATACTTACATATAACATGTGTACTAGTGTTATAACAGCAAAAGGGGGTATGTTGGGAGGACCCATTTTGGCGAGGGAGGTGATGTCGTCTACATGACATGTCATGCTGTGTAGGGTGGCCACTATGCTGTTTGGGCACCATACCAACTTAATTGTACAGTCATGGTAATAAAACATGTAGATACTTATATATGTCTGTATATAGTGAATAAAAGAAAAAACAGTATGGTGGGAGGAGGAATGTTAGTGCATCTGGTCTTTAACAAGGGAGGGAGTGTCAGCCGACTGTGTGGCAACCTCTGTTACTGTCTAAACTTGCCATACCAGCTTTGTACAACTAAGCTGGTATATTGAGTTCAGTCAATAACAGAGGTCGCCACACAGACAGCTGACACTTCCTTCCTCCCCTCCCTCCTTCCCTTGCTCGTTCAAGACCAGACACACCAACATTCCTCCTCCCACCATACCGTTTTTGCTTTTATTCACTACGTACAGACATATATGTCTATATATATAGTGAATAAAAGCAAAGAGAGTATGATGGGAGGAGGAATGTTGGCGAGTGAGGTGCAGGCGAGAGGGGGACAGTGGCGGCGTTTGCTGGCTTGTGTGTGGTGGTCACTCGTTGATTTGACTCACCAAACCAACTTAGTGGCTTATTATGGTGAACAAAACATGCAGATACTTATATATAACCTGTGTATATAGTGTAATAACAGCAAAACTATTTGTTTATTGTATTATGAACATAATTGACTCGCTAATATGAACACCATACTTTTGAGTATAGCAATGATTCACACATTTTATAAATACAGTATATCATATTACACACCATTGAATATTACTGAAAAAATAAGAAAAAATCAGACATTGAAATAATTTGGTAATATCTTTATGGAAACTCACCAGACAGCTCGGGCTGAGCCGACCGCCTCCAATGATTAGTTTGTCAACGCCTCTCTTTTGCCAGACTTCCTTGCCCTATTGTGGCCAAAATATGTCATCTAAAATTCCCTCCCCCCCACCCTCATGTGGTCAGGCAACAAATGAACACTTTTATAAAACAAAACAAAAAAATAATTTATATATATTTTTATTTCTTGCACCTGGGTGTGTTGCAGGCTATAATCACAAGAGCAGCCCAGGGGTTAAACATGTCTAACTGCCTAAGGTAACCCAGCTCAACCCAGCCCAGCCTAACCTATCCAAATGTAACCAAACACATACTAACAAAATTAAGATATACTGTATAATGTGTTTTGAGCACGGTATGCATGAAATGCATATCCTAACTAGGACACCATAACTTTCATACTGGTACACAATTAAAATTCTACCATAAAAAGCAGGTATCGAGTGAAAATGAAAAGCTGCCTCCTGAGCACGACACCTTAATGTTCCCAAGAACAAAATTGTTGAAGGTGCCATTGGTCAGGATCATGACAGTATGGGCAGGGTGATGTTCTGTACCAGTGCAACAGAGAACTTTTCAAACATCCATGTTGGGCCATACTAGAGCTATGGAAGCACTAGAGAAGATCTATGCAACTCAATGTGACTATATAAAATTAAATTACAAACAATAAAAGACCTTTCCTACTTGGCATCACAAGGCCTGCCAAGTTGTGCTCTCTCAAGCTACAGGTTGCTCGTCTGGCCATTTACCCCAACTGGAACCAGGTGGCCACACTTCCAAACACCAGGTCACTATTCACTAGCCCCACCACATTCTGACCAACAAAGAAAAACTACAAAAAGAACATTCACATTCACTCAAAGCCTGATTTCCAGATATTCCACTTAGATACTTCCCGAGATGGTCAAGAAAAATAAAAAAAAGCATTAAAAACAATGAGGAAATCTGAACCTAGCTGCAAAGTGGGAATCCACTCTGTAGCTCTGGTAAGATTTCCTCATTCATTTTATTGCTTGATTCAGTTTTCACTTCTGCCTAGTTCCTGTCTTAACACTTTGATGCTCTGGGCATGTGTGCACAGCACTATTCCGGGTGGGTTTGGGCATTCCGCAGGAGCGTGCGGTAATTCTGAAGTGTATACAGTACTCTTTTTCAACTTTTGTTACCTCAATTCTCGTTCTAGGTTTTTCAATTTGGTATCATTGTGTTTGCAATAGAATTCTCTACACGACTAAAGGCATATAAAGTCCAAAAGCCCGGTGTACCATCCGCAACAAATAAAGAAAGTGAAAGAAAGTTACTCGGGAGTGCACAAGAGCGATAAAATGTTTACACTCTTCAGGTTTGTCACCTCAATTCTCGTCCTAGGTCTTTCATTATGGCAGCCTTGTGCTCGCAATAGAATTCCGAACAGGAATATATGCACATGTCAAAAACAGCAGCGAGCTCCACCCCTGACGTGACTAAAGCAGACCGCGGTTACCAGAAAGAGCGCTGCGCCACCCCAAGGTGCATCACTTCATTACAGAGCGGTAATTCTGAAAAATGTATACTCTCCAACTTTGTCATCTCAATTCTCATCCTAGGTTTTAATTTGGTATCAATGTATTTGCAACAGCATTCTTTACAGGACTAGATGAATATAAAGCCCAAAAGCCCAGCAAGAAAGTGAGAGCGTCTTACCCGGGAGTGCAAAACAGCTCTCTCTCTTCACCTCACTCTCTTCACTTTGGACATCTCAATTCCCATCCTAGGTATCATTTTCCCATTTTGGTATCATTGTGTTCGTAATAGAATTCCCCTACAGGAGTATATGCAAATATAAAGTCCAAAAGCCTGGTGTACCACCCACAGCAAACAGAGAAAGTGACAGAGCATTACCCCCGTGAATGCTAATAAAAAGCAATAAAATGGGTATGCTCTTTTCAACTTTGTTACCTCAATTCTGATCTAGGTCTTTCATTTTGGTATCAATGTATTCGCAATGAAATTTCCTACAGGAGTATATGCATATAATGTCCAAAACCGCGCCCCCCCCCCCCTCCCTCCTGAAGCCGCCGCCAATTTGCCGCCCGCCAATTACTGCAGAGTCGTTACCGGACGTCCCTTTACTAACCGGAGGACTCAATGCCGAGCCGTTACCGAGCAAAAGTGTTAATTAAGAAGCATACCAGATGGAGATCTGAAAAAATGCTACAGGGTACTCAGGAATTTGACAGTAGTGCAAAAGAATACTATCTGGAAATGAGTCATGCTAGTTGGGCAAGCATTTAGAGAACATTTGCAATTTGACTACCAGAAGCCTTAAATGTATATTCTAAACAGGACATATCTGGCAGGATTGCCTTGAGAGCAGCAAACTTACAAAAGTCATGTACACGAAGCCAACAAACATGGGTCACAGTAAAAGTTAGCATGGTGCGAGTGTTAAAGAAGAGACGTATATTGAGACCACCAATTCTTAAAAATACTGTATCAGTACAAGGAAGTGACAGGACAGAGTGTATGATGTACCTGAGATTGGACAAACTACAGTGAACAAGTTTTTCTACACCACAGGTAAGAACCAAGATTGAACCCAAAGAGTGAAACATGCCAACCACCCACCTTTGTACAACCTCTCTCAAATGTAAACACAGTAAAAGAAAGAATGGCTGCCCACAACCGTGGAAAACCAGGCGATAGAATAAAATCTAGGCGATAGAATAAGATCCTCAGGAGCCAGGATCGTGTTAAGCGATTCTCATGAATCACTTACACGAGAAACCTGTACAGTGTATCTTTCTCAATAATGACTGCTTTGTTTACATTTTAATAAAACAGATACTGAGCTCTGAATCACTACAAGGTTTTTATAATAAACCTTGATTGTGAAGTTTCAAACCTCCCAAACTGTTTATTAATGTACTGTAAACAAAGGTGCCAAGATTATTGAAAGATGTGCTGGTTTCATAAGTAGATGCATAGTGGCCAGGGTACAAACATATTGAAAGGTCTTTAAACGTTACCCACCCCTCAATATGTAAGTGGAGCTTACCAGGAAAACTCTGGCAAACCCCCAGAAATAGGCAAGATCTGCTCATACTCGGCTGCAGAAGCCGCAGAGACAACATCTTTACAAACCAAGGGAAAAAATCTTGTTAGAATTGCAATTGTGAGCCTCATCCTTCAAAAAGAGCACATCATGCATTTCATTTGGATGCCCGTATGTCACCCAAAATCTAAAGTACTTCAGGAAAAAACACAAATGAGACAGTAAAGGTTTTAACACTATAATGACCAAACCACATCAGAAAATTAAGAAATCAAGATGTTTGGTCTGTCCCGAACCATTACTTGATAATGGTCTGGGATGAACCAAAATGTCACCTTTTCTTAATTTTCTGATTAATGGTTTGATCATCATTTCTTCAATTATGATGACTTTTCATCTGCAGTTTAACAGTAAAAACATCCAGACTCTTGGAACCAAGTTAACACAGTGCTCCTGTAGTAAAATGCTAGGGAAAAAAAAGAAAAAAAGAAAGAAAAAAAGCAACAGCAGCCATGCAATGCAACCTGAAGGATCAGGCAAGCATCTTTAATAAGGTTGCCACCAAAGTAGACAAATGTAATAACTTACTCTACCATCCTCCAGCTTGACCCCACTCAGAAACCACCCGAGGAAAGTCGAATGTTCCTGGCAGGCAAAGAACTTAATTACACAAAAATGAGCGAGTGTACAATTTAAGCCCCCCCCCCCACAATGAGGTGAAGCTACACTAATGGGAGAAGTTCAAATATGGTGCTACCAGAAGGCCACTTCCACACAGTGGCAAAAAAAAAAAAAGTGCCAAGAGACCTTCTTGTCATTCATGGACTTAAACTGCAGTCACTCCCCCCCCCCCCCCCAAAAAAAAAAAGGCTTGTCCATCAGCCAAGAAAAACAAGGACCTAGTCCCGAAGCAGAGGCTGTTGGCAACTGAAGCCAAGTTGGCAATTTGCTATTAGTGAGCTAGGTGCTCAGTAGTCACTAGGCCGAATAAGCATTTCTCCGGTGTCTCCTAGCACCAGAATAACACTGCAGTGACATTTACCTTTAAAGAGCAATAATCATTATATGTTGATTTCCTAAGGCACTGCAATTATATTCATTTGCCAATTTTAATCATTATTGCCGAATTTTATACAAATTACTGTATTGATAAACATCTATGTGGCTGGAATGGAATTAACCTACGCCTATGAACAATTTCTTCCATTGTCTTATAATTGCTTCCTATGTGAAGCAAAAAGGTTTCATGTATTAGTAGCCTGCAGTTAAATCACAATTTGAGTTTTTGTTTAAATCTCTGGACATTACAAACAGAACAGCAGCAAAAGCATGGGTTGCAAAACACTCCCCAGAGCTGTGCCAAAAACAGGTTTACATGTAATATAGGAAGTGGGGGTTCTGATCCCATATATCCAAGGACTCTTGACAGTACATACAAGGAACTTAATCCGGAGAGGAGACCCCAGAGCAGAGCCGTGTTTCTCACCCCGAGGCCTGAGCAGAAAGGAAGGCATCATCTCAAACTAAAGGATTGGAGCTAAATATAACCCCCTGAGAAACAAAGCTTTGTATCTCTGGCAGGAACGGATGGTTGAACTGTATCTGCTGTCAACATAGAAAGGGGGCAAAACTCTGGAAGCAGTTGAGCAATACCCACAGCTAAACCCTGCCCAAACTCCAAAACCATCAGGTGTTTCAGAGTCTAGAGCAGGAAGGTAGGAAAAAAGAGTCCCTGCAAACCATTAGATGGAACAAAGGAAGGAGAGGCAAACTTCAAAAAGTGGAATTCACCAGCGCTTCGAATCACTAAACACCACAGGGGCCAACTCCAGGGCATCTAGCAAGCACATAGCCACATACAAGGAATATAGGAGAATCAACCCCATAAAGTGGCTGGCTGTCTGATAAGCATTTTGTCAAGAAGGCAGTTCTGCTATAATCATGACCCAGCAAACACAAATGTAGCAGATCTTAGGGTTGAAGCATGACCGAGACATTGAAATGACCATCGACATCCCTCAAACTCGCATATAGCAAATGCTGGCTTGGTGACGAGCCACACTAAAGACCCTATGCGACTTACTAGGGCTTGAAGGCAAGGACCAAGCAGGACACAAGGTATTGGGGTCACTAAAAGAACCAACGCCGAATGCAGACCTTAGGATAAACACTGTTACGTGCTACATCAGTGGCATTCCATTTTTAACAAGTATGCAAACCATAGAGTACTCCTTAAACACTTTCGTCCGGCGGTGACGCAGTTGTTCATCAATAATCTCGCGGATGTTAGACGGGGATGCATTTTGCGTCCAGAATTAAAATGGTAAAATTCCATTTATTGTTCGATTATTATGGTACTAGTTTAAAAAATGCATGCCTTTATATTGCAAACAATTTGATACCATAATGAACGACATAGCATGACAATTTACGTTAGAACACTTGAAAGATTACAAATACTGTACTTGTGTGGTGACTAGTGACCAGAATTAAAATGTTAAAATTCCATTTATTGTTTGATTATTATGGGACTAGTTTTAAAATGTGCACCTTTATATGGCAAACAATTTGATATCAAAATGAACAATGTAACATGAAAATTTATGTTATTAAACTGAAAGTACACACATTTGTGTGCAGGTGTTGCGGGTGGCCAATGGGGGCTCGTTCACGGGCAACGCTTGGCCAACTTTTGGCTTCACTGCAGGGAGGGGGGGCTTTTGGGACCTTAAATACATATACTCTGCAGGGAATTCTATTGCAAAACAAATTCATACCAAATAAACGACATAGCATGAGAATTGAGACAAGAAAATTGAAAAAAAAAAAAAAAAAAAAAAAAAAAAAAAAAAAGAGTACACACATTTTAGTGCAGTTGCGCCTCACGGGTAACGCTCGGCTGATTTTTGGGTTTGGTGCGGGTGGCACGCCGGCTTTTTGACCTTGTATGCTCATATATTCCTTTAGGAATTCTATACGAACAAATTGATACCAAAATGAACGATGTACAACAAAAATTGAGGCGAGAATACTGAAAAAAAAAAAAAAAACATTTTAGAGTGGGTACACGCTCACCTGAAACGCGCGGTGGGCTGGGGTGCACACACCAGGGACAAAAGTGTTAATACAATAAAACTACTGAATGACCCAACCTCAGAGCCTCACAGNTGTGACATTTACAGTATTTCCAGTCTATGAGTACTAACCCTTCATCCAGAGATTTTCTGGAAATCTGTTTCAGCGGTAGACTTAGTTCCTCTGCAAGTTTCTTTATGACTTTGGATTGAATTCCATCCACACCTGGGGCCTTTAAGTCTTTTAGTTTGTCAATGCTCCTCCTGATTATGTTACATGTTATGGTATATCCCTTAATTCGTTCTCTTCACCTCCTTCAAACATTTATGTGGGCGATGGGATGTCATCTTTCTGTCACATCATCTAATCATTCTAGTCTGAACAATGATGTAAAGTATTCATTCAGTGTATTGGCTGCCCTTTTATAGTCTATTATAACTTGGTTAGTCTCATCTTTTAAGGTGTAGATGTAGATAGACTTTTAAGGCTTATATAGGCATAGAACGACATAGGATCTTCTTTATGTTTTAGGCAAGTCTTCTTTCCTAGTTCCTTTTGGCTGAACTGATTTCCTGGGTGGCTGAGTTTAGTGCCCTTTTATTTATTTCAAATCAGTGATGTTCATCATAGATGTATACCTTCTCCAGAAGGTTTGCATAGTTATCAATGCTTTCTTACTACCTGTATCATCCATCTAGTTCCTTTGTTTATTTCTCCTTTTTTGGCACTATTTTTGAACGAGTTCAGTAGTGACCTTGAAATTTTCTCATGATGCTTTCATACCATGATCCCCTATTAGCTCCCTCCAGGTGTTTTACAGTTCCTCTCGCATTACTTGATAGTCTCTTCGAAGGTAATCTAGAATTCATCATCATGGACCTTTATGTGGGTTTCTATATTTGTAATCCATCTTATAAAATCATCACACAAGGGGGGGGGGTTAGCTTTTCTCCTACCTGAATTTGATCAATCATACCCTCTGCTGATGTTTGCACAAGATCTAGAATGCTTTTACCTCATGTGGGCTCTGCCATATGCTGTTTGAGAAAGCAGTCCTGCATCAAATTGCCTACTTAAAATTGTTAGATTCTGCCCAAAATGCTAAGCGTGTTAATGGCCTTTCAAGAGTGTAAAAACATCAATGTTATGTACTCTCATAAACCTAATGTACTTTCTTGTACTTATATAAATAAATCAGGTCAAGAAATTGTTCTCCTTTTGCTTGTGATGTTAGATTTACCCAGTCTATGGTCTCCTGGCTAAGTCCCCCCCATTATAAGGTTTTAGGTTTCTGATGCTACAATAATCACATTAACTTCCTATGCTGCCTATGTGTCAACCCTGTAGCATACTCCCACTGTCAATTTGCTATCATCTTGAACTAGCATGTTTTACCATACAGACTGATGATCCCATGGCATTCAATTCCTCATGGGTGGTTGCATTCAGGTCCTCTTTCACATATAGCATTACCCCCACCTGCTCTTGTTGTTCTATCCTTTTTGAATAGTGGATGGTATCCTGGGAAATGTAATTCTCCTTTCTATTATGTCCTCTTGTTTCACCGATTCCAATAATGTTGGGATTCTAAGTCTCAGTGTATGCATACAATGCATCAAATTTATTTACTATATCGTAGCGAGTACAATTTCCTACTAAGCTAAGGATTAAGTAAAACCCATGATTATAAGGATTGTTATTTCTTGATTACAGTTTGACAGCAAGTAAACCATATAAGTGACATTCCCAAGTAATAAAAGCTAATATGTTCATTAGTTACAAAATAAGCGAAAAGCTTTTGAAATTACTAACGAAATCAACATAGATGAGTGAATAAAACATAAACGTAAGTTACTGTAACAAACGGTAAAGAACGCAAACATTGCAGCATTGCATTCCCAACCTTGATGAAAATATTTCGTTACAATGAAGTGATGAATAACTCATAGTAAAATTCAGTTAACATCATATCTTATCAAAATATAGAAGTCGTACTTGTGTGTATATGTAGTATGTATATATGTAAGTCTATATATCTATACAGTATATATTTAGTATATATATGTATGAATGTATGTATATACTGTATATATATATATATATATATATATATATAATGGTAGTCTGGGGGCACACAGTGGACAAACATGGCCCCCCATACTTAAGACATGAACACAAATATCCCCCATATTTTTTTTAACCTTCATTCTAACTGTACAGATTTGGCAAATATTTGCTTATGTTGGACTCTGAAGACAAAATGTGGTGTACACTATAGAATATATATATAACACCGGAATCCAGAAGCTATGACCCAGAAGAGGACTTGTGCTTCTATCCTTTCTCTATCTAATAGCACCTTGTCTATAATATTTTCAACATAAATTATTTTTAGCCTGTTGAAAATTAATTTCTGTTGCCATCAGTTATCCTCTTAAAAACTAACCATTGCTGATAAATCCATTCTCTTCTGAGTCAAAGCCTACCTACCTTGCGTAGCTTCCAGGGATCAACGACCCGTGGCCCAGTCTCTGACCAGGCCTGATCAGAAACACTATGTACAATATATTATGATACATTACAAGTTAGTCTTGTGTTTTTGTATAAGTTTGACACTATCCCTTAGTTTACTCTAATGATGAAAAATTAATTGAAAAATTATTAATGAAACAAAATGTTTGCATTATAATAAATGCAATGAAAACTTTTTTAATTAATAATATTGACACAACTCATTAGGAAACTTTAAAACTTGGGATAATATTAATGATTTAACAGTGGTTGTATTTGGAAAATTAATATCTATTTTGAAAGAGGCTTCATCACTTGAACCAATTCATCATTGATCAGGTGATCCACTACCTGTTTGATAAAAAAATTATTTTCCAAATTCCCCATAACAAGGAGAAACTTGAGGCACTAATAGGGAACACGAGACTTAACCTAGACTCATCAAGCGTACACAGCAAGGTATGAAAATAAAACAAGCTCCTGGCTTATTACTGTGTGAATCGCATACAATCGCTGGTCTGTTATCCGTGAGTCAGCTAATTTGAATCTAATTTGTCACTGCAGAGACATGGATAATGCACCAGATAAATGACCTAAAACAGTCAAATATTCATAATTATAGTTAGATATTTTACCATGGTACAAAAGATACAAATTAAAGTGCCAGATAAACTATTAAAAATAGCACAAATTTTAAAATCATATATTTTCCAGATATTTAAGCAGTAATCAAGATAACATTATGCATCAAACATCAATATCACCACTGATAGAAGAACTGTTTAGATTTCAAATAAATTATAAACTCAATAAAAAACAAATTTAAATTTTATGACTACCAGTACTAAAGTTGCAAAATATAAATGTCAAAAAAAAAATAAAAACTCCATATGCTGCATTAGAGCAACAACAGTTAGCAGTTACACAAGAACATACAATAATAAATCAATAATGCTACATGGCAAAATTGGTACAATATAATGTTGACTTGAGCATGTAAAAACTCTCTAGTCAGCTGACTGTCAATACACTTTACACTGTATAATTTTATTACCCATTTAAACTTGTCAATGTGTCTAGCTACCATACACTCATATTTACCATGATAACTATTAAGTGTGTGTTATGTTTCATCACTACAAGAAGGGACAGAATATACATAGATGATTGTGTCAGTTGTTTAAAATACCTCTTCCAAGTACAGTAATGTACTGTATATGGTTCTTAAACTCTGTAAAATAGTACATTATCTTACCACTGCGGAAGACCAGTTAATACTTCGGAATGATTATAATGTAAAAAATCCCTTTATTACTAATTTCTGTGAAAAACTGTCACAATTCATAACAAATTTATTTAAAGTTAAAAGTTGATACTCCAGTTAAATCAAATATGTTAACCAAAATATGCATGTGAATAAAATAGAATATTAAAGATTTATGTAAAGATTTAAAATGAAAATATTGTGATAATCCCAAATTATAATGGAAGGAAAATTTTCTCCCAGTTACCCAATATCAACATAATGCATTTGACATGTACTCATGCAGACCAACATATTTCTTTTTAAGAGTTGTCGTTGTTAAATACAGGATTACCTTGAATACACAAGCCTTAAATGTGATGCACAAATACACCTGCAGTGTGTGTGTGTGTGGGGGAGCATGCGCACACACACACACACACACACACTGGGAAAGAGATGGTTGGGCTGACTGCATCTATCTGGACCTAAAAAAGGCTTTCACAGAGTTCCACATAAGAGGTTGTTCTGGAAACTGGAAAATATTGGAGGAGTGACAGGTACGCTTCTAACATGGATGAAAAACTTTCTGACTGATAGAAAAATGAGGGCTGTGATCAGAGGCAATGTATCGGACTGGAGAAATGTCACAAGTGGAGTACCACAGGGTTCAGTTCTTGCACCAGTGATGTTTATTGTCTACATAAATGATCTACCAGTTGGTATACAGAATTATATGAACATGTTTGCTGATGATGCTAAGATAATAGGAAGGATAAGAAATTTAGATGATTGTCATGCCCTTCAAGAAGACCTGGATAAAATAAGTATATGGAGCACCACTTGGCAATGGAATTTAATGTTAATAAATGTCATGTTATGGAATGTGGAATAGGAGAACATAGACCCCACACAACCTATATATTATGTGAGAAATCTTTAAAGAACTCTGATAAAGAAAGAGATCTAGGGGTGGTTCTAGATAGAAAACTATCACCTGAAGACCACATAAAGAATATTGTGCAAGGAGCCTATGCTATGCTTTCTAACTTCAGAATTGCTTTTAAATACATGGATGGGGATATACTAAAGAAATTGTTCATGACTTTTGTTAGGCCAAAGCTAGAATATGCAGCTGTTGTTTGGTGCCCATATCTTAAGAAGCACATCAACAAACTGGAAAAGGTGCAAAGACATGCTACTAAGTGGTTCCCAGAACTGAAGGGTAAGAGCTACGAGGAAAGGTTAGAAGCATTAAATATGCCAAAACTAGAAGACAGAAGAAAAAGAGGTGATATGATCACTACATACAAAATAGTAACAGGAATTGATAAAATCGACAGGAAAGATTTCCTGAGACCTGGAGCTTCAAGAACAAGAGGTCATAGATATAAACTGGCTAAACACAGATGCCGAAGAAATATAAGAAAATTCACTTTCGCAAACAGAGTGGTAGACGGTTGGAACAAGTTGGGGGAGAAGGTGGTGGAGGCCAAGACCGTCAGTAGTTTCAAAGCGTTATATGACAAAGAGTGCTGGAAGACGGGACACCACGAGCGTAGCTCTCATCCTGTAACTACACTTAGGTAATTACACACATTTAGGTAGTTACACACACTTAGTATATAACTCAGTAACATGTAAATAATGTAGTCAGGAATACATTAACGTGATGCTGGATAATTAAACTACTGGTGATAAAGAGTCAGTAATAAAAACAAAATAATGACACATTACGGAATCTCACAAAAAAACACAATAAATTTGGATACAACAGAAAATTCTGCTCCTGTCATAAGTGTGCTACATTTATTTGCAATGGAAAACAAAGCTAAACTTTTGACAACGACAGTATGACCCCAATACCTGAATCGGTATCTCTACAATTTTGCTAAGTATGACACATCAACTAAAATTCAAAGGACTTTTCCCCAGTTTTGGATCACTCTATAATGCTGAGCTCATATCACCTTGAAGAGTGAGCCAGATTTTGGTCCTGGCTTTTGATGGACGAGGATAGGTTTGAGAGGCCATGTGCTATTACCTAAGGCTAATCAGTACCAGAGCTATGAGGTGCTACTAAAGGACCCCCCCCCCCATCACCACCTCCCTCCTCGGAAATACCTGTTATGGTGTTTTAACTGGAATAACCAATATATATGAAGAAATCAATGACATCTTTAGGGGGTCTCATTAGCAGAGTTAGTTCTCAACTCTCAATCAGGAATCCCAGATTCAAATCCTAGGTGGGACAGAATGTTTGGGCACATTTCCTGCCACATAATGCCTCTGTTCACCTAGCAGCAAGTAAGGACCCGGGCGTTAATAAACTGTTATGGGGGTTGCATCGTGAGGAAGGTTAGTAATTTGGCCTTGTGGGGGGGGGACCTCAATATAAGCCCAACATATATACTGTACTGTACTGTATATGCACCTGTTGCCTGTGAATAACAAAATGAATTAATTATTATACAAATTATTTGACTCAAATGAGTGTTTGCTGGCACACCAATGGAGACGTCATGCAAAATAGGGGTAAACACCATATAACAGACATCCTCCAGAAACAGGGGTGGACAACTTTATCTTAGTCTTATTTTCTTCTCTGGATAACACAAGGATCAGTAAAGGCAGGGGGGGGGAAGTCAGATACTGGGAGTCCCACTGCAGATGTTTTTCTTTCCATTATGTGGTGCAAAAACCATACACCAAATTACAAAAACAAATACTGTACTGTATTAGAAATAAATAGTTCAAAATGATTTTATGAAAAGTGCCAAAGCAAATTCCTTCATTTATACTATTGAAATATGTAAACACATGATTTCTGGACAATAAATGATAAAAATAGTTTAAATGCAACAAAATTGCCATTGTAGTATACCATAAGTGGCCTGGAATCATTATTCTATTCAAGTGAGGCACTGCTGCATATACTGTATATACAGTACAGTACAGTATATATAAAGAGCACCACATGCTTTCTAGATGCCTCGGGACCCGAGACTAAACTAATAACCTGTTGTGTTTGGGTAAATAGTTTGTCATCCTGAAAATCTAGGGAAAATTTGTAAAATGTTATGGTAAAAATTTTACAGTACTGTATTTTGTTTGTACAATACCCACCAATATGTGAATATCTAATGGGCTTGTTAACTTGAAGATTGTTGCTGATGGAGCATTGTTATTTAGATGAAAGAGGTGGTGGTGGATGTTGAGGGTGTCGGGTTGACTAAAGTGGAGAATAATGGTGGTAACCTCAGTGTTTAGGTCAACATATAGTGTTCGAGGTGCAGGTGGTTCAGAGTGAACATTCTTGGAAGCCTTTGCAAAAAGATTCTTGAACTGAGATTGGTTTCATTCCCTTTGCTCTTGTTTGCAAAAAGCTTCATATACAAATTGAACTGGCTCATCATATCCTTAGGGCAAATTTATTATCACTGTATCTGTACTTAGGAGAGCTGATCGTGTATATGGAAGGTGGTGAGGAAGAGGGCGAGAGAGGTTATTGTTTGGCAGGGAGTCCCCTACCATGAAAAGTCAGGTTAGTGTGTTTCTGGGGTTCTCTCTCTTTCCCGTCTTTTTCTGTTTTCCTTCCGAGACTCGCTGCATGCTTTTCTTACAAGAAACTCGTCCAATTATATTTGTTTTTGCCTGCATTTTAAAATATTTCGAAAGTAAGATTGCCACCGCTTTGTCAGGGTGATATATTTCAAGAAAACTTTGCAATTCCCCCCTATTTGGCACATTTCTTTTATTAGGAAACTAGACCTATTTATTACTATTACTCTCTCTACTACACCTTACTTTGCTCCTCAGCTCTCTCTTGCCTATTTATTGCCTGTCTCTACTTCCTCATCACAATCGACTTGAGAATGGTCCAGGACGGACCGAAACGTCGTCGTCCCTTCACCTTCTAGTGTGTGGTCTGGTCAACTTAGGGAACCAGATTTAGGCATACCAAAGGACAGACACATGGACACCACTTTCATATTTTATTTTTTCATCTTTAGTGTGGTTCTAAGTTTCTTTTCACTTGGATCTTAACACTAGCTTTCTTAGGTGCCATTGTGACTTATTTATGCTATGAATATAACAAATATCCAAGAAAACACAAGAAAGTTCAAAGAGAAGTTTAGTGGGGTTGGGCACTGAACAAAGCTATTGAGAAACAGACGTGTTTGTTACGCATGTTCACATTTGAGTGCTGAGCAAACGTTTGACAACCGAGCACGAAAAAGGGTTCAAGTACTGTATTGAATTATTCGAGTTCCGAGGTTCCTCTGTATATGTATGTTTTTATATATACATATACAGTCTGTCTGTCATATATATTATATATATATATATATATATATATATATATATATATATATATATATATATATATATATATATATATATATATATATATATATATATATATACAGTATTACATTTAAACTAGTGTATTTTGTTTCTCAAAAATCTTTACATTACAGTATTTCATCTATGCATTTGTTTGTATGACATCATGCCTCATTTATTAAGTTTTGCCAAATATTTCACGATTACAACACACAATTTATTTTGCCCATCTTTATTCTATTTTGAGGTAATATCCCGATCACACATTTTTGTGTCTTCCTAAAGTGAGGTTAGTTTGGCCTTGATTCTTCTCTATAGTCCTGCTTAAAATCAGGAACATCATGAACATCATGTATGTAATACAGGGAACTTAAGTGGATGAGCATTGAAAAACATAAGATATGTTTATAGTGTACAAATAAAAATAAATTGAAGGTAAAATATTTGAGAGAAGGGCTGCATCATTGGGTAGAGGAACCTCAGTAAGCCTACCAGGCTTCCTATTCCTGATTATGGGAAACCAATATAAAAAAAAGGAGACTACAAGTAAGTAAGTAATTATCAAAAAGAAGGCACCAAACTGGGAAAGGTGACTACAAATCATACATATGCACACTATGTTTATAATCATGAACAATCACCGATTAAAATATTTGGAAATTGACCATAATTAGTTTCAAAATTTGACCAAATAGCTATTGACGCAGTAGTTTCTCAGAGGATGTAGTATCAATAATCTGTTAATACTGCAAGAAATTTGTTTGCCTTTTACCCTGATCATTTAGCATCTTATAAGATTTTCCTATAGGACATCTTGTGAAATTCATAATTACTGTATAATGAGTTAAAACTTATCATTGCCAGGCTAGAGTAATACTGTACAGTACTAACTTTTGAAGAGAGCAGTGAAAAGGGTTCAGAGAGGAAGATAATTTCACACATTGGCCTTCTTGAAAAACAATATCTTAAAACCTCCAGATTGAATCAATCGGTCGGTCTTTGTCTGTGTCTGTCTGTCTGTCTCTCTCTCTCTCTCTCTCTCTCTCTTTCTCTCTCTATTTCATTTAACTACATTACCTAAATGTAGTTTCATGATAAGAGCTATGATCGTGGTGTCCCATCTTCCCTACAATGCAGAAGAGTCACGGTAATGTGGCTGAAGAGTTAATATCTAACCCACATCTAAAAATGAAGTTCTGGACCATCCTGGACTATTATCAAGTCATGTGATGGAAAGACAGTGGAAGAGAAAGCAATATAAGGGTGAGAGTGAGAGGAAAGGTTAGAGGAAGGAGGAGAAAGAAGATAAGAATAAGATGAAAGAAAAAGATGAAAGGCAAGAAGATAAAGGGAAATAAGAGAGAATTGGGTAAAGAAAGGTTTAGAAGTAGGGAAGGAAAAAGAAAGAATTATAGGAAAAGGATATAAATAAGAAAAGTTAGACAAAGAGAAAAGTAAAAAATACAGAAAAGAAACCTGTAAGAAGCAAATGGCAAAGATAAAAATCTAGTAACGAAAGAGAGACAAAGGAGAGAGAGCCTACAGAAGGCAAAGCTAAGTCTGATCACATCTGTTAACAAGGTTAGAGCATTTAAGTATGTACTTTGAAAGGAAGAGTCAACAGCAACAAAGCCAGGACTAAGGTTCATGATGGATATATTGTGGATATATGATGGTTCATGATGGATATATATTCATCAAGACAGCGTCTGTGAAGGGTAGAGGCAGGAAAGATTATTTAAGAAGACCAATCTATAGGATGATTAGAGTCCCTAACATGAGAAGAGAGTATTGTTTGTGTCTATATACTTAACACTTCTTTTTTATTTTTTGAGTTTGTCATTCACTGTATAGCCATCCATTACACAACTTGTTAATGGTCCAGGAGGGACTGAGATGATGATGATTCTTAATTTTCAGTTGTGGGTTGGATATCTTTCCTATAATCTTTGTTATATTGCCCTTTGAAACTATTAATGGTTTTGCCATCCACCACTTACATTGTTTCAAAGTTTACAACTCTTGTCTGCAAGAGAACATTCATATATGTTTCAGGCACCTTTGTGTATTGTGTTGTGAGGATGTTATAATGTTATAGCCCACTATTTATTTTGAAGCTGACTTCCAGCATTGACAAATTTTTTTTAGCTTCTTCCTTTGCCTATTTGAACTTCAGGTACTGTAGTTTGTCATAAACTGCAGCATTAGAAATATGGCTATCTTGAGATGATTTCAGGGCTGAGCATCCCCGCGGCCTGGTCCTCGACCAGACCTCCTTTTTGTTACACCCCCCCCCAGAAAGCAGCCCATAGCAGCTTTCTAACTCCCAGGTACCTATTTACTGCTAGGTAAGAGGGGCATCTGAGTGGAAAGAAACATTTTGCTCATTTGTCTCCGCCTCCACCGGGGATCGAACCCAGAACCTCAGGTCTACAAATCCGAACCACTGTCCACTCAGCTGTCAGGCGCCCTATGCCTGCCATACTGTAATATGTCAGACATTTATTTCCCACATAAAAGGAATTGTGATACTTTAATATATTTAAGAGAGATTGTTGGCAGTATTTTGAGTAAATTTTCCATGGTTAGGTTTTAGCAGGTGTCAGAATATCTGTGACCAGGGTCTCCAAATGTTCTTGGGTTATGGCACTACTCAACCAACAGGTGACCGGAAACAGAATTATCCTATAGATGAATAGAATCCTATAGGTAAAGTCATCGAAAATTACAGTTTGGCAGCAGAAAGCTGCCTCTGGAAACTTTCCTTATTAAGACTACTCAATAGCTCGGTTGATAGAGCTTCAGCCTCACACGCGTGGGGTCCGCAGTTCGAGTCGCCTAGAGCCCAAGTGAATGGAATAGATAAATATTTCTTACTGCTGAAAGTGATGCCTTTTATTTTATTAAATAGATGTATAGCAATGAAGATTAATGTTCATTTTGTTTAATCCTAATCATACATAAAATTGATTTAATACTTTCAGACATACTACTGTGTAAATGTACCCCGTGCAGTATATTTGATACTATATATGTGTTGCCTTAAAATTTATCATAACCTGCTTGGATGTATGTAATTTTTGTATTATTGGTGTCTTAAGTGTGCCCTTTTGTGTCCAAAATTGTCTTCTTGACCAAAGGGGTGCTCCTTCATATCTGAAGGGGTGCCCCCTTTGTGCTCAAAAGATGTCCCAATGTGTCTGAAGGATTCCTCTTTGTGCTTGAAAGGTGCCCCTATGTATGTGAATGGTGAGGCCCTGTGTCACTCCTTGTCAACTATCCAAAGCCTCATCCCCCTGTGATGAGGCTTTGGACAGTTGACAAGGAGTATTTTTTAAAATTGTCTTCCTCTGATGTTTATTAATGTGGAGGTTTTAATCATAGGCAAAGTAGATATTTAGCTAACCTATGGCACGATTTAAATGACTCCACCTGCAATACACGAGTTTACACATTTTAAATATAAACATCTGAACCCTCTGTGCTTTTCCCTACTTAGTCAGCAATTAAACATATTGAGGTTAACAAGGTGAGATGAGCAATAATGACTCGTATTATTATTCCTATTTCACACAGTCTTTAATGATAAAAATGTTAATTATGCTAACAAAAATCATTAGATAAATGATCATGGTCAATTTATTAATGGTGTACTGATAGTTACATGCATCTATTTAAAATTAAACTTTTATTACTCTGTATAATTATTTGTAATTCATATTTTTATGCAGACCTTATTAAGTCGGTAAACAATGCATTTATAAATCAAAGCTTAATGTTGTACTGTAATTAAAACTACAAGAAACATTTTAATTGTCATTTCTACAATACAAGCAAATCTTTGTTCTTGTAATACTGGAAATATATCCAAAAATCATTTAATAAAATCAAGTGAATATAAGTTCCCTGAAGAAAAAAGCTATAGAATATGTAAAAAATATAATACTGTACTGTATTCCAACTACAGTACTGTATTCATAGTATAATCCCTATATATAGAATAAGAATTATTAAAGAGAAACTCCCTAAAATTGACATTACTGGAACACATTACAATTATTTTACCATCTAGGTAATTTAGTGGATACTTAAAAAGGTTTTATACCATTTAAAATTATTTGTATTATGCAACATCTAATCTGCCTTATTAAAAATATTTGCACTAATAATATTAAAAATGCCTTTTAAGATTAACAAAAGTTTAGAATTGAAAACTGCAGCCAGTTTAACTGAATTATATGAATTTAAATGCAATAATTTGACCTTGACTGCTCAAACTGCATAAGGCAATGTAACATGCATAACTGTTTCCAGAGAACTTGTAAATTGTATTTGACTACCAGTACTATCTTCTACATTACTCATATATGCTAATATTTAGTTACAGAGCATATACATTACATATATATATATATATATATATATATATATATATATATATATATATATATATATATATATATATATATATATAAACTTATGTTGTTATCAATAGTACAAATATTGATAAAAATAACAAAAATGTATAAAATATGTTTAGTAATAAGACAATACAGGATTGTAATAAGGATACACAGTACAGTATTTAATAAAAACAGGCCCATCATCATGAATTACTCGACTCGTGTTATATGCTGACACAAATTAAAACTCCAGCACTGTTTGGGTCAAACTATTATACATGGTATACACACAAGGATACATGTTGTCAACAGAGCTTCATGTTTCACTAGAGATATCATTAGGGACTTTCCAAAAGGAATTCATTTATATATTTTATTTATACTATACACATACTAACTACTGTACTTACTGCTGTGGTGAGTCTGTCACGTGTTTTATATGTAATATAAAACATTTTATATGTACATTAGCAGATTATAGGACAAATCATTTGGGAAGGAGAAAGAGGAGGAACTTATTACTTTTGTAGCCATTCAGAATCCTTTCCAAATTATCAAGAAATTAGAACAATTTTAATGCAAGAGAATTAATGCATTAACAAAAATAGAGCAAATATATGGGCAAGTATGACCTTAAAGCCACAGTAAGTTGGAGTACACCAATATTTCTCTCTCTCTCTTGCCTGAAATAACATTATTTTGTTTGACTAGTTGATGCAGTCAAACAAATGTTCTGCATTTGATGCAGAATAAAGCATTTTGATTCAACCATTAAATGGAGTAGCATATTGTGTATACTTTTTTTTAAGAAAAATATTTTTTTTTCGAGGTGTTTAAGATATGCAGTAGCCAAGTAGTAGGCAGACCTAAATAGTAGTCGAGTGAAGTAAAATAACTTCATATAAAAGACAGCTTTCATTAAGAATTTAATAGCAAACGATGCACAGATTTATCTACACGGAATGAAATATCTTCAAGATTTCCCGGAAATATAATTACAGTACTGTAAGAGTAAATATAAAAGGAAATTACTGTACATTGTTGTCAATTCAATTAACATGTAACTGTGGATGAGACTGACAGATCAATTATATAAATTGCCATCCACACTTTCGTGGAAATAAACATTCCATTCACCTGGACTGTATGGGGTCTTGAACCGTGGACCCAGTCGATAAAGTTACGTAATCACACACGTAAGGTCCACGGTTTGAGACCCATGCAGTCCAGGTGAATGGAAGATCAATTATAACTAATTGCTGAACACATCATTCTCAAATATGTTAAATTAACTGCTAAAAATACAATACTTGCAAATTAAATATATGCCTTCTGGAAACTATCTTTTGGAATATTCCCAGTGACTTCGGTTACACAAATGAAAGTAATGTAATACATATTTATAATGGAAGCAAAATGTTGCCTGCCATTAACTGTGAGACATATATGCAAGGGTGGGAAACACCATTATAATAACAAAAGAATGCTACATAACAAACAATATGTTTTCAAAATAAGTACCAACAAAAAAAAAATGTACAAACCTGATCAGATATTAAGTGAATTCTGTGCATTTTTTCTCGTAATGAACTTGAGCAACATCTTGCAAAAGTGAGCAAGCACTGCTTTATGATTCTGCTTTAAGCAAAATTACATAAGAGAAATTCTCTGATATGATTAGACCAACGATTGCAAATACTCTACCTTCAGCTTGTTCTATATTAGAAGCCAAGTTAACCCAAATACAGAGGAACCTCGGTTAACGAATATAATCCGTTCCAGCACCGAGCTCGTCATGTGAAGCGCTCGTCTTGCGAAACGAATTCCCCCATTTAAAATAATGGCAATACAATTAATCTGTTCCATCCCCCGAAAAACTCACAAACGAAAAAACTGTGGTAGGAAGTTGTCATGGGAGGCAGATGGTGTCAGGGGAGGCAGGTGGTGTCAGTGGTGGAAGTGGTCAGAGAAAGCAGGGAATGATAGTGGTGTCAGGGGAGGCAGGTGGTGTTGGTGGTAGTGAGCTCTAGCCTGAGTTATCAACTAATTGACAACACGTGGCTAGTGTCAGCTGCTGCCTCGATGCTTCATGCACTGTCTGCTTTTCAACAAATTAGCTGAGAAAAAATTAACATTTCAATTGTTTGTAACATTCCTCTATCATATTCCATAGTCAAAATGAAGAATTCATTATAAATGGGGGTGTCAGTGGTGAGGGGGATGTATTGGGGGGGGGGGGAGTGTGGGAAAATCTAACTCAGACTAATACTAATAAATTTCAATAATATCGAAGGACCACCCTTTAAATAAAAAGGAAATAATATAAGGAAATAAATAGAAATTAAATTCTCTAATCAGTGCCTATGGATCTCTTGATTACTTACTCATGAAAATATTAAAGCAATAAATGGACTGTAGAATAAAATGAAATATTGAGCAGACTCACACCACAAACTTTGGAGGATTGATTAGTACAGCGAAACTAATGCGTTTCTAGCACAAATAATGAGATGCTAATGCGCACCCATAATAAACTAATAAGATACTAATACATATCAATAATAAACTAATGAGATACTAATGCATATCAATAATAAATCACATGATAAAGAATATACAGTACAGGGGTACCTCGGTTTAAGAGTTTAATCCGTTCCTGAAGACGGCTTGTAACCTGAAAACTCGTAAACCAAAGCTAATTTCCCTATAAGAAATAATGGGAAATGAATTAATCTGTTCCTGACTATCCAAAAACCTCACTTCAAACTAAATTTTATACCTAATTCATCGAAATCTATACTACAAAAATATGTTCAAGTTGTTACTTACCCTTGCTGATGACTGCTGTTGGCATATGGAAGATGGTGAGGAGGAGGGAGGAGGAGAGGTGTTACTGTTTGGAAGGGGAGTCCCCTTCCATTATAACATCAGACAGTGAGGATTTCACTGGTGTGCACTTTCTGGGACGTTTTGCCTGCATACCACTAGAACTTGCTTGTCTTATTAAGAATCTGTCTAAAGACACTTGTTTTTCCCTACATTTTAACACTTGTCTGAAGTAAGACATCACACTGTCATTTAAAAGGTCAATGCAATGGCCTGCTTCAGCTTTATCTGGGCGAGTTTTTTCAACAAAACTTTGCAGTTCTTCCCATACTTCACAAATTTTCTTAATGAAGAAGGGATATCCTCTACTGCCTCTACTCAACTATTTTCTTAGGTTGAACTTTACCACTGGCTTTCTTGGAACCCATGGCAAGATATATAATAAATTTTATTCTCAAATAGCAAAAAAATCTGAAAAGAAACAGTAAATCCTTGTGAAGAATTCAGGCGAGATAGTCACTTGGTGTGAGGCACTGGTAAATTGAGCGGCGATCGCCGTGCCACCACGCGCTAGGTACCACTGTACAGTATATGGAATACTGTATTAGATCTTATATTGAAGATCGTCAAATAAATAATAATTAAAGTTCTACTACACTACAAGAACGAAATAATAGCTAAACTGTATGATGAAATAGTAGCCTACGTCTGGCAATCATCACTGAAACTTGTTGCATCAGGATATCCTAAGAACACGTAACCGAAGCAGAGGCTTATTTCCTTTCTTGCCAATAAGACATGGGCTGAAATATGGATGGCATGTAAATACTGTCTAAAAAGATGTTCTCTCTCACATATTTCTGAATGAAATGTGAAAGTGGCCTGAAATAAACTCTTCTTAATTTTTAGTTGTCATGCAGCATGACAACAAACATCCTACCTGACATTTAATTGTGATCACAAACAATAACAGTAAATAGGAACTTAACGTTTGCCGATACTAGTGTCTGAGAAAAGATGAAGCTGCTCCGAAACTCTGACATCTGCAGTGGCAAGGATGATGTTATTATGAGCCGGTAAATACAGCGAGCTTCCAGACACTCTCTAGCCGAGCACAATGGCTGCCTTTCTCCTTCCTCGTCTCGCTTGTGCAATAGCACGGTGTGTTGGAACGGAGGAAATAACTCCTGTAATTTGCCCAACTATGCGAGATAATAAGGACAAGGTTTATCATAAGGAAGCGAATATTAATTAAACTCTCGCTATGTGACAATTAATATGAAATGAAGTTCACATAGACGAAAAGGCTATAGGGGAAATTCTTTCCTCTATGAATCTCTGTGATAACAGTTCGTAACTGTATAAAATGATTTCAGCAAATAACGCTATATTGCTTGATCAATGGTGAATATATTATCACCTAATAATTCTTGTTAAGAATGCTGAAATAAAGGAGAATTTAGCACAATCCTCTTAAATATAGTTTATTATTCTCCAGTCAAGCTGGCTGGCACAACACACCATAGATTCTAGTTAACTTTTGACATGCATACTATGCAGTATGATATGGATTAATGTTATTACTCTAATGATTAGTAGTATTAGTAAAATAATGGTTAGTACAAGAATTGCTTCTTAAAGTACAGTACTAAATGTTAGTAATTAAGCGCTAGATGATTCTGACGCCTAGTACAGGAAATACATCCTATTGTACTTGAGATTAATATTTAAATGTTGGAAATTTCCAACAGAGGGAGGGGGGGATAGGAAGACAGTCACTCATTTGAGCCTTTGACATTCATTTTTTGAGTGTCAGGTGTAGTGACTCGAGACGCGCCCACCAACTCTGGCCTGAGTGGTCAGCTGAATACTGATCACCTCACTGCTAGTGAGATCAGTGATCACCTCACTGCTAGCGTGTGTGTGTGTGTGTATGCACCCACACATCTTATAGCCTCGCCTCTGGTAAACCCTCCCCCACTGACACCACCAGACTTCTAACACCATCCCCCAACATCAATATGAATTTTTTTAATGTAATTATAATACTGTACATGTAATTACTGTATTATAATTTTTGTTAACTGTTTTCAATTTTACTTTACCTTATGAAAAGTCATTCAAATCTACAGTAATTGTGTCTTTCTTCCTCTTGACAACACTATCATTAGCAAGCAGCTTCTTTGGTAACATTGTGGGTTACAAATTGTAGGCACAAAGCAAAAACAAAGAAAAGCACAAATAAATGCAGAGGGATGCTTATCCTGCACAATAAAACAACAACACTCATCAGAGGCGGCCAAGAATTTGCAAAAACTAGCGCAGGAATGCTAGGAAGCACCACGTGGTTTTCTAGTTTACCGAGCGGAAGCTCGTCAATCGAGACAAATGTTCTGCAAGTGGCTCGTGCATTACCTAAAATGCTTGTAGATGGGGCTGCTCGTCACCCGAGGTTCCACTGTATGACTGATTTTTAGAGTTATGACAGAAAAAAATTCCATTGCACAATCATAATATAAACTTAAAATATCACCTTTCTAAAATCTAATCCCATTATGGTAATTTATAAGATAAAACAAAGATTACATACTATTTTCATGGTAGCTTATTTTTTTTTCTCAAAACAAGAATTAATACCATCAGATGCAAAATTTGTAAGTGGCCAGCATTCATAACTAAACACTTTGCTCTCTTTGATGAACTAAAAAAATTAATTATTTAATGTGTTAGAATACCTAGTCCTAGCATATATAATGAACACAACAAAAACAACAGTCAACATGCTTGCAAAACTTGTAAGACATACCCATATGTGCTGAGGTGCAGGAAACAGTTAAAAAATCAGTGTTGAATGTAATGAAACGCCATTTTCTGGGCGAGTCCCAGAGGCTCCCTGAAGCTCTTGGGAGCCGACAGGGCTTCCCCTCAGAAAACCATTATTGAATGAAATGAAATTTCTCTTTCTGGTGAGGCTCTGGTGGTTCCCTGAAGCTATCTTACTTCAGAGTCACATCATTTGCAGAAGTTCTGACTGATGTTCTTGGACTACAGGGGACCAGAGCCAGAACCTGGCCCCTCTCACAAAGGTGCAAGGAGTGAGTGCCAATTTGCCAACCCAGAAAATCACCAAAGCTATACAGACAACTCGAGGGTTTGCAGAAAATGAAGCCTCAAAACAGCCAAACGATTCATAATGAACAAGGGATTCACTCAAACTCTAAAATCTCGACTACCAACCACCACCACCACCACCACCAGGTAGCTTAGCTCACAGCTGGCTTCCCTGACCAACCAATTTTGGAGTTGATGAACAGCCCACTGACAAACCTAGAGAGAAGGGCAGGAATCAGGGAGTCACATGGGCTCCACCAGAAAGAGGCATTTCATTACATTCAATGCTGGTTTTCTAGACATTACCCTTGGTGGCTCTCTGAAGTCAACCACAAGGGGGAATATTTAAAAGTTCCTACAAACCGATCAGGATGTCAATACGAGAACAGAAAGACAAGACAAATGATGGAAAGGGAATCAGATTCACAGTGGATTTTATTGAGGAAGAGGTGCAGGATGGGTAATACAATATTGCATTGCCTTCAACAATTATTTACTACAAGTTATAATTCTGGTTGCCTTTTTAAAAGTTAGATCTGATGATACAGTATAGCAATCAAGAAATGTGTATTTTAATGTCAAGAAAATCAGAATGAATATGACTCAACCTAGTGAGGCTAATTAGGAAAGCTGGGGATAATATGTCATTATTATGTCATTGGCAATGGGATAGACATGGTTGGGGGACATTTCCTTTCACTTAATGCACCTGTTCACCTAGCAGTAAGTCGGTACTCAGGAGTTAGTCAGCTTGTTGTGGGATTGCATCCTGGCCAGGGTCAGTAATTCGACCTTGGGGGGGGGGGGGTCATGAAATTAGCCTAGAATGTACGAATACACCGGCTTCCTGTCCCCAGACACAATGAATTGTAATCAAGATGCTAAACCCAATTACTTGCAAGTTAAGCATGGCAGGTAGTTCATATACCATACAATTTACTGGGTCTAAATTTCAAGAATAATTTTTAATGCGAGTTGCTGTGTATACAGCTTTATATCAGCTTTGTTCAAGATATTAGCTGTATAGTTATATAACGATCAAAGATGAATGAATATATACAGTGGAGTGAGTCAGATTAAATCAGATATTAATCAATTGTAAGAGAAAGCTCTACATAATATCAATGAGAATTATGGTTTGAATTGAAACTTACTACAGTAGTTGGCAGGCTAAATTGGTAGGCTAAGCCAAATATGGTACTATTAATAAATTGGTAGGCTAAGCCAAATAACCGAGGAATGTGCTGATACTTCAGTTATTTCCTGTTGAATAAATGACATCCAAAATGGTGAGGTGTGTGCAAGTGAATGGATGGGTAAGAAGAGAGGAAATATCATGAGAAAGTGCCAAGCCATTATAACTATATACTGTAGTACTTGGATGGGACCAGTATAAGGATTTGGGTTGGGATGGGGGGGGGGTAGAAATGGTGCCCCAACCACTTGGAAGGTCGGGGATTGAACGCCGACCTGCATGAAGTGAGAGCATTGCTCTACCGTCCAGCCCAAGTGGAAGGGTAGGAGGAAAAGAAGGCCAAGAAGATAGGTAGGAAAGATTGTGAGGAACTTTGGATTGGCTGACAGCATATATAATGAGTGATAAGAAATATGACCCAGTTGAACCAGATACTTTCAGTGCATATTTGAACATTTCTGTACATGACAACTTGCACACAACACTTTTACAACTAGTAGTAGTAGGCATCCATTAGTCTCAGGAGACTATGGAGTTGCGCTCTGGTTGTCGGTCTGGAGTGGCCTCACCAGGGCGCAAAGCCAGGGTAGGTCGATTCGGGGAAGAAGCTATTAAGTGTAGTTATAGGATGAGAGCTACTCTCGTGGTGTCCTGCCTTCCCAGCACTCATAAAATGCTTTGAAATTATTGATGGTTTTGGCCTCTACCACCTTCTCACCTAACTTGTCCCAACCATCTACCACTATTTACGAAAGTGAATTTTCTTATATTTCTTTGGCACCTTTGTTTAGTTAGTTTAAATCTATGACCTCTTGTTCTTTAAGTTCCAGGTCTTATGAATTCTTCCCTGAACTGGTTCCAGAACTTGACCCCACCACTTCATACACTTTTAATATG
>WNGS01142304.1:2619754-2629754 GCA_020271785.1 Procambarus virginalis
GAGAGTGAGTGCGTGCGTGCATGTGTGTGCGCTTGGCCTTGAGGCAGCCATCATGGTAGGGAGGGTGAGGAAGGATCGGACGGAGGGAGGGTGGAGGTGGCTGGGTGTGAGACGAAGGCGGGATGAGAGGAGTGGGTGTGTGGGGGTGTGAGATGAGGGCGGCGACACACCCGCAGCAACAGCTGTGAACTCTCAGAGTGTGTATACAAGCACCATACGCACTGTGCGCGTACCGCATATACGCCCCAGTGTACACGCATTCGCGTGACAGTTGAGAGGCGGGACCAAAGAGCCGAAGCTCAAACTCACCCCACCCCGCAAGCACAACTAGATGAGTACGTAACCCATACGCCGACCTCCCCCGTACCCAATGGTACGCACCGCCCCCCCCCCCCACCGCCCCAACCAAGTGGACACCATAACATGTGGAAGTAAACAAGGGACAAGAAGATGTCATCCAACACGCTTCCTTAACCTAAGACAACACAAGAGTCATGTAGCGCCTCACTTCACAACGCTCACCTGAGGACCACTCACAGCCAGGAGTCACCACACAGATACACAAACACTGGCGAAACCTGTGCATCTTTTCTTAATCGTGGTCGTTTCGTGAGCTTGGAGACTTAACAACCCAAGGTTATTGTTGTTATGTACAACCTCGTATAGTGCTTCGCAGCTCATACAATGTCTGGTGACTGTTAGTCAGCTGCCATCATTGAGGCAAGATGTACTGCTTTCGTAAGGTCGTTCATCTTGATTTTTAGAGAGATAAGTAAATCGTATAATGTAGCCAATCGCTATCAGTCATCACTCATTGTTAGTCATCACTGACTGTCAGTCATCACTTACTGTCAGTCATCACTCATTGTCAGTCATCACTGACTGTCAGTCATCACTTACTGTCAGTCATCACTCATTGTCAGTCATCACTGACTGTCAGTCATCACTGACTGTCAGTCATCACTGACTGTCAGTCATCACTGACTGTCAGTCATCACTGACTGTCAGTCATCACTGACTGTCAGTCATCACTGACTGTCAGTCATCACTGACTGTCAGTCATCACTGACTGTCAGTCATCACTGACTGTCAGTCATCACTGATTGTCAGTCATCACTCATTGTCAGTCATCACTGACTGTCAGTCATCACTGACTGTCAGTCATCACTGACTGTCAGTCATCACTCATTGTCAGTCATCACTCATTGTCAGTCATCACTGTCAGTCATCACTCACTGTCAGTCATCACTCATTGTCAGTCATCACTGTCAGTCATCACTCATTGTCAGTCATCACTGTCAGTCATCACTCATTGTCAGTCATCACTGTCAGTCATCACTGTCAGTCATCACTGTCAGTCATCACTCACTATCAGTCATCACTGTCAGTCATCACTCATTGTCAGTCATCACTCACTGTCAGTCATCACTGTCAGTCATCACTCACTATCAGTCATCACTGTCAGTCATCACTCATTGTCAGTCATCACTCACTGTCAGTCATCACTCACAATCAGTCATCACTCACTGTCAGTCATCACTCATTGTCAGTCATCACTCACTATCAGTCATCACTCACAATCAGTCATCACTCATTGTCAGTCATCACTCACTATCAGTCATCACTCACAGTCATCACTCATTTTCAGTCATCACTCACTATCAGTCATCACTCATTGTCAGTCATCACTCACTATCAGTCATCACTCACAATCAGTCATCACTCATTGTCAGTCATCACTCACTATCAGTCATCACTCACAATCAGTCATCACTCATTGTCATTCATCACTCACTATCAGTCATCACTCACAATCAGTCATCACTCATTGTCAGTCATCACTCACTATCAGTCATCACTCACTATCAGTCATCACTCACAATCAGTCATCACTCATTGTCAGTCATCACTCACTGTCAGTCATCACTCACTATCAGTCATCACTCACTGTCAGTCATCACTCACTGTCAGTCATCACTATCAGTCATCACTCACTATCAGTCATCACTCACTATCAGTCATCACTCATTGTCAGTCATCACTGACTGTCAGTCATCACTCATTGTCAGTCATCACTGACTGTCAGTCATCACTCACTGTCAGTCATCACGCACTATCAGTCATCACTCATTGTCAGTCATCACTCACTATCAGTCATCACTGTCAGTCATCACTCATTGTCAGTCATCACTCACTGTCAGTCATCACTCACTGTCAATCATCACTCATTTTCAGTCACTATTCATCATCCACTCACCGACAGTTATTATTGCCAGTCAATATTAAATTGATGAGTGATATATAATATATTTCTTCCTCAAGACATGCAGTGTTACCAGACACACACACAGGCACTTGTATGAAGAGGTACACTCACCATTGGCAATATTTCTTCACACAATTCAACAAAGTTACAAAGCTTACAATCTTGGTGCAAAATGTTTATATCTCCCCAGAATATTATCAATCTTTCCGTTGTTGAGTCACAGAGACACTCACTGGAACACTGGTATACCTCTTGACTCACAGAGACACTCGCTGGAACACTGGTATACCTCTTGACTCACAGAGACACTCGCTGGAACACTGGTATACCTCTTGACTCACAGAGACACTCACTGGAACACTGGTATACCTCTTGACTCACAGAGACACTCGCTGGAACACTGGTATACCTCTTGACTCACAGAGACACTCGCGGGAACACTGGTATACCTCTTGACTCACAGAGACACTCGCTGGAACACTGGTATACCTCTTGACTCACAGAGACACTCACTGGAACACTGGTATACCTCTTGACTCACAGAGACACTCGCTGGAACACTGGTATACCTCTTGACACACAGAGACACTCGCTGGAACATTGGTAAACCTCTTGACTCACAGAGACACTCGCTGGAACACTGGTATACCACTTGACTCACAGAGACACTCGCTGGAACACTGGTATACCTCTTGACTCACAGAGACACTCACTGGAACACTGGTATACCTCTTGATTCACAGAGACACTCGCTGGAACACTGGTATACCTCTTGACTCACAGAGACACTCACTGGAACACTGGTATACCTCTTGACTCACAGAGACACTCACTGGAACACTGGTATACCTCTTGACTCACAGAGACACTCGCTGGAACACTGGTATACCTCTTGACTCACAGAGACACTCGCTGGAACACTGGTATACCTCTTGACTCACAGAGACACTCGCTGGAACACTGGTATACCTCTTGACTCACAGAGACACTCGCGGGAACACTGGTATACCTCTTGACTCACAGAGACACTCGCTGGAACACTGGTATACCTCTTGACTCACAGAGACACTCACTGGAACACTGGTATACCTCTTGACTCACAGAGACACTCGCTGGAACACTGGTATACCTCTTGACACACAGAGACACTCGCTGGAACATTGGTAAACCTCTTGACTCACAGAGACACTCGCTGGAACACTGGTATACCACTTGACTCACAGAGACACTCCTGGAACACTGGTATACCTCTTGACTCACAGAGACACTCGCTGGAACACTGGTATACCTCTTGACTCACAGAGACACTCACTGGAACACTGGTATACCTCTTGACTCACAGAGACACTCGCTGGAACATTGGTAAACCTCTTGACTCACAGAGACACTCGCTGGAACACTGGTATACCCCTTGACTCACAGAGACACTCGCTGGAACACTGGTATACCCTTGACTCACAGAGACACTCGCTGGAACACTGGTATACCTCTTGACTCACAGAGACACTCATTGGAACACTGGTAAACCTCTTGACTCACAGAGACACTCGCGGGAACACTGGTATACCTCTTGACTCACAGAGACACTCGCTGGAACACTGGTATACCTCTTGACTCACAGACACACTCGCTGGAACACTGGTATACCTCTTGACTCACAGAGACACTCGCTGGAACACTGGTATACCTCTTGACTCAGACACACTCGCTGGAACACTGGTAAACCTCTTGACTCACAGAGACACTCGCTGGAACACTGGTATACCTCTGACTCACAGACACATACGGAACACTGGTATACCTCTTGACTCACAAACACAACCGCGGCAACCACTCTTTAAGTTTGAAATGAAATTCAGTTTAAGGTCAAATCTCACTTAAAAGTTCAAATTATACTCGATATAAAAAAAGATCAGGCTACATAAACACCCGCAGACACAGCACCGACATTTAAACTTACCTTGAAGCTTAAAAAAAAACACCTGCGGGAATAATGAGGGCTGGAGAGCAGTAAACACCTGTGAGCCCCAAGATAACGAGGTAATATTCACCTGTGTGGACTTCATGACAAACGCAGTGTTGCTCCCGCGACTGCCCGAAGTAGAATGACTCCAACCCGCCACAGTTTCTCCTTATAAGCGCCCAGATATTCCCGCCGTAACTCTTCGCTCATTGTCGATATTTTTCGCTCGCGGTCCTCGTTGGCGAGGCTCCCTCGATGACTTGTTTTATCTCCCCGCTTGTATTAGAGATTAGATATTTGGCGGAATGTAATGAAATTTTCGGCGAAATCTCTGTTAATAAAGAATGCTGTTTTTTTTCTTAATTGTTTAAGATTTAATACGTCTTATTTTGAGAATAAGCTGAACTTTTCGCACTAGGGAAGGACCCAGGGACTCCCCTGGCCCTCCGCCCGAACGTAAAATGTATTTATACGTAAAATAGTAAACTAAAGACTTACATATTCTTGAATATTTCCGGTACTGAGCTGAGCTTGTTCTTATGGCGTGAAGTGAACAAGTTATAGTATAAGAACATGTACGTTCACCTCTTTCTTGAAGAAAACTCAAAGGCGCTTTCTTGCGCTTTCTGTAGTGAAGCAATATTGATGTTATTGTTTTCTTATGTGGCACTGTTATAGTGGGGGCCAGAGTGCCAGCATGGTTTGGTGGCGTTGACGTGGGAGGGGGTGGGAGAGTGTGCACTTGAGGGCCAGATAGTGAGTGGGAGGGGACGGGAGAGAGTGCACTTGAGGGCCAGATAGTGAGTGGGAGGGGACGGGAGAGAGTGCACTTGAGGGCCAGATAGTGAGTGGGAGGGGACGGGAGAGAGTGCACTTGAGGGCCAGATAGTGAGTGGGAGGGGACGGGAGAGAGTGCACTTGAGGGCCAGATAGTGAGTGGGAGGGGACGGGAGAGAGTGCACTTGAGGGCCAGATAGTGAGTGGGAGGGGACGGGAGAGAGTGCACTTGAGGGCCAGATAGTGAGTGGGAGGGGACGGGAGAGAGTGCACTTGAGGGCCAGATAGTGAGTGGGAGGGGACGGGAGAGAGTGCACTTGAGGGCCAGATAGTGAGTGGGAGGGGACGGGAGAGTGCACTTGAGGGCCAGATAGTGAGTGGGAGAGGGAGTGAAGATGGATGGAGAGTGTGTGACAAGGAGGAACGGTAAACTGCAAGAGGAGACAGACGGTTGCAAGACACAGAGAACTGGAAAAAAAGAACGATGGACGGAAGAGGAGAAGAGAACAGGAAAAAAAGAGACAGGGATGGAAGAGGGAGACAGTAGACAGCAAGAGAAGACAACCCTCTTCTCCTGTCATGCTCGTGACCCCCAACTTTGAGATCACAGAAGACTTATCTTTTTCTTTCCTCCCCCCTCCCCCCTCCCCCCCTCCCCCTCCCCCTCCCCCCTCCCCCCCTCCCCCCTCCCCCACTCCCCCTCACCCCTGACCCACGCTCTATCACCTATTATTATTATTATTATTATTATTATTATTATATTATTATTATTATTTAGTTCGTAAGTTATAATTATTAATTTATTAGTTATAAGTCATTATATAAGTCAAGATATAAGTCAGTAACTTATAAGTTATTGTATTCATGTATTATAGTGATCATTTAAGACGGTGGTGAGAGTAAACAGGACAATTGTGTCATACAAGTGACTGATGGACTTGTAGCCCGGGGCTGCACACACACGCACACACACACACACACACACCACACACACACACAACACACACACAACACACCACACACACACACACACACACACACACGTGATCGTTATCATTGTTGGGGCATTTCCTGTGTGTGTGTGTGTACTCACCTATTTGTGGTGGCGGGGGGTTGAGCTTGGCTCTTTGGTCCCGGCTCTCAACTGTCAATCAACAGGTGTACAGATTCCTGAGCCTACTGGGCTCTATCATATCTACATTTGAAACTGTGTATGGAGTCAGCCTCCACCACATCACTGCCTAATGCATTCCATCTGTTAACTACTCTGACCACTGAAAAAGTTCTTTCTAACGTCCCTGTGGCTCATTTAGGTACTCAGTCTCCATCTATGTCCCCTTGTTCGCGTACCACCGTGTTGAACAGTTTATCTTTATCTACCCTGTCGATTCCCCTGAGGATTTTGTAGGGGTGTGTGTTGTGTGAGTATTTACCTAGTTGTATTCAACTAGTTGTGCTTGCGGGGGTTCAGCTCTGCACTTTCGTCCCGCCTCTCAACTGTCAATCAGCTGTTACTAACTACTTTTCCACACACACACACACACACACACCACCACACACACACACACACACACACACACACACACACCACACACACACACACACACACACACACAGCTTTTACTGTGACCATCGTGTCGAGTGGACGTGGGTTTGGGAGCTCCTGGTTCACTAGTGGCGTGGGAGGGGTAATCGGGCAACTTCGAAGTGAAAAAGTGTGTACAAGTGAATGAAAAAACCCTTGGGCTTTGACCAAACCATAAGGTAGTGAAGAAAAAACAGTATAAGTAGCGTAATTGAAAATAGTTGATGCAGGAAGTACTGTGGCAGTGAGCAGAGTGGACCTGACCTNATCACAGTCTCCCCATTAATCCTTCGTGGGCGCAAGATTTAGATTAGAAGTTTAATGGCGCTGGAATTGGCGAATCACAGAACACTACCAAATACCTTCCTGAGGTTATCTTGAGATGATTTTGGGCTTAGCGTCCCCGCGGCCCGGTCCTCGACCAACCTCCTTTTTGTTACTCACACCCCAGGAAGCAACCCGTAGCAGCTGTCTAACTCCCAGGTACCTATTTACTCCTAGGTGATCAGCAGTAATTTACTGTTTGCTGCCTTGATTGATTTGTAATATGAATAATGAGAGGCCAGCGTAAAAGTTACCATTGTCTCGTGAATTCAACAACGACGACGTTCATCCAAAGTTTAAATTGAAGTTATTCTGGTATATTGTGTTCAACAACGGTTAGAGGTCTGCTTGGTGTACAGTAGCACATTGTTCCACGCCAGCGGCGCCATAACTATTGTTCTATATGAAGTGAACAAAGTTGTGACATAAGAGAACAAAGAAATTAGTCGCATTGGCAGTTCAAGGTTCAGCGGTGCTGATTCTACACAGTCAAAAGATTTGCTCTTTCTGTAGAACCTTGACGGGGCGAGTCTGAGGGTGGGGGGGGGGGGAGGGCCCAGTCAATATTCGATTGTGTGCATTTACTCCTGCGATGTTTTGAAAGTGTGTGTGTGTGTGTGTGTGTGTGTGTGTGTGGTGTGTGTGTGTGTGTGTGTGTGTGTGTGTGTGTGTGTGTGTGTGTGTTTGTTCACTTAGTTGTATTGACCTACTTCTGCTTGCGGGGGTTGAGATCTGCTCTTTCGGCCGCCTCTCAACTGTCAATCAATTTTTTTTTCATCCACACACACACACACACACACACACACACACACACACACACACACACACACACACACACACACACACACACACACACACACACACACCAAGGGGCCGGTGGCCGGTGATTAGGGGGCCGGTGGCCGGTGATTAGGGGGCCGGTGGCTGACTGGACAGCATGCTGTACGCGTGATCCTATGGTCTCGGGTTCCATTCCCGGCGCCGGCGAGAAACAATGGGCAGAGTTTCTTTCACCCTGATGCCCCTGTTACCTAGCAGTAAATAGGTATCTGGGAGTTAGTCACCCGTCACGGGCTGCTTCCTGGTGTGTGTGTGTGTGTGTGTGTGTGTGTGTGTGTGTGTGTGTGTGTGTGTGTGTGTGTGTGTGTGTGTGTGTGTGTGTGTACTCACCTAATTGTACTCACCTAATTGTGCTTGCGAGGGTTGAGCTTTGGCTCTTTGGTCCCGCCTCTCAACCGTCAATCAACTCGTGTACAGATTCCAGAGCCTACTGGGCTCTATCATATCTACATTTGAAACTGTGTATGGAGTCAGCCTCCACCACATCACTTCCTAATGCATTCCATTTACTAACTACTCTGACACTGAAAAAGTTCTTTCTAATGTCTCTGTGGCTCATTTGGGTACTCAGCTTCCACCTGTGTCCCCTTGTTCGCGTCCCTCCAGTGTTGAATAGTTCATCCTTGTTTACCCGGTCGATTCCCCTGAGGATTTTGTAGGTTGTGATCATGTCCCCCTTACTCTTCTGTCTTCCAGTGTCGTAAGGTGCATTTCCCGCAGCCTTTCCTCATAACTCATGCCTCTTAGTTCTAGGGCTAGTCTAGTAGCATACCTTTGGACTTTTTCCAGCTTCGTCTTGTGCTTGACAAGGTACGGGCTCCATGCTGGGGCCGCATACTCCAGGATTGGTCTTACATATGTTGCGTACAAGATTCTGAATGATTCCTTACACAGGTTCCTGAACGCCGTTCTGATGTTAACCAGCCTCGCATATGCCGCAGACGTTATTCTCTTTATGTGGGCTTCAGGAGACAGGTTTGGTATCAACTCCTAGATCTTTCTCTCTGTTTCATTAAGTACTTCATCTCCTCTTCTGTATCCTGTGTCTGGCCTCCTGTTTCCACTGCCTAGTTTCATTACTTTGCATTTACTCGGGTTGAACTTCAACAGCCATTTGTTGGACCATTCACTCAGTCTGTCTAGGTCATCTTGTAACCTCCTACTATCATCCTCTGTTTCAATCCTCCTCATAATTTTTGCATCGTCGGCAAACATTGAAAGGAACGAATCTATACCCTCTGGGAGATCATTTACATATACCAGAAACAGTATAGGTCCAAGGACTGACCCCTGCGGGACTCCACTTGTAACGTCTCGCCAATCTGAGACTTCACCCCTCACACAGACTCGTTGTCTCCTGTTGCTTAGGTACTCCTCTATCCACCGGAGTACCTTCCCTTTCACTCCAGCCTGCATCTCCAACTTTCGCACTAGCCTCTTGTGTGGCACTGTATCAAAGGCTTTCTGACAATCCAAAAATATGCAGTCTGCCCACCCTTCTCTTTCTTGCCTTATTTTTGTTGCCTGGTCGTAGAATTCAAGTAACCCTGTGAGGCAGGACCTGCCATCCCTGAACCCATGTTGATGCTGTGTTACAAAGTTCCTTCGCTCCAGATGCTCCACTAGTTTTTTTCGCACAATCTTCTCCATCAGCTTGCATGGTTATCTTGAGATTATCTTGAGATGATTTCGGGGCTTTAGTGTCCCCGCGGCCCGGTCTTTGACCAGATCTCCACCCCCAGGAAGCAGCCCGTGACAGCTGACTAACACCCAGGTACCTATTTTACTGCTAGGTAACAGGGGCATAGGGTGAAAGAAACTTTGCCCATTGTTTCTCGCCGGCGCCTGGGATCGAACCCAGGACCACAGGATCACAAGTCCAGCGTGCTGTCCGCTCGGCCGACCTGGTATGCAGGTTAGGGACACAGGCCTGTAGTTCAGTGCCTCCTGTCTATCCCCTTTCTTGTATATCGGGACTACGTTGGCTGCTTTCCAAATATCTGGCAGTTCCCCTGTTGCCAGGGATTTGTTATACACTATGGAGAGTGGTAGGCACAGTTCTCTTGCTCCTTCCTTTAGAACCCAAGGGGAGATTCCATCTGGGCCTATAGCCTTTGTCACATCCAACTCTAGTAAACACTTCCTTACTTCCCCGCTGGTAATCTCAAACTCTTCCAGTGGTTCCTGGTTAGCTATTCCCACACTTACCTCTGGAATTTCTCCTTGCTCTAAGGTGAAGACCTCC
>WNGS01142304.1:2632254-2644754 GCA_020271785.1 Procambarus virginalis
TCAGTCATCACTCATTGTCAGTCATCACTGACTGTCAGTCATCACTGACTGTCAGTCATCACTCATTGTCAGTCATCACTCATTGTCAGTCATCACTCATTGCCAGTCATCACTGTCAGTCATCACTGTCAGTCATCACTGTCAGTCATCACTCACTGTCAGTCATCACTGTCAGTCATCACTCATTGTCAGTCATCACTGTCAGTCATCACTCATTGTCAGTCATCACTATCAGTCATCACTCATTGTCAGTCATCACTGTCAGTCATCACTCATTGTCAGTCATCACTGTCAGTTATCACTCACTATCAGTCATCACTGTCAGTCATCACTCATTGTCAGTCATCACTCACTGTCAGTCATCACTGTCAGTCATCACTCACTATCAGTCATCACTGTCAGTCATCACTCATTGTCAGTCATCACTCACTGTCAGTTATCACTCACAATCAGTCATCACTCACTGTCAGTCATCACTCATTGTCAGTCATCACTCACTATCAGTCATCACTCACAATCAGTCATCACTCATTGTCAGTCATCACTCACTATCAGTCATCACTCACAATCAGTCATCACTCATTTTCAGTCATCACTCACTATCAGTCATCACTCATTGTCAGTCATCACTCACTATCAGTCATCACTCACAATCAGTCATCACTCATTGTCAGTCATCACTCACTATCAGTCATCACTCACAATCAGTCATCACTCATTGTCAGTCATCACTCACTATCAGTCATCACTCACAATCAGTCATCACTCATTGTCAGTCATCACTCACTATCAGTCATCACTCACAATCAGTCATCACTCATTGTCAGTCATCACTCATTGTCAGTCATCACTCACAATCAGTCATCACTCATTGTTAGTCATCACTCAATGTCAGTCATCACTCACTATCAGTCATCACTCACTATCAGTCATCACTCACTGTCAGTCATCACTCACTGTCAGTCATCACTATCAGTCATCACTCACTATCAGTCATCACTCACTATCTGTCATCACTCATTGTCAGTCATCACTGACTGTCAGTCATCACTCATTGTCAGTCATCACTGACTGTCAGTCATCACTCACTGTCAGTCATCACTCACTATCAGTCATCACTCATTGTCAGTCATCACTCACTATCAGTCATCACTGTCAGTCATCACTCATTGTCAGTCATCACTCACTGTCAGTCATCACTCACTGTCAGTCATCACTTACTGTCAGTCATCACTGACTGTCAGTCATCACTGACTGTCAGTCATCACTGACTGTCAGTCATCACTCACTGTCAATCATCACTCACTGTCAATCATCACTGACTGTCAGTCATCACTCACTGTCAGTCATCACTCACTGTCAGTCATCACTGACTGTCAGTCATCACTCACTGTCAGTCATCATTCACTGTCAATCACTCATTGTGAGTCGTCACTCACTATCAGTCATCACTCACTGTCAATCATCACTCATTTTCAGTCACTATTCATCATCCACTCACCGACAGTTATTATTGCCAGTCAATATTAAATTGATGAGTGATATATAATATATTTCTTCCTCAAGACATGCAGTGTTACCAGACACACACACAGGCACTTGTATGAAGAGGTACACTCACCATTGGCAATATTTCTTCACACAATTCAACAAAGTTACAAAGCTTACAATCTTGGTGCAAAATGTTTATATCTCCCCAGAATATTATCAATCTTTCCGTTGTTGAGTCACAGAGACACTCGCTGGAACACTGGTATAACCTCTTGACTCACAGAGACACTCACTGGAACACTGGTATACCTCTTGACTCACAGAGACACTCGCTGGAACACTGGTATACCTCTTGACTCACAGAGACACTCGCTGGAACACTGGTATACCTCTTGACTCACAGAGACACTCACTGGAACACTGGTATACCTCTTGACTCACAGAGACACTCGCGGGAACACTGGTATACCTCTTGACTCACAGAGACACTCACTGGAACACTGGTATACCTCTTGACTCACAGAGACACTCGCTGGAACACTGGTATACCTCTTGACTCACAGAGACACTCGCTGGAACATGGTAAACCTCTTGACTCACAGAGACACTCGCTGGAACACTGGTATACCCCTTGACTCACAGAGACACTCGCTGGAACACTGGTATACATCTTGACTCACAGAGACACTCACTGGAACACTGGTAAACCTCTTGACTCACAGAGACACTCGCTGGAACACTGGTATACCTCTTGACTCACAGAGACACTCACTGGAACACTGGTATACCTCTTGACTCACAGAGACACTCACTGGAACACTGGTATACCTCTTGACTCACAGAGACACTCACTGGAACACTGGTATACCTCTTGACTCACAGAGACACTCGCTGGAACACTGGTATACCTCTTGACTCACAGAGACACTCGCTGGAACACTGGTATACCTCTTGACTCACAGAGACACTCGCGGAACACTGGTATACCTCTTGACTCACAGAGACACTCACTGGAACACTGGTATACCTCTTGACTCACAGAGACACTGGCTGGAACACTGGTATACCTCTTGACTCACAGAGACACTCGCTGGAACATTGGTAAACCTCTTGACTCACAGAGACACTCGCTGGAACACGGTATACCCTTGACTCACAGAGACACTCGCTGGAACACTGGTATACATCTTGACTCACAGACACTCGCTGGAACACTGGTAAACCTCTTGACTCACAGAGACACTCGCTGGAACACTGGTATACCTCTTGACTCACAGAGGCACTCACTGGAACACTGGTATACCTCTTGACTCACAGAGACACTCACTTGAACACTGGTATACCTCTTGACTCACAGAGACACTCACTGGAACACTGGTATACCTCTTGACTCACAGACACACTCGCTGGAACACTGGTATACCTCTTGACTCACAGAACACTCACTGGAACACTGGTATACCTCTTGACTCACAGAGACACTCGCTGGAACACTGGTATACCTCTTGACTCACAGAGACACTCACTTGAACACTGGTATACCTCTTGACTCACAGGCACAATCGCTGGAACACTGGTATACCTCTTGACTCACAGAGACACTCGCTGGAACACTCGTATACCTCTTGACTCACAGACACCCTCGCTGGAACACTGGTATACCTCTTGACTCACAGACACACTCGCTGGAACACTGGTATACCTCTTGACTCACAAACACACCCGCGGCAACCCCTCTTTAAGTTTGAAATGAAATTCAGTTTAAGGTCAAATCTCACTTAAAAGTTCAAATTATACTCGATATAAAAAAAGATCAGGCTACATAAACACCCGCAGACACAGCACCGACATTTAAACTTACCTTGAAGCTTAAAAAAAACACCTGCGGGAATAATGAGTGCTGGAGAGCAGTAAACACCTGTGAGCCCCAAGATAACGAGGTAATATTCACCTGTGTGGACTTCATGACAAACGCAGTGTTGCTCCCGCGACTGCCCGAAGTAGAATGACTCCAACCCGCCACAGTTTCTCCTTATAAGCGCCCAGATATTCCCGCCGTAACTCTTCGCTCATTGTTGATATTTTTCGCTCGCGCTCCTCGTTGGCGAGGCTCCCTCGATGACTTGTTTTATCTCCCCGCTTGTATTAGAGATTAGATATTTGGCGGAATGTAATGAAATTTTCGGCGAAATCTCTGTTAATAAAGAATGCTGTTTTTTTTCTTAATTGTTTAAGATTTAATACGTCTTATTTTGAGAATAAGCTGAACTTTTCGCACTAGGGAAGGACCGAGGGACTCCCCTGGCCCTCCGCCCGAACGTAAAATATATTTATACGTAAAATAGTAAACTAAAGACTTACATATTCTTGAATATTTCCGGTACTGAGCTGAGCTTGTTCTTATGGAGTGAAGTGAACAACTTATAGTATAAGAACATGTACGTTCACCTCTTTCTTGAAGAAAACTCTAAGGCGCTTTCTTGCGCTTTCTGTAGTGAAGCAATATTGATGTTATTGTTTTCTTATGTGGCACTGTTATAGTGGGGGCCAGAGTGCCAGCATGGTTTGGTGGCGTTGACGTGGGAGGGGGTGGGAGAGTGTGCACTTGAGGGTCAGATAGTGAGTGGGAGGGGATGGGAGAGAGTGCACTTGAGGGCCAGATAGTGAGTGGGAGGGGATGGGAGAGAGTGCACTTGAGGGCCAGATAGTGAGTGGGAGGGGATGGGAGAGTGTGCACTTGAGGGCCAGATAGTGAGTGGGAGGGGGGGATGGGAGAGAGTGCACTTGAGGGCAGATAGTGAGTGGGAGGGGATGGGAGAGAGAGAGTGCACTCGAGGGCCAGATAGTGAGTGGGAGGGGATGGGAGAGAGTGCACTTGAGGCCAGATAGTGAGTGGGAGGGGGATGGGAGAGAGTGCACTTGAGGGCAGATAGTGAGTGGGAGGGGATGGGAGAGTGTGCACTTGAGGGGCCAGATAGTGAGTGGGAGGGGATGGGAGAGAGTGCACTTGAGGGCCAGATAGTGAGTGGGAGGGATGGGAGAGAGTGCACTTGAGGGCCAGATAGTGAGTGGGAGGGGATGGGAGAGAGTGCACTTGAGGGCCAGATAGTGAGTGGGAGGGGATGGGAGAGTGTGCACTTGAGGGCAGACAGTGAGTGGGAGAGAGAGTGCACTTGAGGGCCAGATAGTGAGTGGGAGGGGATGGGAGAGAGTGCACTTGAGGGTCAGATAGTGAGTGGGAGGGGATGGGAGAGTGTGCACTTGAGGGCCAGATAGTGAGTGGGAGGGGATGGGAGAGTGTGCACTTGAGGGCCAGATAGTGAGTGGGAGGGGATGGGAGAGTGTGCACTTGAGTGCCACATAGTGAGTGGGGAGGGGTGGGAGATGAGGAAGTGTGCACTTGAGGGCCAGTAGTGAGTGGGAGGGGATGGGAGAGTGTGCACTTGAGGGCCAGATAGTGAGTGGGAGGGGATGGGAGAGTGTGCACTTGAGTGCCACATAGTGAGTGGGAGGGGGTGGGAGAGAGTGCACTTGAGGGCCAGATAGTGAGTGGGAGGGGATGGGAGAGAGTGCACTTGAGGGCCAGATAGTGAGTGGGAGGGGATGGAAGAGAGTGCACTTGAGGGCCAGATAGTGAGTGGGAGGGGGATGGGAAGAGTGCACTTGAGGCCAGATAGTGAGTGGGGGGGGTGGGAGAGAGTGCACTTGAGTGCCAGATAGTGAGTGGGAGGGGATGGGAGAGAGTGCACTGAGGGCCAGATAGGAGGGGAGTGGATGGGAGAGCTGCACTTGAGGGCCGACACCGTGAGTGAGGGGAGAGAGTGGCAGTGCTTTGAGGGCCAGATAGTGAGTGGGAGGGGAGGGAGAGTGTGCACTTGAGGGCCAGACAGTGAGTGGGAGAGAGGCACTTGAGGGCCAGACAGTGAGTGGGAGGGGAGTGAAGATGGATGGAGAGTGTGTGACAAGGAGGAACGGTAAACTGCAAGAGGAGACAGACGGTTGCAAGACACAGAGAACTGGAAAAGAATTACGATTGACGGAGAGGAGACAGAGAACAGGAAAAAAAGAGACAGAGGGATGGAAGAGGGAGACAGTAGACAGCAAGAGAAGACAACCCTCTTCTCCTGTCATGCTCGTGACCCCCAACTTTGAGATCACAGAAGACTTATCTTTTTCTTTCCTTTCCCCCCTCCCCCCTCCCCCCTCCCCCCTCCCCCCTCACCCCCCCTCACCCNAGGCAATGTAAAGGATCTGGTGTACTCATGTCGGAAGACCTTACCTTTAAAGAACACAATAAAGTAGCCGTCACAACTGCAAGAAAAATGACAGGTTGGATAACAAGAACTTTTCACAATGGAGATACTTTACCGATGATGATACTTTTCAAAACGCTTGTGCTCTCTAGAGTGGAGTACTGCTGCACATGACAGCCCCTTTCAAAGCTGGAGAAATTGCTGACCTGGAGAGCGTGCAGATCCTTTACTGCTAGAATCACTCAGTAAAACATCTAAACTATTGGACCGACTAAAGAGCCTAAATCTGTATTCTCTTTAGCGCAGGCGGGAGAGAACATACTAATTTACACGTGGAAAATAGTAGAGGGGCTGGTCCCAAACACAGAAATAACGTCACATGAGACCAGAAGACATGGCAGGATGTGCAGAATACCCCCGTTGAAGAGCAGAGGTGCAACAGGTACTCTGAGAGAGAACTCTATCAACATCAGAGGCCCGAGACTGTTCAACACGCTTCCACTACACATAAGGAGCATACTGGCCGACCCCTCACAGTGGTCAAGAACTGGATAAGCACCTCTAAAGGCTACCTGATCAACACAGGCTGTGATTCATACGTCGGGCTGCGAGCAGCCGCGTCAAACAGTCTGGTTGATCTGTCCAGCAACGAGGAGACGCTAAGCCCGGTAACACTTCAAGGTAACTTCAAGATAACAATATTTAAAGAAATGGTAAATTATTGTATAGATTAGTTTTTATAACGGATAATAGGAAAGAAAAATAGTCTAATGAAATTGTCTGAAGAGTTTCCTTGTATAATTTACTTCGTATCATCGAAAGACGCACAGAAAATGACATTCGAAATTGGAACAAATATTTTAGTTTTTCCTGTGACGTCGCGCGGGCGGCTGGGGACACGTGGACCCCGAGTGTGTGACGTCCCGCGGCGGCTGGGGACACGTGGACCCCGAGTGTGTGTATTAGCCGAGAGCTGTACCGCTTCTCTCTGTATGTTACGGGAGTTTAGTCCTGTACAGGTACAGCCACAGGTACAGCCACAGGTACAGCCACAGCCACAGGTTCAGCCACAGGTACAGCCACAGGTACAGCCACAGGTACAGCCACAGGTACAGGTACAGGTACAGCCACAGCCACAGGTACAGCCACAGCCACAGGTACAGCCAAAGGTACAGCTACAGGTACAGCCACAGGTACAGCCACAGCTACAGGTACAGCCACAGGTACAGCCACAGGTACAGCCACAGGTACAGCCACAGGTACAGCCACAGCTACAGGTACAGCCACAGGTACAGGTACAGCCACAGGTACAGCCACAGGTACAGCCACAGCTACAGGTACAGCCACAGGTACAGCCACAGGTACAGCCACAGCTACAGGTACAGCCACAGGTACAGGTACAGCCACAGGTACAGCCACAGCTACAGATAAAGACCTAACACCGTTACATACCACACACAAACCACAACAGTTCTACCTAAGAAGAATAATTACCCAAGAAGTTCAAGCAACGTATTTCCCCCCTAACCCCAACCTGCTTTACTTAGACTACAGGGAGAGGGAGGGAGGGAGGGAGGGGACGGGAGGGGACGGGGGGCAGAGGGAGGGGGAATTACCAGGGGGGAGGAGTGCGGAGAGGTCAAGGGAAGTCCCTACCCCCCCCACACATCCCCCTCACACACCCCCTCACACACCCCCTCACACACCTCCCTCACACACCCCCCCCTCACACACCCCCTCACACACCCCCTCACACACACCTCCCTCACACACACACATGAGTGTCTGGGGACATCCTGGGGGTTTCCCCAACACTGCCTCAGATGTGTAGGCAGGTGACGCTGCCTCTCAGCGTCTCAGGTGAAGCTCTCTCGTTTTCTGTTTTGGGTCCTCTGGTAGGTTAGGAGAGGACACTTTAGATTGATCGTTTTCTCGACGTTGAGGCACCTTAGGAGGACGGGCTGAAGCTTTAGACTTCTAGTTTGTCCTGGAGCGCGACCCTCAATCAGTTTAGAATGAAATAGTTACTTATTCACGCGCGCGAGCGTTATACGACAAAGAGTTCTGGGAAGACGGGACACCACGAGCGTAGCTCTCATCCTGTAACTACACTTAGGTAATTAGGTAATTTGTGCACCAATCAACTGGTGTACACTTAGGTTATTACACACACACACACACACACACACACACACACACACACACACACACACACACACACACACACACACACACACACACACACACACACACGAGACCCGTTCCTCTCTTACCTAGATACCTAGAGTTTAAGAAATAAACACACGCCACACTCCCAACCACTCAGCAGCTGACGAAACAAACCTGTGCAATCACCCCCCATTCAAGTAGCATTCAATTCATTGCTTTCCATCGCTTCCCAGACCTACGCACTATTCTCACATCATATCGTCGCCAGCTGGTGCCAGACCTACGTACTATTCTCACATCATATCGTCGCCAGCTGGTGCCAGACCTACGCACTATTCTCACGACCTTCTCGTCGATACAAATGACACGCGCCATTGCAATGTATCTACGCAACAGCTGGGATATTACGCATTCCGCGAGGCCTTGACGTGGTTGCCAGTTCTTTCTCTTTCTCTCACCCTTGAAACGGTGTATCGTTGGCTCCTGTCGGCCCCGCGGAAAACTATCGCTGGGTATCGTGAAGACCTGGCCACCTCTGGCTCTTATTGGCAGACCTAGCGCTAATCTCAGAGATCTTATACGTTAAAGTGCCCGGATCTCAGTATAGTGTGAGTAGGCTGTAATTATATTGCATGCTATATGTAAGTATACTTGTGAGCTGGCCAATTTACACACTAGAAAATGAAGAGACGACGACGTTTCGTCCGTCCTGGACCATTCTCAAGTCGATTGTCTGCCATTCACAGTCGACTTGAGAATGGTCCAGGACGGACCGAAACGTCGTCGTCCCTTCACTTTCTAGTGTGTGGTCTCGTCAACATACTTTAGACCACGTTATGTGACTCATCGCCTGCTTGTGAGCTGGCTTTAATTACACTTGTGAGTTGGCTTTCAAATACACTTGTGAGTTGGCTTTCAAGTACACTTGTGAGCTGGCTTTCAAATACACTTGTGAGTTGGCTTTCAAGTACACTTGTGAGCTGGCTTTAAGTACACTTGTGAGCTGGCTTTAAGTACACTTGTGACCTGGCTTTAAGTACACTTGTGACCTGGCTTTAAGTACACTTGTGAGCTGGCTTTAAGTACACTTGTGAGCTGGCTTTAAGTACACTTGTGACCTGGCTTTAAGTACACTTGTGAGCTGGCTTTAAGTACACTTGTGAGCTGGCTTTAAGTACACTTGTGAGCTGGCTTTCAAGTATACTTGTGAGCTGGCTTTAAGTACACTTGTAAGCTGACTTTAAGTACACTTGTGAACTGACTTTAAGTACACTTGTGAGCTGACTTTAAGTACACTTGTGAGCTGGCTTTTAAGTACACTTGTGAGCTGACTTTAAGTACACTTGTGAGCTGGCTTTAAGTACACTTGTGAGCTGGCTCTTAAGTATATTGTGAGCTGGCTCTTAAGTATATTGTGAGCTGGCTCTTAAGTATATTGTGAGCTGGCTCTTAAGTATATTGTGAGCTGGCTCTTAAGTATATTGTGAGCTGGCTCTTAAGTATATTGTGAGCTGGCTCTTAAGTATATTGTGAGCTGGCTCTTAAGTATATTGTGAGCTGGCTCTTAAGTATATTGTGAGCTGGCTCTTAAGTATATTGTGAGCTGAATTTCGCTGTCTCTGAGTCGCTCCCACAAGGCTGTGTGAGTGACCTTAATGTTTAAAACTTGTTTCTCTCAAATGTTGGAAATATTCTATATGTTGTAAAGCCAAACTAACCTAAATTTTCTAGGCCTAATTCACGCTATATGAGGCCTACTTTAGTACATATATGTGTGCTATATTAGGCCTAGGAATATTTGTGTTTATTTTTTTTGTCGGACTCTATAAATTGAATAGTACAGAGTTCTATTATCTAATTGCTTTAGTAAGTCAATGTTTGTACTATGGCGCACATAGTTGCAACAAGTACTATTTAAACAGGAGGATGGGTTTGAACAACCACACTAAAACACACTACCAAACACACTCTGACAAACACACAAACAAACATTAGAAATCACTAACACTTTAAAATACACTCTAACACGCATTAACTCACTGCTAATCACCCGCTAACAATTACACTGTAACAAGCACAGTCACAAACAGTCACAAACAGTCACAAACACTCTCTAAACATATCCGTTACAAGAAAAAAACTTTTACAAACACACGGGGGTAACAAAAACAGTGACACAGTAACAAGGAAAGTAGGACAGTGTGCTTGTTACGTAACTTGCCTTGAAAAGACCGAACCCTCCCCCCCCCCCTGGGCCCTCCTCCCCCCTCCCCTTCACCCCCCCTCCCCCCCCCCACCCCCCCCCCCGGCCCATTCTCTCCCCCCAGCACCCAGGAGCGCTGAGACGCGCGTGCGCCAAGAACAGGAACGCACACAGCCATGCGTTCGTGAGGTCACTTATAAGCTCAGTTTAACTTGTTACTACAGTCTAGGGGTGTGTGTGTGTGTGTGTGTGTGTGTGTGTGTGTGTGTGTGTGTGTGTGTGTGTGTGTGTGTGTGTGTGTGTGTGTTGTGTGTGTACACGTGTATATGTATGCGTGCGTGTCTCTGTATTCATGAGTGTATCCTTACCCATATTAATCGAATATATTTATGCATGTGTTCTTTTCTGAACGAAGCTTGAGGGGGGGGTTGAGAGTGGGGTAGGTAGGGGGGTGGAATCTTGAGGTAAGGGGTGTGGGGGGTCTTGGGGTAAGGGATTAGGGGTTAGGAGAAGGGAAAAGCAAGAACCATCTATGTTGATAAGAGATTATCCTTGCTTCAATGTCTTCGGATTTAGAGGGTGGTAAACCCCCCTGGAGGCAGGTGACGCAAGAGTGCGTCTCAGACAGGTATTGAAGCAAGGATCTCTTGTAACCCCCAGAGGCAGGTGACGCAAGAGTGCGTCTCAGACAGGTATTGAAGCAAGGATCTCTTGTAACCCCCAGAGGCAGGTGACGCAAGAGTGCGTCTCAGACAGGTATTGAAGCAAGGATCTCTTGTAACCCCCGGAGGCAGGTGACGCAAGAGTGCGTCTCAGACAGGTATTGAAGCAAGGATCTCTTGTAACCCCAGAGGCAGGTGACGCAAGAGTGCGTCTCAGACAGGTACTGAAGCAAGGACCTCTTGTAACCCCCAGAGGCAGGTGACGCAAGAGTGCGTCTCAGACAGGTATTGAAGCAAGGATCTCTTGTAACCACTGGAGCCAGGTGACGCAACAGTGCGTCTCAGACAGGTATTGAAGCAAGGATCTCTTGTAACCCCCGGAGGCAGGTGACGCAAGAGTGCGTCTCAGACAGGTACTGAAGCAAGGACATCTTGTAACCCCCGGAGGCAGGTGACGCAAGAGTGCGTCTCAGACAGGTGCTGAAGCAAGGATCTCTTGTAACCCCTGGAGGCAGGTGACGCAACAGTGCGTCTCAGACAGGTGCTGAAGCAAGGATCTCTTGCAACCCCTGGAGCCAGGTGACGCAACAGTGCGTCTCAGATAGGTATTGAAGCAAGGATCTCTTGTTTAGCGGACCTTTGTTGCATTGTCTCAGAGAGCTTGCAAAGCCTGTCTTAAATTTTCTCTTTTGTCTGGCAGAGGCTGACCGCGACGTTGCAATCATTTCTTAAAAATAATCTCAATGATATTAAGATCTACTTAACGACCTAGCATTCTTCTGAGTAATTATATTAAACCCGCCTTAAAATAACAGTACAATTATATTATTATTAGTAGTATTAGTAGTAGTAGATTTGTTGTTATTAAACAGATAAATCGCATTATCTTGATGTATCAATGAACAAATGCACCGGAGCTGTAGGGAGGGCTTGAACCTGCGCGTTAGGTGTTCTCAGACACGCTCTAGTTGAGTGCACAATGCACACTCTAGAGGTAGAACTAATGGTTGACAGAGTAAGAGTGCATGGGGGGCGGGGGGGGGGGAGTGTGTGAAACCCCGGTTCGGCTTCAGTGGAGGGCTAAGGAGCCTTGTGGGTGCAGTAGTACTTCAGGTTGCAATTCTTTTGACCATGTCGTGGTTCTTTTGGCTAGAGTGTGCGTGGGAACACCCAGTTCATAGGTTCGAACCCTGATCATGGCTCCGGTGGATTTGTTCATTATTATTATTATTATTATTATTATTATTATATTATTATTATTATTATTATTATTATTATTATTATCAGAAATACTGTTTTTATTATTGGGATAATTACAGTATGCTTAGTTTCACAAAATGCTGGGTTCGATACCCGGCTGAATGGAGACGTTTGTGGACACCTATAATATCCAACATTACATATAACCTCGTAGTGCTTCGACGCTCATTATCCTGCCTCAGTAACTCTCACAACGGCCGCCATGAGTGAGGGAAGATGCACTGGTTTCGTAAATGGGGTTTACATAGATGTTTGACATGAGTCCGGGAGGAGCGGCTCTTGTCACGGCGCGAGTGAGAGACTTCAATGCGCGCGGGGGTGGTGATCCGCGGTGGTGTCTCAGGGGGGGGGGTGAGCTCTGGCTCTTTGGTCCCGCCTCTCAACTGTCTGTTGTTGCTAGTGTTATGTATGTGCTTCTGTCATATCACACACGGCACATTATCACCGTCTCATTACTGCTGT